>JAABNX020000049.1:17911306-17951672 GCA_015163995.2 Mormyrus lacerda
CGGCTCTTCTCAGCCCCCGGCTCCAGATGGAGAACAGAGAACGGGGGTGTGAAAAGACCCCATGCCTCCCTCCGCCCGTGAATTGTTTGTAAATCCCTCCGCCCTGTTCATTTCCTGGTGAAGATGTGTTGTAAGAAAAGCATTAGTAATATATTATCTTTGTGAACCAACAATGTGTCATACAATTATGGTTTTATTGTGACTTTCCTGACTCTACTATCCTTCCTTATTCTATCAGTGGTGAGTGAGGTCATTAAGTTTCATATACTGATTCTGAAACTCTAAATTAGCACTATGAATGTGTAATGACTGAATCTAGGCTGCTTTTTTTGCAATAGTAAAGTGTCATAGTATAGATACAGCCAGATACAATCTAATGCCTTCATTTCAAAGAGCCATATTGCGGATACTTAGAATGTGCCGGAAGTATAAATTGTTAAATTGTCATGAGCAAAGTGGGAAATACAAAATATATCCTGAGTGAACAGGATTAGGAAGGAGACCCTGGGGGGCTTGGGTGGGAGGTAATGGTAAAATTACACTAAGGACAGATGTGATGAGAACCATGGCAGCGCATCTTATCTTGTTTACTGATTATCAAAAGAAACGCATTGCGTTAGCATATTCTGCTAATCTGAATACCATATATCTAATCTGTCAAGTCATCCTATTCTCAGAGGACTATTTTTAACGTTTTATCTTAATAAACTGTAGCAGCTGTCTGATGTTATGCTGTAATCAAGAAGGACCTTGGTTACTTTCACCGCAACTCTTTTTACGTCCTGATGTAACTATACCCTTTGTGACCATATCATTTAACCGAAAAACCCCCTGCCTCCAATGGATTACTGTCCATTTATCATTTACCATAGTGCAATTAGCTGTAAACCATTAAAATCCCATGTTTTTCAAACTGTGCACTGCAACTGCCTTTGTTCTGCAGTATGTATCCAATCACAAGAAGGCTCTGAATCACCCAATCGGCCATAAAATTAATTAATAAATTAATAAAATTAATAGTTGTTTCGCTGCTCTGTATTTGGGAAACTAGGAAATATTATCCTTCATAAATTACAGTCTCACTCTTTAGCTTATATCTTTTTTTTTACTGACTTGTACACATACGAGCCATTTTTAGCCACACATATTTTGTGTCTTGTGATGTCCACCGATTGAAAATTATTTTGAAATAATGTTGGGGAAAAATGTTGGAGGCTGTCTTACTCTCCTTCCGAGGTTCAGTCAGATCTATAAATATAGCTGAAAAGCACCTCTCATTGAAACTAGTACTCCTACCCTCGTTAAATCAAATGAATATTAAACTATATTCACTAGGTATGTGAAAGTCCCCATCATGCTATAAAAGGCTCCCAGCTGGGATGGCTCTTAGTGATCACATCGACAGCCCAACAGCTGAGCCCAGCTAGGAATGTGGCCTTTTATTTGCCTCATGTTTGCGCCCCTTCCTGCTGTGCCTCTCCTCATGGCCCCAATTCAGCATCCCAAAGGCCTCCGGCTGAGAGGAATGTAGCCAGGCGTCCTCCAGGCCGAACACTCCATGCTGGTGTAGAGTGTCTCTCTTTTCATCAAGATCTCGCTGAATGACTCTGGCGGCTACATCTCCCTGACTGTGATAGGTGTCTGCGTGTCTACTCCAGATAGGAATGCGAGGACAGGGGGATTAGGGTTGGGGGAGGGGGGCAAGACATAGGATATACATATACATGATCTGCATGATGAACAGTCCCCCTAACATTCTCTTAGTCTCCCTTTAAAACAGTGATACAAAAAATCAGACATGACCTGCCTTTGAAGACAAAGTGAAGTACATCTGAATCTTTTTAGAATGTTTTGTTCTTATTGTCAGTACTGCACTTTAATTTGAGGATCCATCTATACACGAAAGTCTGAAAACTTCCACAGGGAAATTTGATGCACAGTTTAATTATTGGTGAATCCATAAAAGCATCACTGCTGTCTTCCAAATTAAGACAATACATTCACACAATTTAAGTATTAAATCGATAGTCATTCAAAAATGCAATGTCAAATCTGTCCCTTTAATAAAGTGAATTTTAAAGAAACATTAAAGAAAGAAACATTAAAGAAAGAAGCAAGAGAAAGAATAAAATAAGATTGTAGTGATAAACAGTTTTGAGGTCAAATTTACTGTTTATTTAAGTAAATAAATTTCTGGATTAACTGAAAGGTTCTTTACTGGAGTGATTATGCTTGGTATGTAAGTAATCATCCTGCATAATGCCAGGCATTGCATAACAATGTCTGTGAGATGCCACAAATAAAGCCTGTATCAGTTCTGAAATCCCTGTGTCATGTGCTTCTCTGAGTGGTGCTGAATCCCAGAAACATTAACCACAGACAGGTGCCCTGGACTGTCTTTTGTGTGGCTGGTGTGTTACGACATCTCACTGCTCTACCACAGAGCAATGATTGGCGCTCTCGTCTTTCACCAGCAAGACGAAAAGATACAACACTCTTGTAGAGAGATAGCCTGTGTGAGCCCCTCCTTAATGAGCTGCTGGATCATAAAGCAGAAGAGCTGTGGGGTATGTTGGGGCTGTATTAGGGGCCTCATGGAGTCTGTGCTGTCCATAGAAGGCCAGGTTGAGGCCTACTGAGTGCTGCCCCATGTCCAGAAAAACCACAATGTCCCAGGGACAGTGTGCTTTTGAGACGGATGTAGGAGGAAGCTGGTACAGCCATTTATCAGCAAGGGTGAGCGTCATTTGACCTTTTCCCAGCATCTCCAAAACTCCTGTAGGCAGTGGCTACAGCCAGATACTCATTCCACTGACAGTACATGGAGCTGTGCTATTAATTTTCAGCTTACGCTATAAAAATGCATCAAGGAAGGGGTGCTGGTGATATGGTGACCTGTGCAGATATCTACAGATAGATTAAGTACTGAATAGCTTGCCATTTAGCATAATATAGCTGTAGTTATAATATGGTAACATAGTATCCAAGTGACAAATACCTAAAGCTCATATCAGCTAATAATGAATCTAATACCATGTGAGTAAACATCTCACTTGGGTCAATATCAGGGTTAATATGATTTCCACTGTTGACTGAATGGACTGTTAATGTCTCGGATGTACAGTGTGCAATGGTTAAGATCTTCTAGTAAACCTTACAGATGTGTGTTATAACAGCATCACTGACAGCTGACCATTAAAGACACAGCTGGAACCTCAGGTTGAAGACCAGCAAAAAAACTGTCGTGCGTCAGGAGAGACATGTGACGATAGGAGGCCAAACAGCTCTGGCTTTTTTTCTCAGTTTGATGTGGATGTGCTGACTTGAGGGGAGTAGCTGTCCCTGTGGCTGTAAATCGGGATAATATCAGCCTCCACAGAACAGGACGTGCCGGACTGTAGGAGTTCATTATCAGGCACTGCCAGAGCTGCTGCTTCTCTCATTAGCTGTCCATACTGCTATCACAGGAGAGTACTGGCTCAGTATTAACTAGCATATCTTTTGTTAATATTATGCATTAAGCATCAAATTTTTATGCCGCTGAAGCTTCAATAAAAATGCCTTTGCTGGAGATTTTCTGCCCTCATTGTCAACATGATGCTCAGCAGTCTGTGGCTGAATTCTTAATTAGAGTTGGATAGGATCTGAATGCATCAGTGAATGCATCCCTAGGAATTCAGTTTGCTACTCACCATGCACCAGTAGGGGGCGATCACCACAATGCATGGGAATAGTAACAACTACTTCCTCATGGTTAGTTCAGAAACCACGTCTGAGGAATGCCAACAGGCAGGGCTGATGGTCCAGCCCTGGGCTTAAAGCCTATGCTGGGAAAGGTGAGCAGAAAGGCTAGTGTAAGCAAAGTGTTAGAGCTTTTTCTGCCACCATAGACAGGTTGGAGAAGGAGAACCCTGAAGGGACTGCCATTTTCTAGCTGAGCCCAAATGTGCCAAAGGATCACATCCTTCTCTTTTGGGGGAAGAGGTGCTTCCCAGGGCTGGATTAAGAGTACTAAGTACCCCTGGATGACAGCACATATGATGGCACATCAGAAGTAAACGGAGCTGATTGGTACCTGACCAAATTTAGAAATACATCTAATATAGGCTAAGCTAAGCCTCTGTGCCTGTGATGGGAAGGTCACTGGTTTCAGCCTGGCCTCAGCAGATTAGTCATGTGTTTCTGTAAGCCCTTGATTGAGGCCTTGAACCCCCACCGCTGTGTGTGTAAAGCAAGATGGGGCAAAAAGAGTGAAAAAAGAGAATTTCACCCCTGGGATTAATGAAGTATCACAATTGTATTCTAATACGTCACAAAGGTATAGTGCCAAATTAAAAGAACAATGCACAATCACATGAAATATATTAAATCTTAAATTAATTTGTGAAAATGCATTAGTGAATGAGACTGGACCCAAGACGTGGTGCCCAGATCCTCACATGGGTAACCTAGGTCTGGTGCACCCCCATACCCTCAGGACATATTGCCCAAAACCCCACATGGCTAACCAAGGCCAGCTGCTTCCCCCTGACTTGGTGAGCATGGCCCCTTCATTGCCACTACCTTTTGGCACATTTCCCCTCATTTGCTAAATAATCCTTGTCCCCCAAGGGGGCATTTGCCTGCACCATTGCCTCCTGTGCCTCCTCACCTGTCACACAGTTTAGGGGTTTATTGTGTTGTTTACTGAATTTATATAGCAAAGGCTGCTGTGATAACAAAGAGAAACAGGGCAGGCAGACATAATACTATGGGGGACTATGAAACCAGAGAGTAAGAATTCAGTTTGTGATAATGCTGTATTTGAATGTGCTGTACATAATGTAGTCTAATTTTTGAGAAGGAGAAGTCTGATCTGCATTCATATGTACGGGGAGCTTGTTTGCTTTGGAAGATTGCCTGAGTGTATAAAACTCTCATGGGAAGCTATCCAAACCAATACCTGCATTGGTTTGGGTTCCTGTAAGAGCCTGGAGAGTTGCTCTAGATAGGGTATGTGTCCGGAGTTGCCAGTATAGAATTCCATTAGTTTCCAGGAATATCTTCTGTACTTTCAGGAAAGAAGCCACAAATTAGCTTTTGTGAAAAGCATTAAAGCACCACCTAGAGGATTTGTGTTGATTAGCTGTTAGAAATGAAGCTGTTGTAAATGGCATAAGGCTTAGAGATTATTGAAATGAAACAATCCTTTATTTGCCATTTACTGCACACAAGTACATTGGAACACTTCTCTTCACTTGCTCCATCTTTCTCTCCATCAGACACAAACTTGGGGGTCACAGCACAGAGTCAACCAGCGTACAGCACCCCTTGAGCAAGGGGTTAAGGGCCTTGCTCAAGGACCCACATTCGTGTGAGTTGGGGTTCAAACTGGAAAGCTTCCAGTTACAGGTACAGACGCTTAGTCCACCCAGCCATTCACCACACCCCTGCATGTAAATACTGGAGATGCATGTGGTGAGTAAGTTATTTATAAGGACAAAATGACTTGAAAATGTTCATCTGCTGATAAATTTAGATGCACTCAATGCTTGTAGCTGCTTCTTGTCATAAGCCACTGTCTTAAGTATGTTCATACAACAATGTTTTATTCAGAGACCTCTTTAGGTTTAGCCATATGATCAAGGTTCAAATAAAACTCTTTCTGCCAATTTGCTCCTATTTAATGACAATATTCATAAAATTCTTAAATTCCTAACACATACAATACCATGCAGAAAAAGAAAATTTCTATTTTATTTATCTGGGTAACAAGTTTATATTTGCTCAGGAACTCTCCAAAAAGTTCCTGCTGTCTTGCTAGAAGAATACCACTTCGGTTCCCAAACCTCACATTGGGGACACCTTAGCCATGTATTTATTAAATTTCTACAACAATTATCTGGGAGACACTGGGAGAGGTTCCTGAACTCACACAATTTGACAGATATACTATAACGGTTCTACATCAACATTTACATCATTTAAACATACTTTTCTGTGGCAACCTCAAGACCTTTGATCAGTGATGTATATCTTACTCTGGAGGAACACTGTTGAAACTCCTCTCCAGAGGCCTGATCTTTTACTATGTCATCTTACATTTTCTTTAGCAGCCAAATAATTTGGCACAGTACTGTATATTCAGCTAATATCATTTGTCCAAATTGTAATACCATCATGGGTGGAGTAGTGGCTTTGAGGCTAAGGATGTATGCTGCTAATAAAAAGGTTGCTGGTTCAAATCCTGTAAATGCCAGGAGTGTTTCTACCTTGAGGAAGGCCCTTAACCTACAATAGCTTTATCCTGGATATGATGTTAACCTATATCTAGCTCTGCAAACACGTCCTCCAACTTTTAGGGAAAATTTGGGGTTGGTAGCAGGACTCCAGCTGCCAGAAACAACTTCACACTGTTCCATTAGATTTGAACTTGTGTGGTGCTGAGGTCTGCACATGGTTCTCATCTCTGTGGTTGGTGTTGCAATGTACTGTATCAGTAAGTGCTCTTTACCTCTCTGTAAAACCATTGTTAAAATATGCCTTAGAAAAAATTGCCTGTGTATTTTCAAAAGTCTTTTGAGGAAATTTGATAATATTTGAAAGCCTGTTTCACTGTCTGCTTTGTGGTAGTTCCTCTGAGTGTTTATGGACCTTTGCTTATTAGACTCCAGGATCACCGAGACCCTTCCTTATATACAAGATGAATGGTATTATTTTAGGTTATAATTTTCTTAAGGGTACAAGTAATGTCATTGTTTCCTTTGCGTGTAAAAAAAATGTTGAATAAAAAAAATTAAGTGGGATTTAATGGGTGTAGCTAAAAAGTGTGGTAGAAGGACTTAAAAAATTTGTGAAATTAAAAATAAGAAAATCTAGACTGAATTTGTTTCCTGATCGGGCCTAACTAGTTACCTATGTTGCATAAGCTAGCTAGCTAAATAATAGGGGGGAAAAAACTGGTTTTTGGAATTTGACCCACGAATGATATATTTTGTAAAACCTAATTTATTGACTTCATCTGGAAAAAATACAATCATAGCTGGAGGTTGGAAGTGCACTGTGTGACCTGGGACTAAATGTGAAAAATACAAGGAGTAAAATTTATCATCAGCCCTTTGCCCCTTGCCCCCACCCACACCCTTACAGCAGCTGTCATGGAAAAATAGACGCACAGCCTAGCACTGGCTCCATGCAGTAGGGGGCAGAATAGCAATCCCAGAAGTCTCACTAAAAGGGCTTGTCGGTGACATGATTAGGACTGTTGCCATTGGCAGGGCATTTGAGCCCCACTACAAGCTCTCCCCAGTAGAGTCCCTACACTAATAAGTAAATGAGCACGATACACATGTTGACAATTACAGTGTTGTACGACAATGCAATCTTGCATAAAGATGGCAGACATCCTGCAAGAAATTCAATTTAAATTGTCTACTGTGTAGAAGCGGGGCTATCTCAACAAAAACATTGTGCTGTGACTTTATGACATTATACATTAATTGCTACTGTTGTTATACAACTGAATATGCCTTGCAACAATGTTATCTACTACATTAGGCCTACCCAAAGAAAAGTGATATAGGCTTAATATATTTTTGTACATGCATTTGCATGCAAAACATAGATATATCCTCAATAACAAAATGAAATTACCTTAATGACTTTTTCAACACACAGCTAACTTCTTTTTATTGGCAGTAGGCCTACTGTGTTTTAGTGCCCTTAAACGTGTTATTTGCCACTGCGCTACATGCCCTAGTTCCTTGCTTTATTTAATTCTCTTCTTGCCAATCTCCATCAGATTGTCTGGCGCTACAATGGTGGCCATAGCGTGCTTATTTCCTTCTCAAACTAAGCATTCACAAACGGTGTAGTTGCAGCCATTTTTCAGCCATCGAAGGGGTGTCTTATGTACAATTGCACTGTATTGCCACAATTTTATACACCAATATATTATTCTGCTTATAATATAATCTCCAGTTTCAACTCTAGGTGAGAAACTGGAAGTTTATCATAAAATGTTGATATTTTCTATTTGTTTTAATAGCCCGGACATAAAAGAAAAGCAAGAAAAATGAGAAATACTCGATTTATAGTTAAGTTAACATTTTCATGCCGTATATGCTGCTTCCGCCGCAACCTCAGGCGATCGCTTCCAAAATCGTGGTGACTCATGCGGTGCACGTATTGCTGCCCAGGAGGAAATCCGATATAAAACCAGTTAAAATTTGGATAGAACCTAATGCAACGTATTAGGAAAATTAATACATTTTAAAGACCGGGTTAAAACCGTTGCTTTTCCTACCCGTTTTCTCCCCTACCGCCCCTTTCTCCCATCGCATCCCCACGCATGACAGCGGTCGCTTCGTCAGCAGCGGATATTGGGATCGTCGCATGATGGAGCCCCATTTATTGCTCCTATTTGTGGGGGTTTTCTCCATTAAACTCGTTGGCATGCAGGGTTTGAGCACAGAGGAAGACCAGTCTCAGGATCTCGAATGCAAAATGAAAAGTGTCACCGTGTCGGCGTTGCCTTTCCTGCGGGAAAACGATCTGAGCATCATGCACAGTCCATCGGCCTCCGAGCCCAAGCTCCTCTTCTCTGTCCGGAATGATTTTCCGGGAGAGATCGCCGTTGTGGACGACCTGGAAAACACCGAGCTCCCTTATTTTGTATTAGGTGAGTTTGTATAATGATGAACAATGCGATCGATGTCTTTTCTGTATGGGCCCTTGTATCCCGCAAATGCACTGCATCACTTGTATTTCTCAAATTTATTGTCAGGAAGGTCTCGATAGCATGATTTACATTTTGCTGCACATCGCGCTTTTCTTAGTCGGTTTTAGGGTGTATTGCCTTAAAAAACTCCACTAGTCTAATAAAAATATTTAGTTTTGCCGAAAGATGTCAAAGAATGTAATACAAGTGTATTTTTGTTTTTACCAATATTAGGTGTGATGAGCTCCATTTAACACTAACAATTCAAATAGACAAAGAATCGCAAACCATCGCTAAACAAGTATATATATGTATATTTTGCTTTGCTGAATCTAGGCATAAGGTATACAATAAGAAACTACTGACACTTAAACTTCTGACTTGATTTATTAATCGTTGAATAGTAATTGTTTACACGTCCTGATATAAAGCTTATCTAATTGCATTATGCATACATTACTATTAAACATATACGTATAGCCACTTTTTTATATATTAGAATTTTATATATGTAATCCGTACATGCTCCTTACCTCTATTATCTATTTTGTAACGTAGTTATACTGCATACATGTAATTGACTACTGTGTAGCTGTCCATGGTGCTGATGTGACAATTCTTCATATACAAAAGCGCAAAATCAAAACGCAGGTCGAGGCTGACGACAGTGCTTTAAAGAAATTTGAAATCACACAGTAAACAGCGAGAAATGCAGTAGCTGAAATGACTTCGAAATGATTGCTGTGCAAGAAGTTTCAACAGATGTGTTTGACCACGCTGCCTTGCATTGTGTTGCTGAAAAGAGTATATCATTATGCAGACTTGTGTATATAAATTATCACACAGGAACATTTGAAATGCAAGTGGGCAGTCTGGTAAATTGAAGTTTTTTTTTATTCGTTTTTAGATTTTGATTTATGTATAAGGTAAAGATGTCAGTTAATATAACACTAAAACTGCACTACTAGTCCAACAAATTGCTATACTAAAGTAATGTGCGAAGATTCTTAAGTACATAACCGTTTTAGTTTTACCTGATTGATCTGTGTGAGGTATAATTCTTAAATATGACATTAATGATCCATTAAAGCAGTGAAGAACTGGTATAAAGACCAGAAACAAGACATTAATTTATACCCAAAATCCATTCCCTTTTTTAGATAACAGTGCCTCCAATGATCTTCATCTTATCTCAGATGGCTCTGGGTGTAACAGAGTGCCCAACCTGAGTAGGATAACGGCACACACACTTAGCCTCACACAGAAAGGGGAAAGCAAAATTACCAGTATGGTTTAACTGTATGCATTTGGATGATGTGACGAGACATGGATACCATTGTAACTTTGTAAAAAGGAAACAGCCAATTTTATAAAAAGCATGTGACACATCCCAAAATGTAGTGTCATCTATTACAAATAGAACTGGTCTGACGGGGACCATGTTAAATAACATGTCTGTAGTGTCCATGGAGGTTATTTCTGTTTATCAAGAAACAGGCACAAACTTCATCCTGATCAAAGAACCATATTTCTTACAGGTCTTACCAAGCATTTAACCAGTAAGTCTTGAGTCTGTTAATTTACTGTTATTGGATATGTGCCAACAAGAGTGAGAGAAAAATATAATTCACAGTACAATGGGTAACAGTTTGACTAAGGAACAAATTACAAGTAACAAATACATAATCGGGGGTCACTAATTATGACAGAAATTATTGCCACCCTTTATGTACAATATGGAATTGCTTTAATTGGATTTTGTCTTGTCAGGAGCCTGACATGTGCTGTTTAAAAAAAATTGATATTTTGACAGTTTTGAGGTGAGGTGATATTCAGGTGATATTAATGTTTTATTCATACAGAGAAACAGATAACCCAGCTGTGGGCATTGAGGGAGATGTATTTTATGCTGTTAGGATTCCTAGGGGGAACATTGTTACAGATATGCCATAAAGCACAAATTTATAGGATTTGGGATCACCTAGGTGACGTTAATTTTTCAATTCAGTACAGTTCAGAGAAAGTTTTTAGCTTTCTTTTTTTAGCACATTAGTTAGTTCACTGATTAATTGTGGTTTGATGCTTAGTATATCAGTTCAGTTATGAAAATGTATGCTGTTTAGGATTAAATCTGAATTACTCACCCTGTAACACATTCAGGGATATTCTGAATAATTCATAAATTAATCAATTTATTTTGACTCTGAGTACACCAGCTGAGAGATGAGGTAGAGTGGCAATTAAAAAAAGACACAAGCAAACACAACAATTATATCTATTAATCAGTAAACAGTACAGAATGTAAACACTTTATTACTGTAAAAGCCTGCATCAGTCAGAAAAACCTTGGGCAGGGGAGTCAGGTTGAGGGAACAGGGGGTTGGAGGGGGAGAAAACAGTCGAAGTCAGGGGCGGAAGCAAGGTTGCAAAACCAGAAGGTCTGTCCTGGGAGTGCTGGGCAAGGCAGGTACATGTATAGACACTGGGAGATTGATCCACACGCTCAATGGGAATGAGACCAGGGAGAACCTATGCACAGCTCCACGCAGAAGGGAGATCTGGGAGAACCTGCACACAGGTCCACACATTAGGGGGAACAGACAGAATCTGCACATAGTTGCACACAGAAGGGGGATCATGGAGACCCTGCACACAGCTTCACACAGAAGGAGGAGCAGGGAGAACCTGTACACAGCTCCACACAGAAGGAGGAATAAGGAGAACCTACACACAGCTCCACATAGACGGAGGATCAGGCACTCAGGGGAAAACAGGGATAAATGATAATAAGTCAAACCATTTCTCACACTCAGGGACCCAGAAAGACTGTTTGAGTAGGCTTGGCAGTTAAGAGAAACCAGAAACAGGAGTCAAACTCTGAAGCACAGGCCGCGGTACACCCTAAATGGGATGCCAGTTTATCTCAGGGCACCCTTTTGAACTTTTGTATTTTATTAAATCTTTAACTATTGACATTTAGAATGAAAGTAGTGAACCAGGCATATAAAGGAAGAATTTGGATTCAGCATGTAGAAAGTTAGAAAAGATAGATTATATGAGTGACATCTGAAATGTGATCTAGGTTCTTCAGGAGCTGTGCAATACACGGAGCAAATGGTTCTTGAAATGAAAATGTCAAATTTAAATTTTTTTTTAATTTTGTATCCATGCATGATAAAAAGAGTGAGTTATTTTGGGCCATGTACAGCACTGTGCCAAAAGCATACGTACACAGACACACACAGACACACACACACACACAGATTACTATACGCAGTCATGCATCACTTAACAACAGGGATATGTTCTGTGAAATGCGTCATTAGGTGATTTCGTGGTTGTGCAAGCATCATAAAGCATACTTACACAGATCTAGATTGGAAACTGTTTTACAGTAAACTTTTTTTTATTATTTTGAAAGAGTACAATCTAAAGTATTGATTAAAAGTATATAGCAAATACATAACCCAGTAATATGGTTGTTTATTATCATTATCAAGTATTGTGTACTGTACATAATTATATGTATTATACTTTTATATGATGGGCAGTAGGTTAGTTTACACCAGCTTCACAAACACGTCAGTAATGCATTGGGGTACGACATTATGATGGCTTTCAGTTTCATTATAATCTTATGGGACCAGCATCTTGGTCTGTCATTGACCAAAATGTCATTATGTGGTGCGCATGCTAGTGTGTGTATGTGTGGATTAGGTTTACATTATATTGTAGGGATCAAATTATTCTGCTGGGGGACTGTGATCATATTGTTTTGGGTACCTTAGTCATTTGCACAGTACTGCATACTATAAAAGCACGATCATCATAACATGTGGAGCCTAATCTGTTGTTCTGTCCAAAAATGAATTTTGAATATAAATGATTAAAGGTTTGATTGCAGGTTTTTTTCTGGTGGGAAAGAATTAACTATGGGCTAAATGTTAGTGAAAATAACCTAGATATTATTTTCACAAACTGTAAGGAAATAGACAGAGTGCCTCAGTGTACAACACCAGTGCCTCATGCATCTAGGCATGGGTTGAATCCAGTCCTGTTCCACTTGTGTGGGGTTTACATGTTGTACTTAAGTATTGTAGAAAAAGTCTTTGATAATGTCCTACAATCAGTGTATTGCCAGATATTCAACACCACATAAAATATTTGAGTAAGGGAACTTGTAAGAAGAAAGGAAGAAAAAATTTGATACAATGCCTCTGAATCTCACCTAAAATTTCAGTATTTGGTTACAGCAGTTATTGTATGGCTACAAAACACTTACTGTACTTATTGGGTCCAACCAAAAGGTTTATATAGTTACATGGGGATACTTTGGAGGAATTTTGGCCTAGTTCTCCTTATATACAAAACTGCATTAAATTAGTGACATTGTTTCTAGTGGATAGCAGCATATTTTATTTATAAATGTGATCCATTATATATTCTGTTGGTTAGACAAAGCTAAGAAAGATGACAAAAATCATTCATGCACCTATCCCATGCTACATAAAAATAATAATAATGCATTTATTTTATATAGCACTTGTCTCAAAGTCACTCTACAAAGGCAAATCAGGCGCAAGGCTGGGGCATAACCTGGACAGGTTGCCTGTTGTGTCCGGTGCTCGAATAGATAGCGGGGAAGCAGATCTGAGAGACTGGAATCCAAAATACAGAGTTTATTCAGTGCGCACATGCAACACGGGGTACACACGTTACAAAACATCAATGACAAATCTGGGGATACACACTCCGACGTGGACTTAAATGTACAAGACTAAAGGATGGAAATACAGAACAGCTGAGAACAATCGGGAATTAACAGGAGATAACGAGGGGGGCATTGCAAACAGGAGGATTGTATGCGCAGATCATGACAGAACCCCAAAGGAGTGCACTCTGGATGCGCCACAGGTGAGGCGACGGACGAGACAAGACCGGGGACATGGAACCTGGAAAACAACAGCAAGACCACCAAGGGACTGGGAATAGAATAGACACACAGAACAGGCACAAGGGCAAAAGCCAAGACAAAGTCTGACACAAAATGGGGAATGCAGACAGGCAGACCAGGAAGGGAGATACTGGGGGAGCACCAACAGGCAGAACGAAAGGGCCAGGAGTGAACGGAGGGACCACAGGGGGATGAGGAGACAAGACAGGAGGGACAAAGGGATGAGGAACACACAAAGGAGGCCAGACAGGTAAGGACGGGGGGCAAAGTAGAGCCCGAGGAAGCCACAGCAGGCGATGGGCAACAGCTGGAGGGGCTGTAGAAGACCAAGAGGCCAAAGCCAGAGGGACCCCGGGCAGTCTCGAGGCATGAGTCGGAGGGGAAGCCGAAGGGGGCACCAGCTGCGGCAAGAAGGGAGCAAAAGGGGACCACGGTGAAAGCACAGAGGGAGGGGAAGCCGCAGCAGGCAACGGCACAGCCACAGCAGGCGGAGACGCTGTCCACCGACGAGCTGGAGTGGAGGGACCCGCATGTAAAGGACGAGTCAGAGCGGGGGACCCAAAGGCGGCCGATGAGGATCCGACCCCTGGACCTATGTCCTCTCCCATTCCAGGACACCGATAGGCTGGGTTCTGGCCGGGTCTGACTACACTGGGGTGAGGGCAGAGGAGTCATTAGGGAGGTCCCTGAAGGGTCCCACTCGAGCTCCTCCTCCTCCAAGGGAGGAGCCTGAGTCGGGGCATCAGGTGCAGGCAAAGCCTGGGCCAGGGCATCAGGCATGGGCAGATCAGCTGCAGGTGGAGCTGGGAGCTCGGGCGGAAGCAGCTGCAGACAGAGCCGGGAGCCCAGGTAGAGCAGCCGTAGCGGGCAGCGCCATAGTAGGAGCCACGCGCAGTGCAACAGGCGGCGCTGGTGCAGCCAGGGCCTCGGGCAGAGCAGCAAAAGGCAGAGCCAGGGCCTTGGGCAGCGGCAGAGGAGGCGCAGCAGGAACCACGGAGGGCAGCAACACAGCAGGAACCTCGGAGGGCAACGATGCAGCAGGAACCTTGGAGGGTGGCGACTTAGCAGGAACTGCCAACTCAGGGCCAGCAGGGGGCGCTGCAGGAACAGTCGAATCAGGGCCAGCAGGGGGCGGTGCTGCTGGAGCCTTGCTGGCCAGCACAATGGCCGCCAGGACCTTGGGCGCGGGCGGAGCCACAGCAGAGAGCTTGGGCGGTGCAACCGCTGCAGGGAGCATATTGTAATACGGGGTGCTGCATACTGATTGACCCTGCGCTCTGACCCTCCAAAGCCCCTGTGCTGTCACCTCTTTTTCTCTGTGTGTCTCGTGGAGAGCAAGATAGGACTGGCAAAAAGACAATATCCCCATGGACACCAGTACATTATCACTATTCTTTTCTATTTTAAGATGTCTCTGCTTTAGGTAATAAAAATCTTAATTTTGATAATATCTAATTATGTTTTGAATGACTGTGTAATTTCAGGGATTCCCTGTGGCAGGTGCCTGAAATCAGCTGCATTTTCATTTTCAGTATCTATTCTTCAGGTGATACCAGGCTGCCCTCTAAACAGTCAGTAGGCACTTTTACTTTCATCAGCTTGACACAAAATCGACACTCCCCTCCAGTTTGAGAACCTCACCTTCAAGATGATGACAGTGTCTGTCTTTATGAGGAACATGAAGTAAATGGGCAGATTGAATTATATTTCAGCATTTTTCATTTGTTTATTCTTTTTGCTCTACTATTAGCTTTATCCTACTATGTTAGATTGTTGATATCTATTATTATTAATTTTTGTCTAAGACTGTTTTGCTGGCAAAGGAACCTCATGAGATATAAGTATCAGTATTAGTACCTTTAGATAAGTACAGCCATGCAAGATAAAATATGTATTTACATCAATTTCAAAGACTAAGATTGTCACGGCCAGCTCCGTCCGATTCTCATGTGTGCCACGCCCCCTCATTACCTCATGTTAATTCCTGATTGTACTCACCTGTTGCTTGTTTAGTTCAGCCTGTCTAGTGTATTTAGTCTGTGTCTAAGTCAGTATCCCCAGATTGGTCATAGTATTGTTACGGATGTTAGTGCCTGTCTGCCCTGTTTCACCGTCTCTCCGGGTGATCATGCATGCTTTCTGCTCGCCCGTTCCCCGCACCGTGACCGAACGTGACAGAATGACCAATCTCACGGAAAGCACAAAGTGGCAGACCGAGCACGACCGGCTCGGTCTGCTGCAAGAATTCGAAGAAGTCGAGGAGGATCCCGTAGCCCTGGAGTTGGCCAACCGGGGCACGGACCTCCTCGAGAAGGAGTGCCCACCAGGGCAGGACTATCCCCCCCAGAGGGGACGGAAGTCCATTCAGCGATTACTGCAAAGGATTGCAGAGCAACGTGCTTGGGCAACGCTTCCGAGCCAGCTCTGCGCTCTACCCCCGACAGCAAGAAAAAACGGCGAAGGCAGCACCAAGCACAACATGAGAGAGAGTCTATGCTCTTCCTGAGAGCCTGCTCCCTTATGCCCGTTTGGGAGGACGCTGCTGCTTCCGGTAAGCACCATGGCGAGGAGAAGCCACCTCCTTTAGAGGCTTACTTTTATTGGCCGGAACGATTACACGGGAGGGGGATCCGTGCTGTGAGAAACGCGATACCCCGGATATCAAGGACATTTAAAGGGACAACGTCCCTTTTAAAGGGGTATAATTGGCCCGCAGAATTTAGTGCTCCTGTCCTGCCCAATGCTCCTGTCCTGCCTGCAGCTGCCGCACGGCCGAGGTGCCAGCCGAGGCGCCCCTGCTGGCTGCACGCCCGAGGTGCCCGCCGAGGCACCCCCTGCTAGCTGCACACCCCATCCCGACTCTCCTGTCTCGACCCGTTCAGCCTGTCTAGCCCAGCTAGCCTGTCCAGCCCGTCCAGCCCTGCTCACCTGTCCAGCCCGTCCGGCCCTGCTCGTCTGTGGTTAAGGCGGCACCACCTGCAGCCACCCCACCCGCGTCCTCGCCGGCCACCTCCCATGGAGAAAAGACTCCTGACCTCCCAGCACTAGTCCCAGTCCTCGAGGAGGTCCCGGACAACCAGCACCCAGCTCCTTTCTCCGGTGAGGAGGAGGCGATTCAGTGGGACCCCCTCGGGGACCTCCCTATGGACTCCCTCTCCCTTGCCCCACCATGACCGATGCCCCTCAGGACCTCGCCTTTGGGTGTCCCGTAAGGGAAGGGGACATGGGCGTTGGGCCCGGGTCCCACCCGCCCTGCCCCCTGGCTTGCCCGGTCGGCCCCTGGCTGTGGCTAGGTGGCTGCCTGCGGGTCCTGCGGTGCCGACTCGGCGGTTGTCTCTGGACCCTCCCCTGGTTCCTTGGTGCCGGTCCTCAGCCTCACCTCCAACTCCGTGTCGGCCGCCTACGGGCCATCTTGCTTCGGCAGGGCGTCGGATGGCACCTTCGCCGGCTCCGGCTTCCCCTCTGCCTGCTCCAGCTTCCCCCTCCTGCCTGCCTCCTTGTCCCCTCCGGCTCTCCCTCGTCCCGTCCCCTCGGCTCCTGTGGGGTTCCCTCCGGCTCTGGCCTCCCTCCCGCCTGCAGGCCCTCCGGCCACTTCCCGTCACCCACCTGGCCTCCCTCGGGCTCTCCTTGTTCCTCCTCCCTTTCCTTTTGTCCCTCCTGTCTTTGCTCCTTCTCCCTCGGTGTCTCCTGTGTTCACTCCTCCCCTTGTGGTTCCTCCATTCCCCGGTGTGTGCGCCTTTGGGGGGGGGGGTTTTGTCACGCCCAGCTCTGTCTGATCCTCGTGTGTGCCACGCCCCCTCATTACCTCCTGTTAATTCCTGATTGTACACACCTGTTGCTTGTTTAGTTCAGCCTGTCTAGTGTATTTAGTCCGTGTCTAAGTCAGTATCCCCAGATTGGTCATTGTATTGTTAAGGATGTGCCTGTTTGCCCTCTCGTTCCGAATAAACCCTGTTTCACCGTCTCTCCGGGTGATCTTGCCTGCTTTCTGCTTGCCCGCTCCCTGCACCGTAACCGAACGTGACAAAGATAATATACTTTAATTACAATGAATAGATGGGGCAGGAGCAACAAGCTTATTTACAGAATTGTGGTTCACAAATGGGCAAATAGTTAAAAACCAAGCAGAGGCACCCCTGAACCATGGTAACTTAGGTGAGTGCACAAGTCTGGGGTGCGTTCCCCAAAATCATAGTTAGCAACTTGTGTGGTCTCCTCACCCTATCTCTAAGGGAGAGCCCAGCCACCCTGTGGAGGAAACTCATTTCGGCCGCTTGCACCCGTGATCTCGTTCTTTCGGTCACTACCCACAGATTGTGACCATAGATGAGGGTAGGAACCTAGATCGACTGGTAAATCAAGAGCTTTGCCTTTTGGCTCAACTCTTTCTTCACCATGACAGACCAATGCAGCACCCGCATCACTGCGGACGCCACACCGATCCACCTGTCGATCTCCGGCTCCATCGTCCCCTCACTCGTGAACAAGACCCCGAGATACTTAAACTCCTCCATTTAGCAGAGGACCTCATCCCCAACCCAGAGAGAGCATTCTACCCTTTTCCGGCTGAGGACCATGGTCTCGGATTTGGAGGTGCTGATTCTCATCCCAGCCGCTTCACACTCGGCCGCGAACTGTCCAAGTGAGAGCCGAAGGTCACGATCTGATGAGGGCAACAGGACCACATCATCCGCAAAAAGAAGGGACCTAATCCTGAGGTCACCAAACCGAACACCAACAATGCCCTGGCTGCGCCTAGAAATTCGGTCCATATAAACTCTGAACAGAATCGTTGAAAAAGGGCAGTCCTGACGGAGTCCAACCCTCACCAGAAACGAGTCCGAGCACCCCCCACAGGACTCCCAGAGGGACACGGGGCGAATGCCTTCTCCAAGTCCACTAAACTCATATAGACTGGTTGAGCAAACTCCCATGAACCCTCCAAAACCCTGTGAAAAGTATAGAGCTGGTCCACTGTTCCACGGCCAGGACGAAAACCACACTGCTCCTCCTGAATCCGAGGTTCGGAGTGCTGAGGAGTGTGATCCCCTTATAGTTGGAGCACACGAGGGGGGACCACCACCCCGGTCTGCCAGTCCAGAGGCACTGCCCCTGATGTCCACGCGATACTGCAGATGCGTGTCAACCAGAACAGCCCCACAGCATCCAGAGCCTTAAGGAACTCTGGGCAGATCTCATCCACCCCTGGGGCCCGGCCACTGAGGAGCTTTTTAACCACCTCAGTGACCTCCGCCCCAGAGATAGGGGAATCCACAACCAATTCCTCATACTCTGCTTCCACATTGGAAGGCATGTTGGTGGGATGCAGGAGGTCTCCGAAGTACTTCCTCCACTGACCCAAAACGTCTCAAGTTGAGGTTAGCAGAACCTCATCCCCACCATAAACAATGTTGATGTTGTACCGCTTTCCCACCCGGAGCCGCCGGATGCTGGACCAGAATCGTCTCAAAGCCATCCAGAAGTCGTTTTCCATGGCCTCATCAAACTCCTCCCACACCCAAGTTTTTGCCTCAGTGACCGCCGAAGCTGCAGCCCGCTTGGCCTGCCGGTTGCCGTCAGCTGCCTCTGGAGTCCCACAGGCTAAAAAGGCCCGATAGCACTCCTTCTTCAGTTTGACGGATTACTGCCACAACAAGCACCGACCACCTTATGGCTACAGCTCCAGTCAGCTGCCTCCACATTGGAGGCACGGAACATGGCCTATTTGGACTCAATGTCCCCCGCCTCCTTTGGGACAAGTTCTGCCGGAGGTAGGAGTTGAAACTCCTCCTGACAGGGGATTCCACCAGACGTTCCCAGCAGACCCTCACTATATGCTTGGGCCTGCCAGGCCTGGCCGGCTTCCACCCCCACCATCGGAGCCAACCCATCACCTGGTAGTGATCAGCTGACAGCTCCGCCGCTCTCTTCACCCGAGTGTCCAAGACATGCAGCCGCAAGTCCAATGACAAGACCAAGCTCGGGTCCAGATGGGGGGGGGCATTCCTCCCAATCACGCCACTCCAGGTCTCATTGTCATTGCCCACGTGAGCATTGAAGTCCCCCAGCAGAACAAGAGAGTCCCTAGGAGGAGTGCTCTCCAACACCCCTTCCAAGGACTCCAAAAAGGGTGGGTATTATGAACTGCCGCTTAGCGCATAAGCTCAAACAACAGTCAGGACCTGTCCCCCTACCCGAAGGTGAAGGGAGGCTACCCTCTCGTCCACTGCAGTAAACCCCAATGTACAGGTGCCCAGCAAGGAGGCAATAAGTATGCCCACCCCCGCTCGGCGCCTGCGGGCAGTGGAAGAGGGTCCAACCCCCCTCGAGGAGACTGGTTCCAGAGCCCAAGCCGCGTGTCGAAGTGAGCCTGACTATATCTAGCCAGAACTTCACAACCTCGCGCACCAGCTCAGGCTCCTTCCCCATCAGAGAGGTGACATTCCATGTCCCTAGAGCTAGCTTCTGCAGCCGAGGATCAGGCCGCCAGGGTCCCCACCTTTGGCCACTGCCCAGCTCACAATGCACCCAACCCCTATGACTGAAATTGAAAAAATCCATCAAAATAATAAGATCAGGAAGATATTTAGTATACATTTATGGGAATCCCATAAAAATCCCAGAAAAGTTCAGTATTGTTTGACTTGTACATTATTTAAACTCTATGATTACCATGGACATGTCCTTAACAGGGTGGAAAACGTCTGGAGACATCCCCCACCCCTGAGCTTGGCAAACATGCATTCCTCATAGATAAGTATGGTATAGTCCTGACAAAATGCTTAAACCATAAAACACAATCATTTCAATTTTCAGAAAACAGACAGCCAAATATGTGGTCCAAAACAGGAATCACCCATACAGTAAGAATGAAACGTGCACTCAATCCAGGTGAATACTCGCTGGCAGGATTGAATTGAGTTTTGAATTTTCACGGTATAAAGCATAAACCACTGCGCCACCATGTCACTGTACTAGGCGCTTGTAACATTTACGTAATTTAAGCATTTAGTCTGTGCGCAATTCATTACAAAGCTAACTCCTGGGCTGTATTTATGGCCACAGTATTGCCTTTTTTTAGCGATTGCTTCTTTGTATTTTTCATACAGCTCCATCAGCAGCATTTATTCTGCGGCAGAAAAAAACACTGATCTTGTCATACACAATTTCCTTCTCATTTGGTCAATCTTTCATTCATCCATTCATTTGGGCTTCTTAAATGTCGCGGCTGTGCGCACCAAGTGAGACTATGCAAGTCTCTCTTGAATGAGCCTTGATTAGTTAAAGCTGAACTGCATTCGTGGAACGACATGAGGCTAAGTTTAGAGATGGTGGTATAGTCTGACTTTTTCAGGAAAGTCTGCTTTTCTTTAGGTACTCTCAGGGAATACCCACCAGGTAAAATGATTGAATCCAAACCAAAGACACAAAACAAGAAAACTGATGAAGCAAGGAGGAGTCATATAAGGAAAGCAAATTACGAAAGAGTGGGGGGTTGGAGCCGATTGGGTGTAGCTGGATGGATGCTTGGCGTTTAAATTAATAATTGATCATAGATACTTTCAAGACATGAAAAAGTTCTTTTAAAAATATGCTGTGCTATATACATCATAAATAAATATATAAATAAACCATGCATCCATTCATCCATCTTCCTGCCTGTGCGTCACAGGATCAAGTCAGTACACAATAACTATTAAAAACACTCCTTAAGCAATTCTTTTTACAGTAATTGATGGTAATGAAATTGCTACCCACAAGACACCTTCTTCACTTCAGCGTTTAGCCCCAATGTGTGATGCTGTATCTCTTCCCTGGTGCTGTCAATAAATGCCATTTTTCCTGAGGCACAGTCCACTGCCAGCTAATGTTTCCATGGCAACTGTTTGCCACCTTCCTTTTTGCCTCAGCTTTATTCTGTGGAGTGGCTGGCACTCATGCTGGAAGGCACTTTCTCACTGTTATTTCCTACTGATGAATTTTTAGAACTGAAATACAGCATATATTGGACTGTCGCAGTCTCTAAAATATATATTTAAATCATAATTCCTCAGTAGTTACTGTTGGTGTGCAGTATGCTTAACTGAAACAAATGTTTATTTATATAACTTGTCCTTCATCCCTTTAAATAGCTTTAGTTTGAAAATAGAGAGAACAGTCACATGTGATAGTTTATATTTAATGTGCGCAACTAGGCACACAGCATCTTTTGTACGAATCGCTCTGGTAAGGCCAGAAAAGAGAAAGAAGATGTTTTGAAATGACATGGTGACAGGATTGGAGGAGAAATGAGTGTTTTATTAGGGACGGCATTTTCACTGTTGATGAGGATGGTGGGGGTCTCAGACACAGGGGTGCGCTTCAGGATGGAATGGAACAAGCCATTTATAGTGCAATCAACAAGTGAACCAAGCCCCCAGCTGCCTTTATTAAACTCACATAAAGAAATTCTATTAACTGTGTGTTAATATAGAAGCAGTATTAAGAGTATTAACAGAGGAAAAGTATGATATCTTTAGTAATTATTTAACAATATGAACACATACCATTTAGGGAGAATTCCTGTGGTAAAAGTTACATATCAGAATGAAGAATCGATTCATCCATCCATTTTCTGCCTATTTATCTTGAACGTGGGGCAGTCCAGGGTGTTCCTACCCCAGGCTGGAAAGGACACCAGACTGGGCTACACCCTGGAAGGGATGCTGTTACAATAAAACAAACCACAAGAATTAACATTGCTTTCAAATTGAACAAAAAGGCTGCTTGGAATGGAAATCAGGGGGGCTACAAAGGGAGATTTCAACCAGGTACCAAAATCTGTAGCATAGGATTTTAACAGCATCAAAGTTCAGTGTCACTATACGTTTGGTTTGCTAGTCTTTTAGCGACAAGTAGCTGGTGAGATATTTGGTGTGAAATGGCTTCAGCTGCTAATAACAGACAGAGGTGAAGATGGCTGAAACTTTAGAAAAGAGCCAAAAAATTCTTAGTTTAGGATTTGAAGCTTCAGGTGACCCTAACAAAAATATTTAATTAGTTATGGACTTATCTATATCCACTGTGCATGCTGTGTTTGTTTATTTTGTTTGTTGGTTGTTTATTTGTGCCATATTTTGGCCTGAGGATGCAGGATTTCAGTAAAGTGAAATATAAGGGTATGTTTGATTTATGAATTTAACTCACTCTAGGACTCCAGCAACCAAAGCTATGCTTACACAAAACCCTGATCAACAAGTAATACAAGTAATAAATTAATAAAATAAGATAACGATAATATATTTCTTAGTTTAAATAGGCATAAAATTAGCTTTACTTGCATTATAAACTTCTGGCTCCCTCTGGATTTCCAAACACAAGTGGTTTAATTGGAACCTTACCATGCTGTTTAAGAGAACATTTCAGTTAGCCCAGCCAATCAGCTTAATTTATGAAAATATCCAAATAAGGCAATATTTTTTGCATACTTTCCTGATCCTTGGGGCTGTCATGGTGGCTCTGTGGGTCATAACTGTGGCCTCAAAGCTCTTGGGTTGTGACTCTGATTCCTGTCTTAGTTATGTGTGTAATGTTTTATCCTTATACTTTTATAATATATTATGCCAGCAAACCGTAGTCTTTGTGCTCTCACATACTAATGAGCAATGTGCTGGCCTTCACCACTATAGTCTTGCTTTAACTATTTAGTACAAGGTGTCAAACTCCAGTCCTGGGGGGGCGGAGCCCTGTGTAGCTTAGTTCTTTCCCTTTTCCACCACAAATGATTTAGCTCAAGAGCTGTGTTGTAATAAGCACAAGGAGTTGAATCAGGTGTGTTAAATGAGGGGAAACCCAAAAATGTGCAGGGTTTCGGCCCCCCAGGACTGGAGTTTGACACCCCTGATCTAGTAGAAAAGATACCCTGGAAAAGGTCTTGCTAAATAACATGATTTTTTTTTAAGATTTGATAATGCTTTTAATGATGACTGTCAGTAAAGTTGCTATTGTATACAGAGATTCAGATGGGATGTCTTTGTACACAATGTCACCCTATTTATGGTCTAAGGTGGAAACATGTGAAGACGAAACTCTGGATTGGCCACTCTTAGAAGGCTTAGGTTTGGATGCTGATAAGATCTAGATAAGATTTTAACAACTCTGAGCTATTAGTTAAGTTCTCCCCAAACGAGCTTGATTGGCCGAATGGCCTCCTCTCGTTTGTATCGTTCTTATGTTCTTATGTTCACACCTGAGGTGATAATTTCATGCTTAAACATTATATAGGTTTTACATCAGACTTTTGGAGAGTGAGGTCACCCGCTACAAGTAAGTGTGATGTGTTGTTTTGAATGCTCGACTTGAAATGGTCAAAAAAGTCTTCATATTCATATTTTTAAGTTTTTTTTAAGTTTAACGTCTTGAATTTATTTTTTATGAGAGTGGGGAACACTTGCTTGTTTTACATTTATTTAGGAAATGCTTTTTTCCAAAGCAATATACAAGTAAGGATCAGAGGACAGGGTCAGCCACTTCCTAGAGCATTCAGGGTTCAAGGGCCTGCATAAGAAATCACTTTGCCAACCCTGACATGTGAATGGGTGACTGTTTGAACATGAGCACAGAACCACACACCACTCTCTTTTATTTTGTTCATTTACAGCAGTGTTCCAATCCGGTCCATGGGGACCCACAACCGTTCCAGGTTTTAGCTCTTTCCAAGCTCCCAGTCAGACAGCTCACATTTTTGCTCCTTCCCAGCTCCTTACCAGGGAGCTAGGATGGAGCAAAAACATGGATTGACTGTGGGTTCCCAAAGACCAGATTGGGAAACAGATTTACAGTGTTAATGGAGACCATGGATTGTTTTCAGTGTTGTCAAATTTCACACAAGCAGCTGGATATGTATGAAACGCAGAAATGGAGCATTTTTCAGTGTGAAGTATGATGTAGGGTTTGATAGAAACAATGAAATTGTGCTTAAAGACTTGGTACTGTACTGTTATGGTGGGGCATGATGAAGGAGGGAAAAGGGGGATGATCCACAATGTGGTTCACAAAAAACAGGGTTTATTACCATGGTAACTTAGGTGAATAAACAAGCCTGCTCCGGACCGGGTTAACTGTCTCGCTTAGTTAAGCGTTGTCTCAAAGAACATCTGACGTGTGGGAACAGATTCTCAAAAGATTGTTCCATCGGACGAAATTTCGTGATCTTACTACTCATGTCATGTAATCTGTTGAATTACGTGTCCTCATCTGACATAATATTTTACATTATTTGATTGAATTATTTTGCTAATCTGTAAGGTGTACCAAAATGACATGCTTTTGTTTGAGTTGTTTCAGTTTGTGACTGAAAGCATTTTATGGAGATCAAATAATATCATATAGTAATAATGACATGTGAACTCAACCCAGAAGGTTCCCCGTTGGCTATGGAGATCAAACCTGGAACTTGGGTTATAAGGCGATAGCATCAACCACTGTACCACCATACTAAGCACTTGTAACATTTACGTAACTTGTGCATTTAGTCTGTCTGTGATTCACTGCCAAGCCAACTCCCTGGCCACATTATTGCCTTTTTTTAACGATTACATCTAAAATATCGCGGGTGTGCACACTAAGTGAGACTAAGTCTGTCTTGAATGAGCCTTGATTAGTTAACGCTGAACTGCATTTGGGGAATGACAGGAGGCTAAGTTTAGAGATGGAGCTAGGTTGAGTCTGACTTTTTTTGGAAAGTCTTCCTTTCTTTGGCTACTTTCATGGAATACCCCCCAGCACACAAAAGCCAGAAAATAAAGAGACCCCAAGGGGCAAAGAACAAAATTTAAAAATAACTAAATAAATTAACACAACTAGGGAACAGAACAAAGCAAGGTGCAATACTGGAAAACAAACACAGCTATAAACAATAACAATAAAACTAGAAACTAGAAAGACATGAGAACTGAACACTAGTGAAACAGAAACTAACTGCAATAGAACACCACTGATACAGGGAAAATACAATCACTAACTAATGAGTAGAACAAAAGCAGACAATTAAATATGCTGATAACAAGGGCTAACAAAGGGCAGATGAGAACTACTATGAACTAAGGGCAATGAGGAGCAGGTGAGATCAATTAACAGATACAGAAAAGGTCCAGACACTAAGGAAAACCAAATGAGCAGGAAACCAGGAGCAAAAAACAAGGAACTAAAATACCTATACAAATGTTAAACCAGGAGAACACACAACCAACAGATATTAAATAATAATTAGTTAAGACTGGTCCCTGACCAGCCTTGAATCACCGCCAAAAGGCAGTAGGCACAGTGACTAGCAGTTCAGTCCATTAAGACAAACAGGGGTTCAGGGCCTAGTTAAACATGGTAGGAACTAAGGAAGTCCAAGACAGAGGAGGAAACACGTTGGCCAGTGACTCTTGCTGGTCAAATGGGGACAAGACATATGAGACAGGACCAGAAGGGCACTGATCCTGACAGTTACAGCTGTTAATAAAGATCTAGGCAGAAAGCCAGGCTATTTTTACTCATTAAAATATCATTATCATTTATAATTAAAATAATTTTTAGAAAGTGTTATCTTCAAATATATGACCATGGACAAATTTTTGCAGACACAGAACATTGTTATACTTTAATGAATGTTACATGCAGTATGCCAGAGCATTTACTTGAAACCTACATGGATGACTGAAGCATGGTTATACCTATGGGCGTAAGCATGCATTCTTTCGGGGAGTCGTGTGTCCTCCAACATTGACAAAATATGGGGTGGAGGGCCCCAATATACAGTAGAAAAAATGTTAAATGTTTTCTTTTTATGAACCCTCTCAACGGATCTGCTCTTTTATTTTGTACTTATTTTCAATTTATGCATATTTCTTAAGGAAAACTGAAATGTGTGATCCTAATTGTACACTGCTTCTAATAATAATAATAATCACACTTTTTATTGATCCCCATGGGGAAGTTCCTTTATTGGGGAAATTCTTTTTCACGCCTCCCTCAACTTGCTCATTGTAGAGCAAGCTGTCCGCGAAGGGCTGCCAGGGAGCTGGGGGTTAAGGGTCTTGCTCAAGGACCCACAGACATGCTGAGGCTGGGTTTGAACCTGCGACCTTTTGATTACAGACACACAGGCTTAGCCCACTGAGCCACATGCTGCCCCCCAAGCACATCTAGCACCTCTAGCACGTCTTTATGTGTTGTGATGGTAATCTGATAGATATTTTAAATTGGTCAGTCAGTGGAGGTGAGAAATGGACCAAGAATTAGTTAAAAAGCAGAGAAAGAAGGACATACGAATGTTTTTTTTTTTTTTTGGACAGTAAGGAACTACATACATGACTAGATAATGTTAGATTAGTATATGAAGGTTAATGTTTCTTGGACCACAGAACTACATAGTGCTCTACTATGGCAGGGGAAACCATGTACCATCAAAATAAACTTCCATGCCACACAGAGAGACAGGGACAGGGAGAGGCTCTGAAAGCAGAGGTCAAATGGGAACAGGGAGAGGTGTGCAGAAAGCAGTGGTCAGACGGTGACAGGGAGAGGCATGCTGAAAGCAGTGTCCAGATAGGGACAAGGAGAGGCATGATGAAAGCACAATCAAGAATTCTGTGAACAATCATGCTTCATCTTTCCCCTTTTACCTAAAATGCCCTGGACTAATTATAATCATTACTGTAGATATTGGAGACATCAGTAATGGTATTTTTTATGGTTATGCTAATCAGCCATGCTCTACTGATCACTTCTTGCATGTCCATTAACATAAATTTGTGAAGTGACAATTAAAATTCTATTTCTTATTTAAAATAAAAACAACTGTTGTGCTATGTTGGGGATTTGTGATCATTATGGTTGAAAGACATATTTAGAGATTCTTTAGAATTTGTGTTACAGTATTTAATTTTTTACATTGACACAGACAAAACTTCATGCCCCATTTACCCTCACTATTTAAGAATGATCTCTTGAAATATGAGATTTAATACTTCAAATAGTGAATTATAGCTGCACCTGAATACAGCCAGCACAGAGACACAGTCAAGAGCTTTGTTTAGTATCTGAATGAGCATTAGAACAGCTAAGCAATCCTGAATGTAGAGTGATTGTTGGTACCTTAAATGGTGGTCTCAGCATCACAGAATCAGCCACTCTCCTGGGATTTTCACACACTACAGTGGAAAAAACATCCAGTTACTCAGTTCTGTGGGCGAAAACACCTTATTGATGAGAGTGGTCAGGGGAGAATGGCCAGAATGGCTCATTATAGCTAACAGGAAGGTCATAAGTGGAAAAATAACAGCTCAGTACAACAGTGCAAGTGTGAGGAAGGAATCTCTGAAGACATAATTTTAATACCCTTGAATCATGTCTGGAAGACCTCCCTGGTATTAGCCAGTTGTACCTAATAAAGTGGCCATATATTTCAGATCATCTTGAACATATTAATACTATGACATCCCTCATAATTAGCAAGAACTTGCAAACACCTTCCCCTTGAACAAAAATGCTTATTGCTAGTCCTATCGCTGAAGAATACAATCATGATTCTAAATTTAATAGTCACGTCAGACTTGAGGCCTCCCAGCAGTAGCAGATTCTGTCAAGGGCAAAATGGTCAACTGCCCTGGGTGACATGTTCCGAGGGGACCTGAGGGGACGATGACCACAGGCATCAAACCACTCCCGGCTGATGACTTTAACTTTTGCCACTCCTCCAGTTGACAGCTTTTCTGAACTGTTTCGGTGGGGTGGGGGGGCTGCAGTGAGGAGTTTGGCTCCGATTTTGCCCGGGGCACCAAGCATGCTAACATCAAATTATTGTGTTAGTCCTATTGAAATCGTACTAAATCAAACTAAGTCTAAGCCGGACTAAGATACCCAGATAATGAGATTGGGAGTTGATTTATTTCTGCATGTATACGTTTAATCGGACTCAAACTGGCCTAGGGGCTCTGCACATGCTTCACATGCCAGGCTTTGACTTGGAAGTAACATAAGAACCTGGTATACAGAAGACGCTTGGAGCATAGGGGAGGACATACAGCACATAGGGAATGTACAGCGCTGTAATGCTGCCCAATTCACCGCACCGGGTACCATACTTGGTATATCAAGAAGGTACCAAAAATACGGTGCTTCAAGGTGTTGGTTTTCCATTGGCATGAAAACTGGTGCCGAATGACATCACAAGACGAGTACTGAATTCAAAAAATGGTTGTAGTAGAACTATATGATGTGTGATATTAATACCAGTCAGCTAGATTAAGATCAGGTTTTTTCTTACCTTCAGTTTGGTATGGATATGATAGTGCAAGTCTCACAAAAATATTTTTACTCTGTCATAGGAAAAAACCTAGCATGTTTTGCAATTTTTAGTATATGTAAAGTAAAGTTTACCTCTGCTGCTTTTGCTTGAGTGCTACGTGTGTTCTTCATCAAAATGATTTTCATCGTTGGTGTTTAAATCACTCCTAGATGGGTTCATGAGAAATTAATATTGAACTCCTTTTTTGTTTCATAAATACCCCAAAATATATTACAAGGAAATCACATTGAAAATTTGAAAAATTTCCAATAGTGTGCTGTCCTAGTATATTATACAAAATACTTTATTTCTTGGTATGCTATCATGAACTTGCTGTATCAGTTCTTCCAACCAGGGGTGAGTTTCCAGAAATCTTACACTGTTTGTAAATTCTATCTTTTAACATAAGCTCTATCGTTTAACATTAGACCTCTTATCTTATTATGAGTAATAACATAGATCCACGTTTACCCTTGCCAATGGGCTCACCACCTGTAGGAGGGACCAAAGGGGTCGGGTGCAGTGTGAATTGGGCAGTGGCCAAAGGCGGGGACCTTGGCGGTCCGATCCTCAGCTGCAGAAGCTAGCTATAGGGACATGGAATGTCACCACTCTGGTGGGGAAGGAGCCTGAGCTGGTGCGCAAGGTTGTGAGGTTCCGACTAGAAATAATAGGGCTCACCTCAATGCACAGCTTGGGCTCCTTGAAGGGGGTTGGACCCTCTTCCACTCTGTAGTTGCTCACGGGGAGAGGTGCCAAACAGGGGTGGGCATACTTATTGTCCCCAGGCTAGGTTCCTGTACATTGGAGTTTATTGTAGTGGATTAGAGGGTAGCCTCCCTTCGCCTTCAGGTGGGGGACATGTCCTGACTGTTTGCGCTTATGCGCCAAGCGGCAGTTCAGAATACCCACCCTTTCTGGAGTCCTTGTTGGAAAACACTCCTCCTGGGGACTCTTTTGTTCTGCTGGGGGACTTCAATGCTCATGCAACGCCCCCCCGCTCTGAATGTGAGCGGTGTTTTGTTATTGGACTCCTGCGCTTGTCACAAATTGTCCATAATGAACACGTTTAAGCATAAGGGTGTCCATATATGCACTTGGTACCAGGACACCCTAGGCCGCAGTTCAATGATCAACTTGATCGTTGTGTCATTGGACTTGCGGTCGCATGTATTGGATACTCGGGGCGGAGGAAAGGGCGGAGCTGTCCACTAATCACCACCTGGTGGTGAGTCGGTTCCGCTGGTGGGGGAGGAAGCCAGTCAGACCTGGCAGGTCCAAGTGTATAGTGAAACCAGGCATTTGTGAAAAACAAGTTCTGTAAGATATAAGTAATCAGAAAGAGAGGAAAAACCATACTTATACAATTTAACCTTAATACAATAATATTATAGGTGAATCATGGACGATGTATCTGAATCCCAGGATGATCAGTCCATACACGATCAGAATCAATCCACACCTCAGTCACCTCATTTGTGTAACAGTAACAGGATAATGATTAATTCTAGGCAACGTAGTCATCCGGCAATTTGTCCTAATACAAGTGAACATGGTCAGGAGCCAGGACAAGAGTCAGAAGACCAGAAGGTCTGTAAAGTATACACTCCTGCAGACACAGGGAAAGCTGGACACACACTTACAGGACCAGGTACTAGGGAAATCAGGCTCACATGACCACATAAGAGGAGAGACAAGCACTCAGGAGCTAGCAGGGCAAGTAAGTCATCCCTCCTAGCGAGAGGTAGACCACTTAAATTGGATCAGTAAGTAACATGAACGGTCCACTGACGGGTCTCAAGAAGAAGGAGATGGGGTGCCGGGTGTGACAGCAGTGTGGGATTAGAGACCGACCTTACATCCCTACCCTTCATGCCTAAATCTATACCCTTGTGTTGAACTTTCTGATGAATACACAGCTCATGGAAGACTGTTAATGATTTCTTTGGAAACACTCCAAGAATTAAGAAACCTAGCATTTGCAAAATACTTTTTATGCCATGCTTCTTATTATCAACTACAATAACTTCAAAAATCCAGACTCAAATATGAGGAATGTTAAATTGAAAGCAGGGTATTCAATTTCACAATACAGTGCTTTCTTTAGAATTCTTGTTTTCGTGCATGGTCTTTTACAGACTCACAATATGTTCTTTGGCTAAAATTGTACTATACTAATATTGTGGCTAGTGATCTGACATGACTGAGACATTAGGTAACAGGGTTTAAGCTTAAAGTGTATATATCAGGCACAAAAAAAGGAACTAACTAAAACAGCCTAAATAAGACAGAACAACAAACTTCACAAACCTAGGAAATTACATCCCCACACTTTCAAAGCTTTGAATATGTCCAATTTATTATGTGTATAGTCCCATCAGTGTTAGTTGGAAGGGAAAGTTTCATATTCACCAAAAAAAGGTAAAATTCAGCTCATAACTAATAGTTTAATTTTTTTGTAATCCTCAATAAGAAAGGAAGTACTATTGTGAGATGCCGTTAAGCCTATTTGGCCTATATTACTAATCCGCTACTAAAATCTATTAAAGTACCTCCAGAATAATGTGAGGAAAATAATGATGGGGTCTCCAGTGGCCCTGTTCCTATTCAGCTGAGCATAGCTACCCCACGGCAGACGACCACGGGACCTTGTTTTTGGTGTCAAATCTAGTTGTCCCATCATGTCCTTTATTTCCACCAAAGATAGTTGGGGAAGATTGGGCTGTAGTTAGTCTGTCGGATTGGGCCCATATTTACCCCAAGTTTCACACCAGTTTTGGCCCACATACAAACATTATGAAAATAAGATCACAAAGCAGCAAATGGGGAGTATCTTTTTAAAAAAGTGTGTTGTGTTCCATATACTGGGTGACCAAATGTCCAGATTTCGGGTGGACAGTCCACTTTTCTAGCTCCCATCCACCCCATTGTTGTATGTCCCTTTTGCCCATTTGCCCTCATTTGATGACTGCTGCACACAATAGCAACCAACACCTATAAGAAATGATAACACTGGTATACAGTGATTTTGGTGCCAAAAAAGTCTGAACGGTTTTATATTAAGTTTGGTTTTGCCAGATTGGCTCTAGTTTCTGAGATTAGTTAATAGTTAATTAATGAACTACTCCATGACAAGCAATGTCTTCTGTACATTCTCCTCAACCAACACACTGAAAGCAGAAGTGCTATAGGCTTTGCAAATGGTTAGCTGACATCACTCCTATACATCCAATGATGACATTCACACTGTGGTGAGCAATTTACTGGAAGAGTTAGTAATTGGAGGAAGTTGTCTCCTACACACCCTTCACAACTCATTCAATACTGGTTTTGAAGTGTGGATGGTGGAGAAAGTGCTCAAAGCACTACATTTTCTTTTCCACTCTGTACCAGCCAGAAGAGAGCTTCACAGCTGCAACATCATCCTCAAGATTCCCTCTACCTTTCTGTGGCCATCAGTGGCTTGAAGATTTGCCAGCTGTCGAATGAGCATTGGAAGTCTGGCCCTCTATTGTGAAATATTTGGACTTGGTGAAGTCAAAACAGGCGAAAAACCCAGGGACATCCTCTTTTGATTGCATTTGTGAAGAACAAATGGACCACCTTCTTCTGGCCAAATGACATTTTTTTTCATGGCCCTATCACGAGCAATTCAACCATTTCTGGCAAATACTAGACAGGTGTTCCCATGATGCCCTTCCATTGGAAGGACTTGGCAGATTTGACCTGGGTAAATATTCACCACCACAGTAACAACAGCAATAAATGAACATGCAAACACGCACATGTGAACTTAACTCTCATTTTTTTTCAGACTCTCCTTCCACGCTTCACTTCAAGACACTGTTAAAGAGTCAAAAGACAGACCAAAAGCTATTGCATTTATCAGACATAAGTTGCATTGGGGGAATGCATTATTTTCATGGATGTCCATTATCTCAAAAATTCAGCACCCTCAAAATACCCTAAATCCATTCAAAAAAACCTTGTCAATTGAACAAAATTTTTTTTGTAGACTTGTGTAATAATATGATGATGATGGCAATGCTAATATGGTGCTCCTTGTAAGCTCTGTTGCATTGACATAGACATCTTTCCAATGCCAAATCTTAACGGTGATGAGATGTCTGGAAAAGCCATGTTTTCAATCTTTTCAGCTAGCTTTCATTGGTTGGATAACCAGAGGCCCATAAGCAAGCCAACCCCCCACCTCCACCCCCCGTGAAAGCAGCATTGATATGCAATAAATCTTTCTTTAAATGTAGCCTCTAGCCACCATCAGCCTCTGATTTGTGCTTCTCTTGTGAATACATAATAAATCCGGATATCTGAAAGTACTGTAAGATTTATAATGGTGCACTTTATAGTTTGTTTGTGTCATAAATGGATTAGGTATTAAATTCTTATGATCATTTTTTAAAAGGAACTGTGATCTGCCTAATGCTTTGCATAGTTCTGTTAGTGTAGCTGCTGTTTCACCTCTAATTGACATTAAGCATTTTATCATTGTAGTGAATCTGAATTTTTATTCTGAAAACATAAGAAGTACAAGGAATTTCTTTTGGTGCAGGAAGAGTCATGAACATATGAATTAAACATATATCCAAGGCAAAACAATAAATAGAATATAATAGAGACAGTGATATAGGAATAAGATGTACAAATAATAAATAAACATGCAGACAAAAAAGGATTAGATAGCCAAATGTAAGATGTAAGTTCCAAATCTAAAACTTGTATTAACAAAAACTTGTTTCGTTTTAATACTTTTTGTTAATCGGGTCTGTGACATATTTATAATATGAACATATTGTGTCAGTCAAATTTTATCCATCCATCACTGATCCAGCACAGGGTAATGGCCCTGTATCACAAAGCAGGATTTCTTGTTTAGCTGGATGACTAGTGAGTTTTAAGATATACAGTTTGGGCCAAATGTAAGCGAACAAAGATAAAGTCAGTTTCAACTGAGCTTTCAGGGGTAGTTTTGTTTGTTTGGCTTTAACAAATGTCCTTTAGCATGTTTCACCTCAATCAGGCACCTTTAGTAGCTATCAACAACCTTCTGGCAAAATTTTGGTTGGTTGTTTAATCACTTTTCTTGGCAGAATTGGTACAGTTCAACCAAATTTGCTGGTTTTCTGCCACAGACTTGATTTTTAAACACAGTCCACATAATTTCAATGGGGTTGAGTTCAGGACCTTGGTAAGCCCCTTCCAAAAACTGGAACTGTCTAAGCCTGACTTAGACATTCGAAAAGTTTTGATATGTGTTTAGGGTAATTGTCTTCTTGGAACACCCAAATGTGTTCAAGTTTCAGTATTTTGATGGTTTACGGTTATGTTGAAGAATTCCAAGGTGATCCTTGTACATTATTCAGTGAATTTTGTGCATCAGTTTCACCTGGAGCAAAACAGCCCCAGAGCACGATGTTACCACTACCAAGTTTCACAGCTGGTACAGTGTTCTTTGGGTTGAATGGTTCTCCTTTTCCGCTCCAAACATACCTCTGGTAATTGTGGCTAAACAACACAGTCTTTCTCTCATCTAATTATGAAATCTTCCTCCATATGGAAAATCTTCCTCTTTATCCATGTGATCAGCCACAAACTTAAGTTGAGCCTGAAGGTATCAATTTTAGAGCTGGCACATCTTACTTGGACAGCAGCCTCTCAGGTCATGGCCATGTAAATCTCACTTGACTGAGGACAGTAACGCTGGTGTTCAAGCAGCTTCCAATTCATAACAGACCTTCTTCATTGGTAGTTGTTGGATTGCATCTTACCATCTAGACCAGCGGTGGCCAATCTTATCCACAAAGGACCAGTGTGTATGCAGGTTTTTGGGGTAACCTTTGGGTCAGCTGTTCAAACCCAGGAGTGAGGACTCCTCAGCCAATCAGTCTTTTAATTAATAATATAATTAGGGAGCTACAGCAAAAACCTGCATACACAGTGACTCTTTGCAGATAAGATTGGCCACCCCTGATCTAGACCAATTTCCTCCCAGCTTGAATCTTGTTCCAGACCTTAGCAAAGTGTCTACAGCTCCAAATAACTTATACTTTCAACCACTATTTTGAGAGGATTATGTTTGGAATCAGAACATACTTAGAAATGGATCCAAAAGACATTCCTGACCTGTGTAAGTCCATGATCCTTTCTCAGATCAGCATTGAGCTGCATGGACTTTCCCATTGTAATGTGTGTTGGTTTAATGGTGGCACAGAGGAGCTACCAGCTGTACTCAATCAAAATCACTAACAGGAAATTAAGGGGCCTTGGCACAAAGTTAAAAGATATTTTGGAACTTTCAGCGCCTCTAAATTAATAATCTAAGTAGGTGTATGTATATTTTTGGCCCTGTGATGGTTTCAGAACACCCATAATAAATAAATTTATGTGCTAATTTGCATTTTTTTTTGTTATATGTTATGTATTTGTTGTAAGATCTAAGTTATAAATTCTGCTACCAATATAGAATGGTTGTGGAACTGAAAGCCTGACATTGCCATGTGAGTTATATAAGTGTATGCAAACTTTTGACTACAACTGCACAATAAACTAACTGTACACACCATGCCTAATATTCAGTATAAAGAATATCCATACTATACATCAGTACACATGATTTTCACATATATTATATATACTGTACCTCAACCAAGTTCACCCAATGACAGTGAGTGGGGGATTAGGTCGCCATCCACCAATGAGGACCTTCATAGCAGCCATATTGGATTTACAGTTTTTCTGAATTGCTAAAACACTAAACCTCATTCTTGGAACAAAATTACCAATTGCCAAAACTTATTTATTCAATCAGTCATTCGTTTGGCTAAACTTTTTAAACAGTGCTCACCTAGTTAGACACAATTCGCAGATCTGAGTCATTCTTTTCGCAAAACACATAAACACATTCTCATTCATCAAAACACATTTTGCACCATGCTGAACTTTGGTGCAAAATAGAAAACACAGGTCACAGGTGAAGCACAGCCAGTACACAGTAGACATAATTTAAACATAATCACTCAAAACTGTTGACACACAGTTCTAAACATGGGAAAAAGCCAAAGAGTGACTGGAATGTAGAATATGTACCAGATCAGAGTGCGAGTGCCACAGATGAGTTGAATTTCAATGTCAAGGTGCAAACGGGTCACACAGAGGATTCTTCCCGCATCACCCAGCAAGAGAGAACATTTCCTGTGATGTAGACAATGTTCTCTGTCATTAAATAGCCCTTAGACATGGTGATGAGGTAGAAAGAATATTCTTCCTTGACTCTGGCTTAGCAGTTGCACAACATTTTACTGTAATATCCCTCTCATTCTGATTTTTTTACTTTGTCTTTTACAGTAACCTTTTTGGAGTACTGAATACTGCAAACATTACATATCGGTTTAGTATAATTGTATACAAACATTTTTGATAGACAACATTTTTTTTTTTTACTAGAGTCTTCCGGTTTCCAATTTTGCAGCTCAACGTACAACAAGTCCACATCCACAGTAAAGGTTTTACATGCTAACAACATGACATCTGCTTCCCAAGTTTATCTTCAACCAAAAGTGTACTTGTGGTATGAAAGCACAGTTTGTCCATGCTGGGGGGATAGGGCTCTGTGCCTGTGATTGTGTCATTGGTTCAAATTCTGTGATTGACAGAACATGGTCACCATTGGGCCCCTGAGCAAGGCCCTTAACACTAGTTGCTCCAGGAACTCTCTTTGACCCTGCTCAATTGCACATCACTCTGGATAAAGATCTCTGCTGAATATAAAAATGTTGCATTGGCTCTGCTCTATTCTTCCGCAGAGATTTCTGGGAACTCGGAGGATATCCCGCTTGTGCGCTGGCGGCAGCAATGGCTGGAAAATGGGACACTACTCTTCCACATCCATCACCAGGACAGCGTGCAAAGCCAACCAGGCCTAACCCCCACTGAATACCCTGCCACTGACTCAGCAGAGGAGGAGCTCCGTATACTACACATCTCTGTCATGGTATTGTTGTATTGCATATCTTTGCCATGGTACTGTCATACTGCACATTTCTGTCATGGTATGGCCATACTGCACATCTCCGTCATGGTGTAGTCATGCTGCACATCTCTGTCATGTTATGAAAATCCTTTACAGTTCTGCAAAGAATATAGTGTAACACATTGAGAAAGACCAGCACACACAGAACACGCATAGTCATCTCCATCATGGTATGGCTGAGGTAGGCTTGTAGTCTGGGTTCGTAGGTTAATAATGCTGTAGCGGTCATTGAGACTTTTTATGTTGGATACAGTAGTAACTATAAAGACAGGATGTGAGAACAATAACATTGATTTTTTTGGACAGCCTAGTCACGTGCTCTGCCCATCTAATCCATATTTATATGAACATATGCAGTATGAGTCAAACGTTTGGACACACTGAGCTGCCAACATCACTTGACGTTGCTATATTTTAGTTAAACATGGTTCAGTGGGAAGATAGTCTCAGGTGAGTAATTGTTAATTTGGATATTTTAAAAGTTTAATTTCAAAGGTTGTTATCTCTCATATTATTGGATAATTTAAAAAGTTCCGTTTTAATGCAAATGTTAATTTAGTGTTGTATTGTACTCAGGACTTTATTGTATTAACTCTACGTTAATTAGATCAACTAACTCCGGGTGGATCTCATCCACCCCTGGGCCCAGCCACTGAGGAGCTTTTTAACCACCTCAGCAACCTCCGCTCCAGAGATAGGGAAGTCCACACCCAAGTCCCCATACTCTGCTTGAGGTCAGCAGCACCCCATCCCCACCATAAACAGTGTTGATGTTGCACCGCTTTCCTGCCCTAGCCGCCAGATGGTGGATCAGAATCTCCTCGAAGCCGTCTGTAAGTCATTTTCCATGGCCTCACTGACCGCCGAAGCCACATCCCGCATGGCCTGCCAGTAGCTGTCAGCTGCCTCTGGAGTCCCACAGGCCCGATAGGACTCCTTCTTCAGCTTGACGGCATTGCTGCTCCGGTCAGCCGCATCCACAATGGAGGCGTGGAACATGGGCTATTCGGACTTAATGGGAGAAGTTCTGCTGGAGGTAGGAGTTGAAACTCCTCCTGACAGGGGATTCTGCCAGACTTTCCCAGCAGACCCTCACTATTCGCTTGGGCCTGCTAGGCCTGGCTGGCTTCCTCCCACACCAGTGGAGCCAACCCACCACCAGGTAGTGATCAGTTGACAGCTCCACCCCTCTCCTCATCCGAGTGTCCAAGACATGCGGCCGCAAGTGCCAAGTGTACATATGGACACCCTTATACTTGAACTTGGTGTTCATTATGGACAATCTATGACGAGCACAGAAGTCCAACAACAAAGCACCATGTTCAGATCGGGGGGGCCGTTCCTCCCAAGCACACCCCTACACGTCTCATTGTCATTGCCCACATGAGCATTGAAGTCCCCCAGCAGAACAAGAGAGTCCCCAGGAGGAGTGCTCTCCAACACCCCTACCAAGGACTACAGAAAGGGTGGGTATTCTGAACTGCCGCTTGGCGCATAAGCGCAAACAACAGTCAGCACCCGTCCCCCCACCTGAAGACGAAGGGAGGCTACCCTCTCATCCACTGCGGTAAGCCCCAATGTACAGGTGCCCAGCCAGGGGGCAATAAGTATGCCCACCCCTGCTCTGCGCCTCTCCCTGCGGGCAACTCCAGGAGACTGGTTCCAGAGCCCAACTGAAGGAGACTGGTTTCAGAGCCCAAGCCGTGCGTCGAGGTGAGCCTGGCTATATCTAGCTGGAACTTCACAACCTTGAGCACCAGCTCAGGCTCCTTCCCCATCAGAGAGGTGACATTCCATGTCCTTATAGCTAGCTTCTGCAGCCAAGAATCGGACCGCCAAGGTCCCCACCTTTGGCCACTGCCCAGCTCACATTGCACCCAACCCCTATGACTCCTTCTATAGGTGGTGAGCCCATTGTGGGGGAACCCACGTGCCCGACCAGGCCCCATGAGTACAGGCCTGGCCACCAGGTGCTTGCCATCGAGCCTCACCCCCAGGCCTGGCTCCTGGAGGGGGCCCCAGTGACCTGCGTCCGGGCAAGGGAAACCATGGTTCCAATATTTTTTCTTCATTAAGGGTCTTGTGAGCCGCACTTCGTCTGGTTCCTCACCCAGGACCTGTTTCCCTTGGGTGACCCTACCAGGGGCATAAACCCCATGCAACTTAGCTCCTGGGATCATTGGAACACATAAACCCCTCCACCACGATAAGGTGTCGGCTCCAGGCTTTGGAGGAGTTTAACCAGAGAGTGAAAAAAAAGAGTCCAATGAGTGCTCAGCATATGTGGGAACCCCTTTAGGATAGCTGGAAAAGAATCCCAGGAGGCCATCTAATGAAACTGGTATGGAGGAGACAGTAGGGTCAGACATGTCCTGGAGCAATTGAGGGTAAGGGCCTTGCTCAAGGGTCCAATGGTGGAATCACTCTGAATCTGAACTGGCAAGCTTCCCACACACAAAACAAATGTTTTTTTTTTTTAAATACTTTTTTGTCAGTGCATAATTCCATATTATATCCATGTCATTTTATAGTTTTGGTGTCTTTATAATTACTCTAAAATGTGGACAATAATACTAATAAACCTTTCTATGGGTGAGTGTGACCTGACTTTTCCCTGCTACTGTACACATATCTGTATTCATAGTTGAAATCGAAGCTTGGGTTCTGAGTGCAGTGTCAGGTTATTTATTTGGTGGAGCACTTTGTATGATTTATCTCAATTAGATTCACGAGATCTGTGACTATTCTTTCATGTGTCACCCCTGACTTAGAGTAGGTGACATGATTAAATTCCTTAATATAGTACCGCAATATAATGAAAACTTTATTACAAGCCTACCTGACACACTCTTCCCACCTCTCCAAAAATATGTGACAGGATTAAATTCCCACATGATAAATTTAGTGGAATTCCCCATGTATCATTTCTCCAACTAACTACCAGAATGCTACTGATAAAATTTTCCAAGTGGGAAGGCTAGCGACCTCAATGTAAACTTTATTAAGGAATATCCTGAAAATCATCTCCTGCCCCACAGTTTGAGAATTACAGAGCTGTACAATGTTCCTTGGAAATTTGCATAAAGATCCATGGAATACTTTTAATACTTTTACAAATCATTGTAATTCCAGTTTTGAGGTGACTTGGGGTCTGGTCAAGTGTAGATTTTCATCCATGTAAAGTTTTTGTGAACTGGTAATAAGATCCATAAAAAATCAGAGTAAACAATGTGCCTGGACAGTAGGGCTGTCACTATCAATTATCTCAGTAATCAAGTAAATTATCGATTAAGCTGACGATTCATCAAGCAATTGATGTAATATAATATAATATAATATAATATAATATAA
>JAABNX020000049.1:17969764-17992266 GCA_015163995.2 Mormyrus lacerda
CCCAGTTGGCAGGAACATCTGTTTCTCCAGTTTCTTCGCTTTCTTCTGAGAAACGCGACGAGATGACGTTTTTTTTCGTACAGTGAGCGGCTGCAGCCCGGAAAAGGTGCAGGCGAATTGTGAGTTCGCACTGCGCCCTCAATGGACCGGCCGCTGCTGCCACCCCACCTCAGCCCTCGTTTATAACGCGCACCCAAACTTTGATTTCTTTTTTTGGTATACAATTTTGCACATTATACTCGAATAAATACGGTAATAAGCTAATAAGATAATATTTTTAAATTAAAAGTATTTACATTGACATATTGACAAATTCAATTCTTTTGGGAGTTTTATGAGGGAAGCTGTGCTTTCGGTATAGTCTTACAGCAATTTGTGCTTAGCAGTAGTGTCTGCGGTAGACTTTGCTTACTGTATGCCAACACTTGCTTTGGTTTTCATGAAAGTAGCTGTTTCAGCTACCTTCAGCTATCTCGCATTCTATTACACTCAGATGACAGAGAGAGACAGATTAAATCAGTTCCCTGGGAGAAGTGATTTTCACCTAATGTATTTACAACTGGAGTGGTTTTAGTGCACTTCAGTGATATTCAAAGGATTCAAAAGGTCTATTGTCATTGGTACTAGTACAGGTACTAAGTACAATGAGACACTTGTGTGTTTCCTGCAGATAGACACAAGATAACAACCTATAAGACAAATACATAAACAAAATAAATAAACTATAAATATGAATATGCAAACATAAAAATGGGCATGAAGATGTGGATGAAGATATGCATGTATCTGTGGTTGGATTCCCCGATATAGCAGCTTGCTTTCCTGCGGCAGTATGTGGTGAAGATAGGGATGTCCGAGAGGTATCTGTCTGTGGTACTCTGTGCAGTTTTGACTGCCCTGTCCAGGGCTTCAAGATCTTGAGCAGAGCAGCTGCAGTACCAGGATATAAAACACCGTGTGAGGATGGACTCCACAGTATACCTGTAAAAGTTAATCAGGGCTCAGTTTTCTGAGGGAATACAGGTGCTTATGCGGCTTCTTGATCACTACTGCAGCATTTCGAGATCATTTAAGATCCTCAGGAAAAGTGACATCAAGGAACTTAAAACTGCTGACCTGCTCCACAGTGCCCCTGTGGCTATGGACTGCCACCTGCCTCCAGAAGACCATGATCAGCTCCTTCATTTTGCTGATGTTGAGGGTGAGGTTGTTGTCCTGGCACCACTCTCCCAGGAGTGTGACATGCTCCCTGTAGGCTGATTCACCATCGTTGCTGATCAGCTTCATGACGGTGGTGTCGTCAGCAGACTTCAGGATGCAGTTGGAGCTGTGCTTAGCCATAAAGTTGTAGATGAGTACAGCAGGACGCACTGAACTGTTAACCAACTGTGTTGGTGATGCACGTGCTGGGGTTTGCCAGTGAAGAAGTCCTTGATCCAGCTGCAAAGTGAGGAGTTAAGCTCCAAATCAAGCTGAGATGGGATGACACTGTTGAAGACTGAGTTTCCACAGACTGCAGTCTGACATAGCAGTTTTATTTTCCAGGTGACACAGAGTGGAGCAACGGGGATGGCATCATTAGTGGACCTGTTGCAGCAGTATGCAAACTCTAGTGCAGGGTTCTTCAAATCTGGACCTCGATTCCAAATCCAGGCCTTGTTTTCAGTTCTCCCAGGTAGTTAGTTTATTAACTACTGATTCTGATTCGTTAGAGGCTTCACACCTGACTGACAGGTAAAAGAAGGCTGGAAAATCAGCAGGGCTTGGACCTTGATTTGAATAACCCTGCTCTAGTGGGTCAAAGACCAGGGGTGGGCAATCATATCCAGAAAGGGCTACTGTGTATGCAAGTTTTCGCTGCAACTCCCTAATTAGAAGACTGATTGGCTGAAGAGTTGTTACAACTGGGTTTGAACAGCTGACCTAAAGGTTATCCCAAAAACCTGCATACACATCGGCTCTTTACAGATAAGATTGCCCACCCCTGGTATATACTGTCCAGTATCATGTCCTTAATGTGTTCCAGCACCAGCCTCTCAAACTCCATTTTGTGTGCATACTGCCATTTTACACTCTTGATTGCCTTCCCGAGATCATACCCGGATCTTGTTTATGCTTTCTGTCTCCAAAGTCAAAAGTGTGACTGCAGCATGATCTTATAGAAAGATGTCTATGTGTTGCCATTACACTCAGCTCCTTTTAGCTATCCTGCATTATTTTAAATTCACAACCTTTTAGGGGACAGATTTAATCAGTCCCCCAGAAATTAGCTAATTTTCATGTAGTATACTACAACTGGAGCACTGATAGCTTTGTCTTTAACCATCAATTCTGCTTGTATCTGAAGTATCATTAAGCGTGGCATATCAGTCATACTCTTTAGATCCCAGATGTCCGACACATATTACTGATTTAGGGAAGGTGTGGTGTGTGGTGCTGTCATACACACACAGCAAGTTTTATTGTGAAATATCAGACTGAAAATATCATACTGTTGAAATGGAGAAGCAAGATAGTGTGGTTAGCTTAGCTGGTTAGTTAGCAAGCGAAGTCACAGCTACTGAAGTATGCAATAGTAGGACGGAATTTTGATACTGCTGCCCCCAAACATTTTCAATGGCTGAGCTGGTTAATCAATGCTTCAGTCTGAAAGAAAACATGGCAGAACTGATTCAAGTTTCTCTCAGATCCCTCCAGCCTTCAGTGGACACTATGTAGGAAATAGTCAATAGACAACTACAAGATTTCACTGTCTTAAAGGCTGCCTTCCTGCAAACCAGCCCTGTGTCAAAGCACAGCATAACGCAATGGGAAAAAGGTGATGATCCAGTTGCAGTTCCAAGACAAAGAAGGGTTTATTGAATTAAATGGAACAGACTAAGGAAAGGCACAAATTAAAGGGATCACAAGGGTCAAAAACTAACAGTAAAAAATAAGAAACAATAATGTAATAATATGTATGGAACAGGACCAAAAAAAAAAAAAAAAAAAAAACCCTAAATAAAACTCCAAATACACAACACCAGAGACATGAATGATGACAAACTGGAGAACCTAGTAGACAGAGGCATTTAAATACACACAGACAAAGAAGGCATACAAGGGAGATGTGAACTCAATAATCAATTAACCAATCAGAGGCACAGGGCAACAAGCAAGCAACAGGTGAAACAATTTAACATTAACACACAGAAATGAAGGAACTAAATAGACACCAGAACTAGGCAACATAATCATTAACTGGGAGTACAACACTAAGATAATAAATGTGGAACAGAAACACAAAACAAAACCAGAAGGGAACAGAACAGAAGATGCTGGAACGTCAAACCCATGACTAATATAGCAGCCACGCAGTCAGCCCAATGAGCTATGCAGCAGTCCAGGAAGCAGGGTAAAACGCATAAGGCTTGAAGGACGGAGAGGAGGGAACTGTAGGCCAGATGGGGGAAGGGCTCAGAAGGCACGCACCCTGAAAGCCCTGTTTGTATATCGTATGTTTTTTTGAGTGACTTAACTTTTTGTGCATCGTCAGCCAACCAGTCAAGATGCAGAAAGGTTGACTGTATTGCAATTGAGCCATGTTTTTAATAAAGAGGAGACATCTTTTTATAAAAAAGAACAGAAGTTCTGCGTTTATTAGCAATACACTGTCAAAGACAACAAGCAGTAACACCGATGGAAAAGCCAACAATATTCACTTTCAGGGTAAATATTGATGTTAGCACATGCACACCATGGTAAAACATGTACAACAGTTACCATTTACAACATAAATACATACATGCACACATTAAATTACAGATTATTTACAACTAACAGTGTGCCTCAAAGCCTACTGGTAGGCAAATAATTACAGTACTGTTCAAAAGTTTGGGGTTCCTTAGAAATTTACCTGTTTTCCATGAAAATATACATGAAATGAGTTTGAATAGGAAATATGAGTAAATAAATAGGAAATAGTCATTAACAAAGATACATTTTCGAAGATTAAAATAATAATTGTTTTCTTCAAACATTGCTTTTGTCAGAGTCCTCCATTTGCAGCAATCTGTAGACCTTGGGCATTCTAGATGTCAGCTTGCTGAGGTAATCTGCCGATCCACAGATAACAGGTGTAAAAATTTTCTGCTTTTTCCTTCTGACATCTGCACTTCCTCCAGAACACCTCCCTCTCACTGTCAAACTGTGAAATATCAGAGGAAACCAGTATTGGAGAAGGTGGGTCACATTACTGCAGGGGGCCCACTGCAAAATTCACCAAGCGCACCTCGGCTGGAAAATTGTACCAAAGTCCCTCTTTTGATAAAAGGTGATAATGCAAAACAATTCACAGAGAGCCCCCACCTCCCTGGGTCTGCAAATTTTGCAGAACATCTCTAGTGGCTACTGAAAAAATGCTGGCATCAGACAATCATTGTACATATTTTTTTTATTACTGTATACAGTATATGAGCTAATTTAGGCTAGTTATTTTGCAGTTATACACTTATGACTCTTTTTTTCTCAGAGGTTGCTAAATTCTCATCAGTTTTCCCCTCTCTGGTGCTCCACTCAACCACTAACTGTGTCTGTGACAGTCTAACTTAGTGGTTTTATTATGGGAAGTGAGGAACAGGTGTCGTATACTCCCAACTGATATCAATGTAGTGAATAAAGGGCACCCTTCTCAAACACGGTAATCTGTTACTGTGTCTCATTCACCCTGGAGCCCTGTCAGATAGTCACCGTGAATGTTACTAGGTCATCAGGGGATAGATTAATGGGTAGACTTTGCCACTTAGTCCCATTCCCACACAGACATAATGGTAAAATAGCATCAACAAGCGGGTGTCAGTGTCAGTGTGTGTAAATGGGGTATAAGACAGCGTGGAACAAGATGTGTCTGCATCCCCACCTAATTAAACCGCACCTTGTCGCTAAGTAAGCTAATTTTGTTAGAGTGTTATAAGAGCATCTGCTAAATGACAATGTAATATGGCCTGTTAGTTCCAGCATAATGCATGCGAGGGAGGGGTGGGGGCAGGAATCAGGCTTCCAGATTGAGTCCCCAAGGTGTTGGACTAGATGACTGATTGGTCAGACTGATGTTATTTTGGCGTGGAGGGCTAACTATTAAACCAATCAATCAACCTCTGGCTTGGAACTGCTTGGTTGCAGTGGTTCAGGGCTTCCTAGGGAAAAACAAGATATGTTAATTTGAAATATATATTTTTTTCATATATTGTTTTTTCTAACTTCTGACAAATTCACTAATATTCTCACTGGAATTAGATAAATTTCAAAATATCACTGTTATGGTCACAAAAGCAAAGTTTAGGGAATAATAGTCATTTTCTATACATGCTATCAGTAGTTAGGAAATAATACTTAGTACCCACAAACAAAAAAATACTACATGATATAGCTGCACAGGGAACTGCTCAAACTGAGAAGATCTTGAGTTCTATTGAGTTCTTGAGTTCTATTTAAGCTCAGGAGCTTAATTAGAACAACAATCAAAGAAAACTACAGCTGGTAAATGGGTGTGGTTACAAATTGGAATCACCATTGATTTAGGGTGTGGGCTGAATGGCTGTATTTTTTTTTTCTTCCAAGGAGAATGGAGAAACATTTCTGAATGACGTTGACTGGTTACCCCAGTGTGGTCCATGACAATGTTTCTGTCTGCTCAAGTTTTTGGAGTTGTATATTGCATTTTGTTGTGCCTGCTGTGTACAGTGACAGTAACAACATTCTCTTCTGTTCTATTAACATTGTTGAGGCCTGGTAAACTTGTTTTCCCAAAGGCAATTGATGCACACAACGATTTATAAACACCTTTTGCAGCAATATGCAAACATTCTCATTTTTAGTTATGTGTTTCATTTACTCCATCACAGCCATGGCTCTTTGGTTCTCTTTTATCCAGTAGGCTCCCCACGAAGCCCCATCAACAAGACGACCCTGACACTGATCAGCATCATCAGCTGCGTCATCAGCCTGGTATACTCCTCACACCTGTCCTGCAGCATCAACGTGCGTGTGATCCTGCACGTGCCAGAGCACCTCATCGCCGACGGTAAGAGCGGGCCGGACCCCATGCATTAGCCCATTAAAAGATGAAGTCCCTAGTAGCAATTGTGATTCTTATTAAGGTTGAATACATGATCCTTCCCCCAGGGTCACGATTCATTCTGCTGCATGGCAGCCAGCTGGATGCCAGTGACTGGCTGAACCCTGCTCAGGTGCTGCTCTTTTACCAGCAAAACGCCAGCGGGCCTTGGGTTAATGAACTGTGTGGGCGTCGCCTGCTAGACCCCTGCGAGCACCAGTGTGACCCAGAGACAGGTATACATCTGCTTCAGAGCTCTATTATAAATGAATCACTCTGTTTCTTGTGATTGGGGGAGATAGATAAAGTTTGTCTGAGAACTATACATTAATATTTGTGCTGTACCTGTCAGACACTTTTTCCAAAATAAGCAAGTCAGTGAAGACACTAGACAAGTATAGTTGTAAATTACATAGAACAAAAAAGGTCATCAATACAGGCAGTCAGTAAATATGGTTGATTTTGTGCAAAGATCCTTCATATGTTGTACTAAAATATACTTCATGACAGTAATACTGGTATTAACTGAAGAAAAAAGGAGTCAAAATCTGAATTAATATTTGTCTTTATTATTAAGGGAATGAAACTACCTGTGGGTGTTTGCAATACAGTCTATGTCAGGCATGACTGTCTTTGAAGACTAAAGTACATCCAGCAAAAAACATGCATAGTATTGCTTTGCTACAACAGCTGCCTGAGCGTAGTTTTTACATATTGCTTTTTCATGCATTTTTTGGAGCTTCCTGCATGTTTGAATAAAGTAGCATTTCGTTGAATAACATTGGTAGTCTTGTCACCTAACCTCTTCCCTTGACAGATTGTGGTGTTTCTCATCATCATATAGAAAAAAACAGGCCAACAAAGCTCCTATTCATTTCTTGCATGCACAAGTTTGAATAAAAAACAAAATTTCTTCTCCTCTTGTGGGTAGTAATGTGAGGTGTTTTCGTATCCTAATTAAATAGGGTATATCAGATTGAAGTCAAATCCCAAAAGCGTCCAGATATTTGACAGACCTTTTTGCCATGTTCTCTTGTATTCTAAGGGGCGTCTTTTTGCTATATTTGCCTGCCATTTTTACCATGAATTGACTGTGCCCTGTATTCATCATACCACAGACTGCAGGGCACTGATCTAGCATGAGGGAACAGAGCTGATCTTTATCACTCTTTCCTTCAGAATCTGCCCTCTACTGGAGGTTTCCGAGGCCCTGGGGCTAAAGTGATACTCAAAAAAATTCCCACTGGAACTTGAGCTAGTTATTATCTCTTTTAAAGGATTCATTATTCTTTCCATTCACAAGCACCTGCCTCACTTAACAGGGCAAGTCCCTATTCTAATTGTTAAGAGTCAGTCAACTTCCGACGAGCTGTTGTAATCACCATCAGCAAGCCAGAATAAATTAATTTTTTAATCTCATTTACAGTGTTGCAGTGAGTGAAAATGCAAAAGCATGCAAATCGTTCAGTTTGTGGCAGACAAATCAATGTGATATTGGACAGGGAACTTAATTTTGTTTTTTTTTATTTAACAAACTAGACCAAATTTCGCATTCAAATGTTTTATATTTTGTTTCCAATTTGTGATTATTTTATATGCATGCATAATAATGTTTATAATTAAGATATTTACATTTTTAATAGGTCAACAATATATGGATGGTAAATAAATCTTTACAAACTTTAATATTACATCAGAAGCACAGGGAGGAACAGTATTGTAAACCTCACAATGTTCTATGAATGCACTCATACTGTCTTAAAATAGACAAATAGACAGCTATGTTTTTCTAGCTTAAGTGCTACTAGTAGTGCTACTTTCATTGTCAAAGTAAAAGAAAGACAAAGAGGGATGGGAAATGGGGTTTTCTTTAACCACGGGAGACTGTTGCCACAGCGGACAAGGGTCAAGAGAGAAACCACACATTAATTTAAACCTTGTTCTACAGTACAGTACTACATTCCTCCCATATATTTCAAAGTGATCCTAATTAACGAAAAAGAATCATTCTGTTGTTGTTTTTCTCATCCATTCCCCACAAAGTCATGTAAAAAAACAATGGCTGTAAGAGAAAAGAAAGAAAGAGTAAACCACTATATGAGAACATCCCAGGTTGGGAGAACAGCCAGAATCATGATACAGGAACTTGGCAGGGAGTTGAGGTTTATTTATAAAATCTTCTTTGGGGATAGACAGAGCTAAGATAATGCACTGCAGTCTGAAAAACCAAAAGTAAAATGTGTACAAATATAAATGAAAAATGCATCACCTGCAGTACTGTTCAAAAGTCTTAGGCAACCAAAGAAAATTATAAATTTTCTTTTAGCTATTATTATATTTGTCAGAAAAAAGTGTTATTTAACATTAGAATATATTATAATCACAAGTAATACAATAAAAAGGAGCATAGATTTCTTCTCTTCTCTAAAAAGTTACTAATATTTTAGTAAAAGAGCACCAGTTCAGTTCCCAAACTTCTCCTTGGAGGTACCCGAACCATTCCACTTATATGTTAAATTTTACCACCAGTTCAACTAATTAACTTAATTAGTTAATAAACTTTATGAGGTATTGAATAACCAAACTATTTTTTTGAAGTTCACCAGATATCTGGGTTTGCTGGATGGTAACAACAAATACAGGGCTATGAAATGGCTAAGCTGACACATTCACAAAATGAAACATTGTTTCATGTGACAGCGGTAGTTTTACATATAGAGAATGAGACATAGAATTACAGGACTAACCCTAGGCAACCCCAAAAAGGTCTGGAGACCACCTGTCCTTAAAACATAAACCTAGCTTGTTGAGTATCATTAATACTAGTGTGAATACTCAATACCTTGCCCCCCCTCTGCAGGGGCATGAGGCTTTAGTGCGCTCAGGGGCCTTGGTAACTTGGTGACCTTCGCCTCCTCTTTATCCAACTCAGCAGGTTTTCAGCCGCTTTGCTTTTTCCAAACCACCTCCCCCATCTACAGTAGCCAAAGTCAAGAGCGGTGTCTTTGTTTTTAAGTGATTGTCTTTTGCAGTCTTTTTTTAACTGGCAGATTAATGTCTTGCTGTCTACCCTTATCTGTCTACTCAAAAACAACTCTATGCGGGTTTTTCCAGTGAATGTGTATGGGAGGCTAAAAAACTTAAACCTCTAACCGACCCCACCCGCCCCCGCTGGTAAAATACAAGGTGTTGATTTTACATTTCACTACATCCATCCATCCATCCATCCATCCATTCATCCATCTTTCAGTAATTGTCAGGGCTCCATGGGGCCCATAGCCTATGCCAGGCAGCACAGTGAGTAGGGTACACCCAGGAATAGATGCAATTGCAAATTATAAATTGTGAACTATTATCAAAGAGTTGCCTAAGAAAACCATAGAAAGCAAATTAATAAAACAATACTATTTTGGTGTTTAAATAATTATAAATTTGATAATTAAACAATTTGACTTCTGTGTATCGTACATATTAGCCTGTGATGGCCAAGCAGTCTGTCCAGGCTGACCCCTGCACTACCTGAAATAGGCACTAGGTTCCCTGAGAACCTATACTGGCTAAGCAGTGATGGATGGATGGATGGATGGATGGATGGATATTGTAAGTATGTATCCTGCATCACCAAAAAACGATATTAATGTTCTTCCAAGGTCTCTCTGCTTATTTCCATGGATATGCATCAAGGAACGGGCACCGTACTTGTATTTCAGATTTATTATTGGGGGAAAACCAGAGTACCCAGAGAAAACCACACATTAACACAAGGAAGAACATGCAAACTTCACACAAATGGAACCCTGGCGGAGATTCAAACCCAGGTTCTAGAGGTGGCTAACCACTGCACCATCATGCCACCCCCTAATAATACCAGTAAAGGTCCGTGTGTGTGTACACGTGTGGGTGTATTATGTTTATATTATGCTGTGGGGACCAAATGTTCCCCACAATGTAATAAAAACCTGTTATTTTGATGTTGTGAGGTCTATTTTTCAGGTCCCCACAAATATCTTTGAATGCAATCAAATAATTAAAAATGCCAAAAGTCTTGTATATTGCTTGGCTACTTTTGTTTAAAATTAGGGCTGGTTAGGGGTTAATGTCATCATGTTGGGATTAAAGTTTTCCCAAAGAAATCAATAGAGAGTCCCCACAATGATATGGTTACAAACCTGTGTGTATGTATTATATATTTCAATATTCCATGTCCATTTGAACTTCTTTCTCTCCTCTCAGAGCTCAGGACCATGCACACTGACTGTGTTTGGTCTGCTAATGCTGAAGCATGTAATGTCATGTTGACCTCGAGATAATAGCAGGAAACAAAATAACAGTGTTATCTGCTGTTTGTTTGGCTTTTTGTCTAGGCGAATGTCTTTGCTTTGATGGCTACATGAAGGACCCCGTCCATAAACACCTTTGTATTCGTAATGAGTGGGGACCCAATCAGGGGTAAGCAGCCCTCTTTGTTATGGCACATCTTCACCAGCAAGACAAAACATCATACTGCAAAAGTTTGCTGTGTCTGTAACTTTCCTCCAAACGTGTGGCAACGTGTTCTGAGAAGCATAATAGTCCCTTCCGCAAGCTGGTACTTGTGCTATTGCCAGAGATGAATCATTGACAAAACAGACAGTGTCTCGGGTAAGAAAGATTCCTGAGCCATAAGGTGACTATCCTTAGAAGTGTGGAGGACAAAAACAGCAAAAGCAAGCTATGCATTCACACGTAGTGCTACCAGGTGACTTCTTATGTACACTTGACAAGCACTCTGAGATTTGAGATGGCTGTATTGTTCAGTGTCCTGTACCAGCAATCATAAATGCATATTAATAATGTAAAAACCAGGATATATTATTTTGCTTCTTGGCCATTTAAAACATTTACCTATTAATGCCACAGAAATCTTCTTGTTGCCTTAGCAACCAGGAGAGAGTCCAGGTAAACCTTATATGCCTCCTATATCTTTGTGGCATACAAAGATATAGGAGGCATGTGATTTTTCCCGTGTGCTGTCAGACAAACAAGCCCATCTTCACCACACTGGGATAAATGGGATAAACGGGTTTCTAATCCATATGTCACTGATTACACAGACCCTGAGGCAACTTACTAAAAATAAAGGGCATCACCAGTTTCGTAAGGAATCTTGGACCTTTACCACATTTCCCAAGAGTTATGGATATAATGATCAAGATAGAATAAGAAGCATCAGATACTAACAATGGAGTTGTAATCCAGGCTTTACTCAAAATACACTGACCAGCCAAAAAAGAAGTCGGCATTTGAATTTTTTGTTGGACCACGCATTTGTCATGGCATTGTTTCCACAAGCTTATGCAACATCTCACCCTTTATTTTCATCCAGATTTGCATTAATTTATCACTGAGATCCTGTATTGACAAGTGAGTTGAACCGCTCCATAAAGCCTCTTTCAGCACATCCCAAAGACCTTCAATGAGGTTAAGTTCACAAGTCTGTGGTGACCAAGTCATGCGTGAAAATGATTCCTCATGCTCTCTGAACCACTCTTTGACAATTCAAACCCAATGAATCTCAGCATCCATGTTCTGGAATATGCCCATGCCAACAGGGAATAAAAAATACATTGATGATGGATGGAGGTGTAACCTGGCCATTCAGTAGATTCAGGTACTCAGCTGATTTCACTTTATTGCTGCATAACATTGCTGAGCTGTAATAATGATCCAGTCATTGGCTCTTAAGTATTTGCTGATATAAATTCAAATGGCAACTTTTTTTGTGGCCAGGCAGTGTATTTTTTATAATATGCTATATAATACACAGTTCAGATACAAAAGTCCTATCAGGGTAATGAACAAGATATGTAATGACTGGTTTATTCTGTCTCATTAGTAGCTTTTTCTTTTAGGTATTTTTGCATTTTTCCTGTATGTTTCACCGTGTCTTTTCCAACTTCAATACCTGCCAGAATGCTTGGGCAATATGAAAATTTAGGTAGAGAATTTGCTCAGCTGGAGAAAGAATTTGAAGTCTAGCTCTTTCCAGGGGATGCCAGAAGCTAGCCAGATTAGCACAGTGTTTGCACAGTGAACACGTCTTTTTTCTCTGGGTCTGCGTTCTCGATTGGACAAGACCCGCAGCCTCATATACTGGTTGCCAAGAAGTGGTGCCTGCTATTAAGCTTTTTTAATATTCCATTGCCATCTCCTCATTGGTCAACATACTGCTTCAGAAGTGTCCAGGTTTTCTTCTTTATGCATTGCACAAGCAACTTCGAAATAGCACGTGTGTGTTGCGGTAATAATGATGATTACTAATACATAAAGAACCGTTATGTGGGGCATGGTGTGTACCATTTAATGTATAATATGTAATACGTTTTTCATAATAAAATTTTTTAGTAGCCTTCGGATGAGAATAAGTAGCTGGGTTAAGGGCCTCATAAAATATTTTTAAGCTTATCTCAAATACATGCTTAAGTATTTTGAGAATTTACTGTTAAATTGCAAATGTTTGATTATAATCTTTTTAAAGCATTCACCTGCACAGCAGAATTGCACATTGCTAATAAATGTGCATATATGGGTAATTTTAAAATGCATTATTGAAAAGAATTTGAATACCACCACACCCAAAGGCTGATTGTCAGCAGTCATGGTCAAGTGCATCAGAGGAAATGTATGACTGATTAATAAATTTAGACTACAGAGACTGACACAGTCATCATTCCTGGATAGCTATGAACCCTGTGAAAAGTATATACAGTATGTGCAGTTTACGTGGCACATCTTGGCCAAGATGCCACACTGCCATCTACTGGACATGTCATGTTAATAACAGTTTTCAACTTGAAAATGTTTAATTGATTTATCCATCGACCTTCATGTCTCTATAATATATTATATGGCACAGTGGCTCAGGGTTGTGGGCTTTGAATCCCCCCCCTGTGTGTGGAGTTTGCACGTACTCCCCCTGTTGCATGGGTTTACTCTGGTTTACTCAGTCGGCTGCCTAAAGTGGGTGTGTGTGAGAGCCGGATGGGCTCTCTTCCTGTCCAGGTTGTTCTCCTGGCTTGCGCCGTGTGCTCCAGACTGCCCCATCAAATGTGTGTACAGACGTGTCTCAAATTGAAAATCTCACACCAGCTAGCTGACCAGAGTTGGCAACACTGATTTTAGCTAATTAGCATATAATGTCTCACGAGCGCAAACACAATTCCGAGTGAAAATTTGATAGAAAGTAAGCTATACAGTTAATGAGGTCACTCTTAAGTAAATATCACACTTACCCCTAATCACATTGTGCTTTAACAGTTATTCATAACATTATGTTTTAAGAACAATTTTAAGAAATTGACAAACAAGAGGAGGCCATCAAGCTTGTTTGGGGAGAACTTAACTAATAACTCAGAGTTGTTAAAATCTTATCTAGCTCTGACTTAAATCCATGCTCTAACTACATGCTGTGTAAAGAAGTGCTTTCTGAAATTCATTTAAAAATGCCATCCATCCATCCATCCATCCATCCTCTACCGCTTATCTGGGTCGGGTCACGAAGGCAGCAGTCTAAGCAGGGAAACCCAGACTACCCTCTCCCCAGCCACTTTGTCCAGCATCTCTGGGGGAATCCTGAGGGGTTACCAGGCCAGCCAAAAGACATAGTCTCTCCAGTCTGTCTTGGGTCTTTCTTGGGGCCTCCTCCCAGTGGAACATGCCCAGAGCACCTCACCCGGAAGGCGTCCAGGAGGCATCCTGACCAGACGCCTGAGCCACCTCATCTGGCTCCTCTGAATGCGGAGGAGCAGCAGCCCTACTCTGAGTTCATCCCAAATGACCGAGTTCTTCACCCTATCTCTAAGGGAGAGCTCAGCCACCCTGTGGAGGAAAATAGTTTTGGCCGCTTGTATTCTTGTTCTTTCGGTCACTACCCACAGCTCGTGACCATAGGTGAGGGTAGGAATGTAGATCGACTCGTAAATTGAGAGCTTTGCCTTTTGGCTCAGCGACTTCTTCACCATAACAGACTGCTGACACCGCACCGATCTGCCTGTTGATCTCCCGCTTCATCCTTCCCTCACTTGTAAACAAGACTCCGTGATACTTAAACTCCTCCACTTGGAGAAGGACCCCTTCCCCGACCTGGAGAGAGCACTCCACTCTTTTCCAGCTGAGGATCATAGTCTTGGATTTGGAGGTGCTGATTCGCATCCCAGCCGCTTCTCACTCGGCTGTAAACTGCTCCAATGAGAGCCGAAGGTCACGGTCTGATGAAGCCAACAGAACCACATCATCTGCAAAAAGTAAAGACCTGATCCTGAGGTCATCAAACCGGACACCCTCAACGCCCTGGCTGTGCCTAGAAATTCTGTCCATAAAAGTTAAGAACAGAATCGGTGATAAAGTGCAGCCCTTCCAGAATCCAACCCTCACTGCAAAGGAGTCCGACATACTGCCGACAATGCAGACCAAGCTCTGACACTGGTCGTACAGGGACTGAACAGCCCTTATAAGGCAGCCCGGCACCTCATACTCCTGTAGCACTCCCCTAGGGACACAGTCAAATACCTTCTCCAAGTCCACAAAGCACATGTAGACTGGTTGGGGAAACTCTCACACACCCTCCAGGACCCTGCCAAGAGTATAGAGCTGGTCCAGTGTTCTGTGGTCAGGGTGAAAACCACACTGCTCCTCCCGAATAGACCTTACCAGGGAGGCTGAGGATTGTGATCCCCCTATAGTGCCCCTTTTTAAAGAGGGGCACCACCACCCTGGTCTGTCAAACCCAGTGTCAGGCATCGGGGAGGCACCACCCCCAATGTCTATGCGATGCTGCAGATGCGTGTCAGCCAGGACAGCCCTGCAACATCCAGAGCCTTGAGGAACTCCGGGCGGATCTCATCCACCCCCAGGGCCCCGCCACGAGAAGCTTTTTTACCACCTCAGAGACCCAGAGAGAGGGGAGTCCTCCCTTAAGTCCCCAGTCTCTGCTTCTTCATTGGTAGGTGTGTCGGTGGGATTGAGAAGTATTCCTTCCACTGACCCACAACGTCCCAAGTTGAGGTCAGCAGTGCCCCATCTCCACCATAAACAATGTTGATACAGCATCGCTTTCCCACCCTGAGCCACCGGATGGTGGACCAGAATCTCTTCCAAGCTGTCCAGAAATCATTCTCTATGGTCTCACCAAACTCCTCCCACACGCAAGTTTTTGCCTCAGTGACCGCTGAAGGCACATTCTACTTGGCCTGCTGGTACCCATCAGCTGGCTTCGGAATCCCACAGGCCAAAAAGGCCCAATAGGATTACTTCAAGTGGTGATTGGTTGACAGCTTCGCCCCTCTCCTCACTCGAGTGTCCAACACATGCGGCCGTAAAACCGATTACATGACCACAAAGTCAACCATTGAGCTATGGCCTAGTGTGTCCTGGTGCCAAGTGCACATATGAACACCCTTGTGTTTGAACATGGTGTTCATTATGGAGCGCAGAAGTCCAATAACAAAACACCACTCGGGTTCAGATCGGGGGGGCGCTCCTCTCAATCATGCCACTCCAGGTCTCACTGTCATTGCCCATGTGAGCAGTGAAGTCCCCCAGCAGAACAAGAGAGTCACCAGGAAGAATGCTCTTCAACACCCCTTCCAAGGACTCCAAAGAGGGTAGGTATTCTGAACTGCCGTTTGGCACATAAGCGCAAACAACAGTCAGGACTTGTCCCCCCACCTGAAGTCAAAGGGAGGCTACCCTCTCGTCCACTGCGGTAAACCGCAATGTACAGGTGCCCAGCCAGGGGTCAATAAATATGCCCACCCCTGCTCAGCGCCTCTCCCCGCGAACAACTCCAGAGTGGAGGAGGGTCCAACCCCCCCTCAAGGAAATTGGTTCCAGAGCCCTAACCGTGCATCGAGGTGAGCCCAACAATATTTAGTCAGAACCTCTCAACCTCGCGCACCAGCTCAGGCTCCTTGCCTGCCAGAGAGGTGACATTTCATGTCCCTAAAACTAGCTTCTGCAGCCGAGGATCGGGCCGCCCAGGTCCCCACCTTCGGCCACTACATGGGTGCAAGCCTGGCCACCAGGCGCTCACCATCGAGCCCCACCCTAGGCCAGGCTTCGGGGGGGGGGGCTGGTGCCCCGCATCCGTGTGAGGGAAAAAATGTATCAATGTTATTTTTCTGAGCCGCACTTTGTCTGGTTCCTCATCCAGGACCTGTTTGCCTTGCATGACATTTTAAAATCCGCCAATTTTCATTAGGTAGCCATAATTATGACATTATCAGGTAATTTTCAGGATAGTGGGAAGTGATAACTCAAGATACTATCAGTAGTAACTATCAGTAAAATACAATAAAACTGCCACATATGAAAAGTTATACCGCAATGCCTAATTTTAAGGTTTCTTCGTTTGCACATCTAAATGCTGCACATGCCTGTGGCATTTTTTCCAAGCAGTTTACTATCAGTGACTGAGTGTTGACTGCCCCAATATGGCAACCGCGCAGGTGCACGTCCTAAATGTGGCATTTACCTTTTTCATCTATGGTCAGAGTCATTAGTGTTTGGAGTGTCTGCCTGTACCACAGAGAACTTCCAAACATTCTGCCTTGTACTTAGTTACAAAAAATATGGCTCTCAGAGGGTAGCCAGGAGGTTCATGTAAAAGTGCCCCCTCAAATGGCCGGCTTGTTCGTGACCAACACATCTCTATGATAAACCAGACAGGCCATTGGCTGGACAGCCATTGTGGACTTATCCAGAATGTCCAGATTGCCAGTTTGTCCCTGGACCTGGTACTTGCCGGACACTTTTGGATGTCCTGAAGCATTCTTCACTACAATTGAACCTCTCACCCTGAAGTTCTACATGATCCAGTAATTGGTTCTTTCCGATGCAATACTCTTAGTAGCAATTACCTTGCATGTGAGGCCCTCTTTTTATAGTCTAGTCTTATAATTCAATCAGAATGACAGAGTGATTTCAGCTGACTTCGTATTCATTCACACTTTCCCCTGAGCTGATGGTATGACTATACTAAAAATATGTTAGCTGGTCATTTTGTGCCAGGGCCAAAATACAGTGAAAACTGGGTTTTTGTGAAAAAGTTAACTAATTATGCTAATGAAGCTCTTTGTAATGAATAAATATGCATCTGATCACTTCACCAATCACCACCACAAAAACTGCAACAAAATTGAAGCAGCAAAGTTTGCGAAACACAACAATTGTGTCACAGCCAACAATTTTGGCCATGTCTGTATCTATACTCATTTAAAGATGAAACACTGTCCTGGGATGCATTACAGCTGAAAGTGGGGGTGGCACATCAGGAGGGGGTGCTGTAGTGCCTGATGGCTACAGGCAGGCAAAATCCCCAACAGAACCTCTTAGCAAAATGTGGAGGAATGAGCTGATGATTAATAGTGCCCCAAGAGAGTAGGATATGGGCGTTTAAATAAAAAATGCAAGTGTGTATGTATGTGGAGCAATTGGGTTTAAGTGCCTTGCTTAGTGGCCCAGTGATGTCATCACATGCTAACCATGGGTGCTCATGATCAGAAGGTCAGCAGTTCAAATCCCATGGTTGGCAGATTGATGACATCATTGGGCCACTGAGCATGGCCCTTAACCCCAATTTCTCCTGACACTGACGGGCCCTGCTTCCTTAATTTTACACGTCTTTGGATAAAAGTGTCTAGTAAATAAATTAATGTAACGTACACAATTATTTGGTATGATTAGACATAATCTTCCCTCCTATTTGCTAGACCCTGGCCTTACACGATTTTCCAGAGGGGCTTTGATCTGGTGATGGGAGAGCAGCCCTCCGACCGCATTTTCAGGTAAGACCTGGCTTCTCTAGAATCATGCATTTGTTAAAGCAAGTGTGTATTCCTGAGGGAACTCTATGAACTGAAGCTGGAAACAATAATAGTTATATAGTTTTAATGATCCCAGGTGCATTATGAGGCAGATTAGGAATATGGTGTACAATTACAAAGAAGAAATAAGTCCTTGGTTGACAATGATTCTATCAAACCATCTTCTGTTTATCCAGAACAGGGTCATGGGTCCGCTGACTGCTATTACAATTAATTATGTTGCCTAACAGAATAATAATAATTAGTGATCTAAACTGATTAGTTGCAAATATTCAAACATGCAGCTTTATAAAAACTTTTTCATTAAAATGAACAAAAGAATGTTCTACCATCACACTCTTTAAATAATGTTTGGTACCCCATCTTGGGTTATTCCTTGCCTTTTGCACCCGTATATTTTGGGATAGGCTCCAGACCCCCTGCAACCCTGCATTGGACAAACGGGTATTAAAAAAGGATGGATGGATGGATGAATAAAATTCAGTTCTGTGATCCTATTATTCTGGAGGATAACCACTCCTGGAAGGGTAAAAAAATAATTGCAGAATCTTGCAGAAGTAGATTTATGAAATGCTGAAGATCTTGAAATGGATAGTTTTTTCATCACACATTTTAAAGATTTTTTTGTGATTTTGTCATGTATTTCATGAGAATTCTCCTAAACAAGCATTTTGGAGTATTCATAGGCGATTTTACTTTGGGTGTACCCCCTACTGTTCAGATGAAAATGTTATTTGAAAATATTAAATTCAATTAAATTAAAAATTATATTGAAATTGTATTGTAATTAGTTATCATTGAAGATGCATTTACTATTTTTCCCAACCAATTTTTTTTACGTGGATGAATGGCTAATTGTCATGAATGTGGGCGGCTCAGGTGCAGGAACAAGGCATAGCGCACAAGAAAGGTGGACGGCCCACTGGTGGCTCCAGAAACACAAAAACAGGGTTTATTAAATAAAACAGAAAATACTACAAATACAACAAAACCAAAAGGACCACGCGGGGCCAAAAACTAAAGGGGATAAATTAAGACTACAGAAAAAAACATAAACTGGGCAGGTAAACATAATGCAGGTCATAAGACAATCAAACACAAGCACATCTGAATACAAATCAATGAACCTCTAGGGAACAGAACAGAAGCAGGGATGTAAATACAGAAACCAACACTGGGTAATAAGACTAGCACAGGACAAGTAATTAACAAAGCAGGAAAACATAGCACAGGTGAAACTAATAAACTCAAAAGGAGCAAGATAAGGAAACTAAGAACTAAACAAGGAAACAGGGAATCAAAAACCAACACTAGGGAATTACAAAAAGGTAAAGACACAAGCAGGGGCACAAGGAACAAAACGAAAACCAACTACAAAATCAGACACCAAAACTAGAGAAACTCAACTGAAACACTAGGGAGCAAAATACAAAAATAGAGGAGGTGGGATTCGAATGCAGAACAAAATGATACGCAGAAACAGGCTGCTTAACATGTTGAGCCATAAAACCAACCAAGAACAGAGGGGAAAACACAAAGACTAATATGAAGGACAGAATGACCAGCAATGCCTGCTGGTCAAACGGGGAAGGGACAGAGAGTGAGACAACAGGGGCTGACTCTGACACAAATGGAGCTAATGGAGAGCTCTCTCATATTGCACCGCCTGGGAGAAAAACCTAGATTTGCCTACTGGAGTATTGCTTGTGAAGTGGTGCTGAAACAAGTGGCTTGTTTGTCACAAGGTGTGCAAGCTTATTTTAGAGGGCTGGAAAGATGAAGTGTATGGTTAATAAATATGTATTTAAAGTTAAATTAAATCAAATAGTAGATTAAAATATTTTTGTCTTGTTTTATTTCTTATTTTTTTATTCTCACTGCCAGTAAACAAATCCCGTTTTATTTGAAATTAAGGATTGCAAAGGCAATTCCTGCATCACATATTTTCTTGTGAGGTTATTGGTTGTAGAAGCTTAAAAAAGCAGATTAGGGAAAAATTGTTTTTTGTTTTTAATACATTCCCAAATTCAACATTCAGAACATTGTCAAAAACATTTACAAGTCAAAACAGAGTCAGTGGCATTAGACTGCAATAAAGGCTCTGTCTCTGCATCTGCGTGCCTCCAGATTTACGTACACTCTTGGGGAAGGCATGTGGCTCCCCCTGAGCAAGAGTTTCGTCATTCCCCCCGCGGAACTGGCCATCAATCCCTCAGCTAAGTGCAAGACAGACATGACCGTAATGGAGGACGCGGTGGACGTCAGGTAAGACAGCACATTTCTGGCAAATGCCATTTTAACTTTTCATGTTAAGATTCCAGTAAAAGTAGCAAATGGTTATGCCATTTTTAAGGAAATGAATGCATTTGTTGGTAACACCTAATTACGGCTATACTTGTTAGTGATGTTTACCACTACTGAAACCACATATTTTGAAACTACACTTAATATGTGATAAATTTGTTACTTTGGAGATGCTGAAGCAACATGTTCTACTATCCTGCTGGCTAGCTATGATCTTCTGACTCTACTCACTAGCTATTTATTTAAGTTTGAAGCATCTAAGGACGGGTGGAAAAAAAAATTGATTTCTTTAGCCTAGTCTGCATGTACTGGCAAAAGTGCCTTAAATGCTATGCGGAGAATAACTTACATGATGAGTATGTGTACCGATACAGCTCCGGTTTATTTTCTCAGATCATTATACTTCATGTACTGAAGCAATTATCTTCTTTTTCATGTCTTAATGTAATATTCAAAATATCTTAAACATAACATTGTCACAGTAACTGTCGGTGGGCACGCCGAGAAGGGAAGCACGGGAGTTCATAGGTACGGGGAAAACTTGGTTTTATTGGGGAGAAGCGGCACGTACGAGAGAGACAGGCAGCAACAATGGAGGACATTAATGACAGGACTGGGGAAACATACTCGAACATGGACTGAAATACACAGGACTCAAAGGAAAAAAGGAAGATCGAACGAGTAGGGCGTGACAATAACATTTTTCAAATCATAATCCATTCTTTATTGTATGGATTTGAAGAAATCATCATCTAAAAGCCTTTTGTGTCAAGGGCCTGTGGCGTGGTGCAGGCAGAAAAAGAAGGCAACAATTCAGTTATGGCTCCAAGAAATACACGATTTATTTAACAAACCAATAATACAAAAACAAAGGACCACAAGGAGTCAGAACTAACCTTGAGAAAAAACAAATTAAAAGAAAACCAATAAGCTAACATACCAAAGGAAACAGGCGACACAAGGACCTTTTGGGTATTCCATGAAAGTAGCAAAAGAAAGCCAAAAACTCAAATTAGCGCCATCTCTAAACTTAACCTCATGTCGTTCTACTAACACAGTTCAGCTTTAACTAATCAAGGGTCATACAAGACAGTCTTGCATAGTCTCACTTAGTGTGCACCCCCGAGATATTTATGAAGCCCAAATGAATAGATGAACGATAGATCGATCAAATGAGTCGGAAAGTCGTGTTTTTTTTCTGCCGCAGAACAAAAGCTGCTGATGGAGCTATACCTGTATGACGCATACAAAGACATAATCGCTAAAAAATGCAATACTGTGGCCATAAATGAAGCCAGGGAATTGGCTTGGTAAAAAAATTGCAGACAGACTAAATGCATAAGATATGTAAATGTTATAAGTGCCGAATACAGTGGCATGATGGTATAGTGGTTTATGCTCTCGCCTTATACCATGAAAGTTACTGGTTCGATGCCCATAGCCAACGGGGAATCTTCTGGGTTAAGATCATGTCATTCTTAATGTACAATGTTTTTCTGTATTATTTGATCTCCGTAAAATACTGGCAATCCTACCCATACAGATGACAATATCTTGTCTTTGCTTTTTACTAATAAACTTTCAATGTAGACTGACTAAACATAGTATTAAAATAAAATGAAAATATTTTAACATTTTTTTTCAGTCATTGCATTTCATGTTTGACTTTTGTAATATGGGTACTCATTTATTTTAATTTTTTTGGAATTAGTTGGAATGCTGAGATTTTTATAAGCTTTATTATATTTATTATAATTTATTTATTATTATATTTATTACATGACATGAGTAGTGAGAGCGCAGAATTTAGTTCGACGGAACAATCTTTTGGGAATGTATTCCCATGCGTCTGACATTCTTTGAGACTTAACTAACCGAGGCAGTTAATCTAGTCTGGAGACTTGTTCACTTGCATAAGTTATCATGCATGGTAGCTCAGCAGGGATTCATTTAAGACATGTTGATGGAACAGAACTCCCCCCAGATTTCTCGAAAAAAATTAGATTTTCTCTTAATCTGGCTTTGTGGAACATGCCCCAGAACTAGGACGTAACATTAGCACAAACCTAGCACAAAGTGCATCTTACTCCCTGGGGAACAGAGCAGGGCAGGCACTTAAATACTTAAAAACGTAGCGTAAACAAGGAACAGGCATAGGACATAAACAATTAACTAACAAACACAGGGGACAGGAAAACAAACAACAGAAAAGTACAATTAACAAGCCAGGCAAGAAAACGGGC
>JAABNX020000049.1:17996851-18009207 GCA_015163995.2 Mormyrus lacerda
TTCACAGCCTCGCGCACCAGCTCAGGCTCCTTCCCCACCAGAGAGGTGACATTCCATGTCCCTAGAACTAGCTTCTGTAGCTGAGGATCGGATCGCCAAGGTCCCCGCCTTCAACCACTGCCCAACTCACACTGCACCCGACCCATATGACCCCTCCTACAGGTGGTGAGTCCATTGGAGGGAGCCAGTGATGTAGCGATGATAATCTGCTGTACATTTCATTGCCACGCCTAGCAGGGTCTGGGCCAGAGGACATTACTGACACACACATCTTCTTCCCAAGGTTGCACACCTCTTTAAAATTTGCCTTAGTGATCTCTGATTGCCTCAATTGGACATCATTAGTGCTGACTTGGATAATAATCTGAGAGTATTTACATTTACTTTTAGCCAGCACTTTTAAATTAGAGAGATATTGATCTCTCTGGCACCAGGGAGACAATTTAGCATGGTCACTGCAGTCGCTACTCTCACATATCTTAAAATAGAGTCGCCAATTACTAGAGTACTTTCAACAGGTGCCTCAGTGGGAGTGTCACTGAATGGGGAGAACCTGTTGAAAATGTGAATGGGCAAATGGTGCCCGTGTGAGTTAGGGTTGGATGTACGGCTATGCCGCCGGGTCGTCACCCACTCGCCTTGCTGTGAAGGCTCTGATGCTGGAGCTGGGGGAGACTGACTAGCTATCATGGACATATCCGGAGCCGCTAACACTGAATTAATAAAACTCACATTCTCCTGAATGTCCCACAACATCCGAACATGTCCCCCTAACACTACAATCTTCTCCGTCAGCCTAGTGACTAACTGACACTTCTCACATGTAAACGTACCGCTAATGGCTGGAAAAGAATAACTAGACGTACCAACTTACCCCAAACTCTAATATTAGCTATCCACTGACAAGCTTAACAGTGAACCTATTGTACATGCCTACACAAAGGATGGTAACATCTCATCTTTGCACAATGGATAGTAACATCTTATCCTGTTTTTCGGAATCTGACCATCTGGACCAGTCCAGTGACTGCTGAGAAAGATCAGCTGACGACAGGGGAAAGTCTTTGTGACGGCATGGAGAGACAGCTGGCAGGAGGGAATAGACCCTGCTGGAACAGTTGTGGGTTAGCTACCCATGGCTGTAGTCTTCTATGCTTGTCAGCATGTTGAAGACACCTGTCGTAGCTATGAGAAGTCAAAGAAGGAGAATACCCCTAGAGTCTGTGAGAGTAGGGGTAGAAGAAGACTCATCGGCTGATAATATGGTAATGACTGGACCGGAAACAACTATGAGTAAAGACAGCACAGTACATGGGAACGCCACAGCAATCGGCACACCTACAGCCAGAACGACAGACCACAAACTGCAGACATGTACCTGTGGATGGAAGAAAATAACATCTCAGTGGGGGTTGAGGATTCACCAGGGAAAGAAAAAGTGCTTGAGAGAAGAGAGACGGGAGCCTCACATTGATTACTTTTGGCAAAAGGAGTCAAATCAGTCCAATGAAGCACAACAGCTGGACGCAAACCATAGCTTGCAGTGCATCAATACCACTGTAATAGAGGATGTAAACTCAAGCACAGAATCAATGGTGGATCAAACATCAGCTGGGGATATCAACCAAAATCCCAGACCTGCAGTCGAGCAGAGACTTCCAGGACACTGGCTGTGGGTGAAGTGGCCCTGTGCTAGGGAGAAAAAGCTGTGGCAGATGGTGAATTCTGACCTGACCTTGATCCTTGTGCACAGTGGAGAAGTTGGAGAAAATGGGCTACATCATTTATCAGTATGGAGCAGATCCCTTCAGAATACAAGAGCCAAAAGGTGCTAAGCAGGCCCCAATTCCATTAGTTTCCAGGAGCCAACAGAAAATCAAAGTTCAAGAAAGGAGACGATTTAAGAAACTTTGAAAGAAGGCCTCTGGAGTGGAAAAGCATAAGCACTCTCCAAGCTGACAATAAAACCCATCTGGCATTTCCCTGTAGGGCAGAGAATCTACGGAAACGAAGAAGGAAGAAAGAATAAAGAAGAAGTCAGTTCTACAAAGATCATTTCAAATTCCTAAAGGAATTTTTTCACCAAGGCAAAAAGTGTGAGTTCTAAAAATGACAAAGAATGACCTGGAGGACCACTTAAGAACAACACATTCTGATCCAAGGCGCTATGACCATCTGACTATCCCCTCAGTTATTCCAGCAAACGACCCCCCAGAATATCAATTTGAGACTGGCCCTTCAACATGGAAAGAGGTGCACATGATAGTCCATCGGGCGAGAACAGCATCAGCCCCGGGGCCAGATCGGGTTTCACCGCTGCGCTGTTTGTCAAATTTCCAAGCGAATGTGATTTGAATACGTGCTAATGAGGCTATTTATAATGTGAAAAGCAATTTTCAGGTGAAAGCGACACTACATGTCCCCGATGCAGGTAAAACAAAGTAAGGTGACATGGTTTACTTTTTTGTCGATTTAACCTAATTTAAAAAACTTTAATACTTCCGACAATGGATGTTTTGAAAAGAAGACAGATTACGGATTTAGCCAGCGTTTTTTTCATAATTCTGCATTAAGATTTTAGCGAGATGTAAACTGAAATAGACACGAAAAGTACGCTGCATCGCCGACGATGTACTCTACCCCAGAGGGTTAATGGTGGCCTATGGTCCATCAACAATACCCAACTTCCTGGGAAATTAAAGACCTGGTGCTTCCAGTTTGGTCTCTTACCCCAGGCATTGTGGCCCCTCTCAGTTTATGAGGTCCCCATCTCAATAGTAGAGAAGCTGGAAAGAGGAGTCACACCCTACATCATGAAGTGGCTCAGAGTTCCGCGGTGCCTCGCCACCATAGGCCTCTACGGAGATGGTGTCCTCAAGCTGCCCCTCACCAGCCTTACTGAGGAGTACAAGTGCGCTAAAACATGACTGCAGATGACACTGAATGATTCTCAAGACAAAGTGATGAGGAGCAATGCATCAACCTTAGCTACTGGGCGAAAATTGAGACCAGCAACAGTGGTGAAAGAGGCAATATCAGCTCTCAGATATGCTGACATCGTGGGGAATGTTCAGAACGGAAGAGGAGGCCTTGGATTAACAACTAGTTGCCCAGCCTGGAGCAAGGCCACTGCTCCAGCAAGGAGGAGGATGATGGTGGAGGAAGTGTGCCATCAGGAGTAGGCTGCAAGGTGGGCCAAGGCGGTCTCCATCGGTAAACAGCGGCAGATTGCTACTACTGCCTTGAGACCTGATATGGTGCTCTGGTCCCCTGCCCTAAGGAAGGGTTACATTATTGAGCTCACCGTACACTAGCAGGATTCTGTGGATGAAGCATACGATTGAAAATATCTACGCTATGCTGAGTTAGCTGCTGAAGCAGAACAACACGGCTGGACCATAGAAGTTCGCCCAGTGGAAGTTGGATGCAGAGGGTGTGTAGCAACATCTACCATCAAACTGCTGAGAAACCTGGGAATCAGGGGCCAGAGCCAGCGTGCAGCCATCAAAGCTGCATTTGAAGCAGCAGAGAGAAGCAGCCAGTGTCTCTGATTGAAGAGGAATGCCCCCTGCTGGGCTCCTAAGTGACAAGCTAAGACTGTCATATATAGTTAATATAAGACCATGTTTGTCACTCTGTCCCGCTCCTCCAGAGCCAGTTTAATAGCTAACAGTTCATACGACTGGGCATGGGACGCAACCTTAAGGCTGAGCACCCATAGCTGGAAAGCTAGTGTGAAAGGCCGAAACACCCCATGAGCCAGAGGAGTATTACTGATGATACATCCCAAATACATCCCAAACTTCTCCAAGTCTAATATTCGCAATCCACCAACAAGCTTAACACTGAACCCATTGTATGTGCTTGCACAAAGGATAGTAACATCTTATCCTATGTTTCGGAATCTGTCAATATCAGTCCATTACTCATCTAATAGGATCTGTGCGGGACAGAATGTTATCTTTAACCCTGGCAGGTGTCATCATGAATCTGAAGTGTGCAAGGAGCACTGCCTACTACGTCTGCTGTGAATTCAAACACCAAGTGTTACAAATGTGCTTAGAATTCTTGTGATTGGTTAATACTTAGATCAATTGTTTCGATCCCTCTAACCAGTAAAGCCGCTCCTCCAGTGCCAGTTTAATAGCAAACAGTTCATATTTACCTCAAGTAAAGCCTCCCTGTACCACTTGAGCTGCTTATGTTGGGTGCAAATGGGCTGACAATGTAGCTAAAATTGTGTATAAACCAATTGGAAAAACTGGAAAAACCTATTAGTCATTGTAATCCCAGAGACTATATCAGTCTTAGTTGGGTCCATCTGGACCATTGCAGGAATCAGTATACACAGTACATGAGGAAAATGAGTCAGGAAGCGTGGAATTCTCACTTCTCCAGGTTTACAAGAAGAGAATGCTCTTGTAGATGCACAAAGCCAGACACTCATGTCAGCTATGATCACTCAGGGACAGAGTAACATGGTCTTATATTAGTTTTCCACGCTAATATGAATCACATTATAGGCATTATAGTGATGGTAGGAACCTGCTCCAAAGTCCATGGGTTTAAGGGGAAAGGATTATTTAGTTAATTAATTATATTAATTTAGTTATTACCTCATTCAGTGCACAGTAATCTAAGCACAGATGAAGACCCCCATCTTCCATATTGACAATGAAAAACTGAAGGCTACAGTAGAAGTGAATGGCTGGATAAACTGTAAGGCTTTCTTAATATATAATTCCATAATGTACAATTCTGGTAAAGTAAGTGGATACACATGACTTTTGGGTAAAGGGGAACCCAGCAGTAGGTCATTAATCCAACCTCATAGGCAATGATATGTAAAAAATGACATGTCACTCAGGTTCGACCAATCTTATCACGGAAATCAGTGTATTTGGGATACAGCTGCCCCTCCAAACAGGTTTTTAGACACTCTACCTATGTCACAAGAACAATGATATGTGCACACAACCCAAAATAAGATGCCTCACATTTACAAAATCCCACCATCCACCACAAGATGCAGGGGTTATGCTGACATAACCATGGGTAGCTAACTACCACAGGATTTTGGGAGGACTTGGTAAAAAAAAAACAAAGTGTTTGATCTGATGGAACAAACCGAATCGGAGAAAAAGGTTCTGTAAATTGAGTAATGAACCCCTGCCCCATTGGAGACCTGTTCAAGGTGTAGATCTTGAGTGGAGGTTTGACTGGCTGGAGAGAAATGTTCAGATGTTTTCAGTCATGGTGAACAGTGTTCTTCTCAGCTGCATCACCTCCGCTCAGGAGTTAGATGAGAATGCCAACTCTGATGGCTGTGACTGGAAACCAGCAATCCACTGTGGTATGGGACGGGCCTGTTTCTAGTGGTGGGAATCATGAAGCAAGTTATGAAGGTAAATGGAGAGCTGGGTATATGCCTCCAAATTGAGATTTTCCCCTCAACAGGCCATTTCAGTCTGCAGATTGGGTTGCAGGCCTCTCCTGTATGCTGTCTGAAGTGTTGGCTAGTTTTACCTGCTGGCTGCTGCGAGGGTCTGTAACTCCACCACATGTTCCAGTGCTGGAAAGGAGTGCTACTGGAGTTCCATCAAATGATTCCCTCTGTTGCACCCGTGAGCTGGATGGTCAAATACCTCCCCCTGTTATTTGGTGATGAGAAGGTATGAGCGGAGAGCCTGGCTGTCCTGATGAAACATGGCTTTTGCCTATTGTTGAGCTTGGCTAGCGAGAACGAAGAAGACCAGGTCTACGTGATCTTGATTTGCAAGCATCAGGGCAGCATTGTGTCCAATGTATAACTTGCACTGTAAGAGAAAATCTTACAGGCAGTTCTTGGGCAATCCATTTTATCACTGGCATGAAGTACAGCTGAGTGCATGCAGCCACAGGTGGAGCAACAGCTGCAATCGGAGGAGTTGATGCGGTTGCAGGAGCTGGTGATCAGCCAGAGAACATGTCCTCTAAGTATCTCTCCAGGCATGTGAGGGTGCCCTGAATGCAAAGCCGAAGTCGTAGTGTACTCAAGAAGCAAGGGTGAAATAGCCATACGATCTATCCAAAGGGTACTGGGTATGTATGGGGGAACTGATGACCAATGATTCAACATCTTGCAAGATTAGAATCGCCTCTGAATTACATTGTGTTCATTGTTTCAAATCAAATCAAATCAAATCACTTTTATTGTCACATCACAATACTGGTACAATGGTGCAGTACATGTGAGTGAAATTCTTGTGTGCAAGCTTGTCTATCCATTCTATCCTTGTCATAGACTTGCTTTCATTTTAAAGCCAGATCTGCTGACTGTACCAATTAGCAAAATGCTTAATGGAGGGAGCTAGTTAAGTAGTTTATTGCAGAGTTAATCTGATATTAAAAACATTTGACTAAAAAGCTGTCAACTAAAAACATGCCATTCATCTCTCAAATGTAACATGATCATCATGATTCACATCGTTCCCAGATCGTTAGCTCAAGCAAGATTTACAGTATACCTATCGTTATTACCTGTCATATCTTTAGTTTTCATACCATAGTATATGAAACTGCTTAGGCATTTATAGGGGAAATTGTTGTTTACGGGCAGAAGTGTGGGCTCCAAACTTCAAATTTCCGTGCAAAAGATTTGTTTTATGTTTATAGCACCTTTCACAATCTGTTAAAATCTATTCCTCCAGTGCCCTCCAGGTCTAAGTCCCATGAAAGATGGTTCGGGCTGTTATGATCACCATATCGGAATCGACTGTTCAGATGGCTTCAATGGTGGCTGTGAACAGTTATGCTTGCAGCAGGTTGCACCTTTAGAAGAGGACCCCTCGTTTTACAACATCCAGATGTTCTGTGGGTGAGTATGTGCCCTAGCCACAGGGACCATCGCTGAGTTACATTTTACAAATTACTTCATGTTTCTTTTTTACTACCTGGCTTTATTATTGGACAATATTTTCTTGAAACATTTTTCACTGTGCTTTAATGAAAATAAGTGAAAACAGCAGGCCTTCTTCATCAGGTTTCCTCTACCATGTCAAAAAGAGTGTATTGTGTTTTTGTTGTGGTGGTGTTTTTGGAAATTACTCCTGTGGCGGTCGGTAGGTCCTGGTAAAGTCATTCTTGCTTGATCGGTTTATTTATTGAACTTTGCATACTCTCAACTGCAATGCAGTCATAGTAATGTAACAATGTATTCAGTTTTCATATGAGTTGCTAATTAATTGGTGACTTCCATAAAATTGCAGGGGTCTGATTTATGAATCGTGCATACAAGTAGTTCTGTGTGTAAACTGTGCATACGCTAGGGATTGCACAGACTAGTTGACTCTTTGACAAGTCGACTTTACTGCTCTATTATGATGCTTTAATTTTGATGTTGGCTTATCATTCATTATGTGATTACGTGTAGCAGTTCTCTTCTGATACCCCAGGCGTAAGAAGCAGACGTGTAGGCCCTTAGTTTCTTTTCAATCCCTATCTCCCGGTCCAGACAGACTCACTCTCGGTCCACACAGACTGCAAAAAGGCAGCAGACTACCGAAGAATTCAGAGAGAGCGAGTCCAAAACGAATTACAAATAAACAGAAAGAATTACACCCCAGTTTACGCTCCCCCCCCCCCCCAATAAAACCTATTTTAAATATGTTGAAACTAAAAATGTTCACTTAACTCAAAACAGCATGAAATAAAATCATAAGGAAAACATTCCCCATTTCCCAAAGTGGTTCCTCCCTAACCTTACTGGGAAATTATACAAAATTATACAAAAGCAACCCTTAGCGGGGGGTCTCTGAAGGGTCAGAGTTGATGGGATTCTCTTACAAGAAACCACGCCACATATAACAATACCAACAAAGAGGATCTCTGAGAATAACAGTTAGATGGAAGTATTGGTAAATGAGAGAGAAGCAGTGGAGAAAAAACTGAGCAGGTGGGATTATTTGTAATTCAGTTACAATTAATGTGTTAATGAATACCTTTTTGCTTACATCTCCATATTTCTGCAATGAAAAATTTGAATGATAACTGATATACTTTTGCTTAATATTGCCAGTGCCCATGGTAATACTAGCACTTATTAGCAGAATAATATTACATTGTTTTTTTATTCTATGGAAAATGAAAGATCAATCTGCTAGCCAGATTTAATAATGAATTATAAAAATGTTGTGGGTCATATAAATAAAATGCTGTGTCCCATTCTGATCTTGATAGATCCCCCAATATAACAAATAATTAACAAAATAACATTGACCTGTCAACTTTAAAAATTTTGAAGTCATACACCTCCTAGCCTAATTTTACGAATACTCTTAATCTTAACCATGCTTATGCACCAACCTGTAGTGATACAAAAGCATAACTAAAGCAAAACATTCTGCACATAGGATACACATAGACTCTCAGTTAATTATCAGCCTGGACAGACACATACCATGATCTAGCCTTGTTCTCAGAAATTGTTCCAAAGTCATATACGGTCCATGCCCAGAAAAATATCCATTACTAAATATATGCTTTACAAGACAACTTACAGGTTTGGCACAATGTGTAGTTACTCAGTAGTTACATCGTACAAGTTATAAATCCCACTTAGAAATATTCACAGTGGTTCATTCTTAAGAGAAGACCCAATTGTCACCTAGAAATTACCCTATGATGACATGCAAACTCCACACACATGGAGCCAGGTTGGAGACTCAAACCCTGATCCCAGAATCCAGTTGCACATTTATGGAATAGAACTGCTTTTTGTTCTCAAAAACAATGTGCATGCAGTCAGTAGCACCAACAGCATTAAGAATACTGTTGCAAATTTCATTGTAATGTACATCTACAACAGGGAAACATATACTGTTTTGCCAGTCTGTTAATACCAGCCACTACTTGAGGAATAATAGGCTGGGGTATCCTTGATCCTGTGATTCCCATTGCTATGTGCCTAAGTCAGCAAATCCTGATGGCGTCAATACTCAAAGATGGACAGGAATAGCATTTTGTATCGTAGGTCATGCATCACATCACACAATTCCATCATAATTGCTCTTGGCAGACTAAAATGGTAGATAAGCCACAAATCATCATTGGAAAAATGATCATTGTGATGTCTAAATACTCACTCACTTTGTCTTTGTTAGCATATTTAGCTAACAAAGCTAAATATGCCATGATGATGCTACTTACACATGAGTCTCTTTTCCGCACACTCATAACTTCGGAGTTATTACTCGTGCTTGCCGTTAATCATTTGACAAACCCCTACCCCGTAGTTCTTTGTAAAATGAAAAGTTCATACTCCATGGTAGGGAATAAAAAAAGGTTCAGGAACTACATGAGACAGAGTTCCTGGGCCCAGTGTCACGATCAGCTGGCAGGCGAGCAGGCAAGGAGGCGAGTAGAGCCGGAACATACAGGGAAGCAGGGTTTATTGGGCACAGACAGGAACTGACAACCACACTAACCGTAACATTGAACAATGACCGACGCAGGACTCAGGAAGACGGGGACTGATATACACAGCAAACCGGGGATTAACAGGACACAGGTGAAAACAATCGGGCAGGAACACAAGGTAATGAGGTGGGCATGGCACACGGGAGGATCGGACGGAGCGGATCATGACACCCAGTTGTTCAAAAGTAATTTGATCAGATTTTGAATAATGCATTGGATCAAATATTGAAAATGGATTCTGAAATTGGATTAGATCATGTAGTTCAGTCTTCATTTTAATCTGGATCAAACCCTTAGTTTGCATTGTTAAGAACTTTTTAGTGCGATTGTCCAAAAAAATCCAAAAAAATCTGAATTACTCTGATCCCTGCTATAGGGTGGATTCAGGGTGGATTTTAGGAACAAAATGTAATAATACTTTAAAACTGGTCAAAAAAAATTACATTTGCATCATGCACTATATACATTTATTTATATTTTGCACTAGAGCCATTACAGTGCTAAAGTAAACATGAGGCACGCTAAAGTAAAAAAAAAAAGATTTTTTTTCCCCCTTAAAATAATCCCCCAAACAGCCATTTCGAACTAAACTAATACATTTAATGTAATGTGAATTGTCATTCATCACTTCATGTTAATAACAATGACAAAATCATCAGAGACAAACCAGTCACAAGTAGTCTAAGATTACATGATTTCTTATTGTTTACTATTGGACATTTAGACTTTTTATGACTTAAAACAACTGTTAAAAAAATTCACAATGAATTTTTGAATAACATATTTGTATTTGTTGTTAGTCAGATGAGGGGGTCTGACTTTAAAACAAATTGAAAATAGAAGGGGATATTTATATAATTTTATTGTGCTATTTTCACTCTTCAAATAACAACACTTAAAGTGACCCCACATTGACTATTGCACCTGTTGTTCTTCACATAGCTAGCAGCCTACATTTGGATGTGTAGACCATTTAAAACACTAGTAATCCTCATTTGAAAAATTTGTATCTGGAGGGTAATCCAATCCAACTTCAAAAAACCAGGACAAAAGTAAAATAGATTACATGATCCTGGATTTCAAAATCTGGATTATTCTGATCCAGACTAAACTTTTTGAACAATCGGGCCCTGGTTCCTGAAACAGGATCTCATCTCTGAAAATGGTTCCTGTGGTGGTAAAGTACCTTGTTTAAAAAATAATTGATTATTGAGATCCTAATGACCTTCTTCTTCTTTAGCTGTATTGAAGATTATAAAAGGGGACCAGATGGCCGTTCTTGCCAACCGCTATCAGAGGCTTGTACGGATGGATTGGACTGTGGAGAAGCAGTTGACATCCCAGCCAATGAAACTCTGTTTGGAGATGTTTTTTATGGCTACAACAATCACACAAAGACTCTAACTTCTGGACAAATCCTAAAGGTTGCGTTCAGGTAAGACACTTATACTCTGGCAGTCTTTAACTGCATGACAAGAATTTTACTTTAGGCTGAAACAACAGGCTGTTGGAAAGTAGGAAAAATGCTAATAAAAAAATGCCAAATTGTGGTTTCTTATCGATCATGGGCCCAGAACTGCCAGAAACACACATTTTAATGGCTGAAAATGGCATACTTTTTCTAACCCTAACACTAGGTTCACTTTGCAAACCCTAATTTGGGGCGTTAGGGTGAAACAACAGGCTGTTGGAAAGTAGGAAATATGTTAATAAGGGTTGTCAAATTGTGGTTTCTTATCCATCAGGGACCCAGAACTGCTAGACATATTTTGATGCCTGAAAATGCCATCCTTTTTCTAACTGTAATCTAGCGTCAGTTTGGCAAGCCTAATTTGGAGTGTTAGGCTGAGAACAGGGTGATGAAAAGTAGGAAAAATGCTACAGTACTAAAAGCATGCTAAATTGTGGTTTCCTATCCATCATAGGCCCAGAACTGCCAGAAACACACATTTTAATGGCTGAAAATGCCATACTTTTTCAAACCGTAACCGAAGGTTCATTTTGCAAACCCTAATTTGGGGTGTTAGGGTGAAAGAACAGGCTGTTGAAAAGTAGGAAAAATGCTACTAAATCTTGCTAAATTGTGGTTTCCTATCCATCAGGGGCCCAGAACTGCCATAAACGTACATATTGATCACTGAAAATGCGGTAATTCTTCTAACCCTAACCCTAGCCTCAGTTTGCCAACCCTAATTTGGGGTGTTAGGGTGAAAGAACAGGCTGTTGAAAAGTAGGAAAAATGCTACTAAAGCATGCTAAATTGTGGTTTCCTATCCATCAGGGGCGCAGAACTGCCATACAGTAAATGCACATTTTGATGGCTGAAAATGTGGTAATTTTTCTAACCCTAACCCTAGCCTCAGTTTGGCAACCCTAATTTGGGGTGTTAGGGTGAAACAATAGGCTGCTGGAAAGTAGGAAAAATGTTAATAAGGGTTATCAAATTGTGGTTTCCTATCCATTATGGGCCCAGAACTGTCATAAACACACATTTTGATGGCTGAAAATGCCATACTTTTTCTACTGTACACCTGTATTACTGCAACCCACACACTCACTCTGCCCACCGTGCACGTCACCAGGTTTACTCCTCAAACACACAGTGGACGCACGCACACACACGCGCACCCTACGCACAACAACAATAAACTTTAATGATTATACATGACATAACACACAGCACATTTATAATGACACAAGCGATTTCTGAGATCTATTTACAAACTGGCATCAGTCCAACATGCTGCGTTGCCTGACGTTATCTCCACGCTACAGTATTCATTTACTTACAGACTTCGCCCAAATTCTGTCCTGGGTTTTAAATAATTAATAAATAAAAAACACTTATAAGTCATGAAAATGAATCCATCTTTAGCAATTTGATGATGCATCTACCTTAG
>JAABNX020000049.1:18091738-18118690 GCA_015163995.2 Mormyrus lacerda
GTGACTGCAGCAGCAGAGGTGGCCTGGGAGTGGAGTCAAATTCCCGGCCTGAATTATTGTCCCAGTCCGCCACTGGCTCCCACATTTACTTGTCATATTTAATCCCTGTACCTTGTTTACTGTAGCTTACTATTTCAGAAAACCTATAAAATGCAAAAAAAAAGTTTTTCATATATTCATTTCTATTCAACTTTGTTTATATGGAAGGCTGAATAAGCACTGGAATCTTTGTGAAGCTGAAAAAATACATTTGAAATTAAAGTCTGGTTTTGAAATATATAAATGAGTTGTTAAACCATAATGCCAGTTCCATCTCAGTTTTATGACTCCGCTACTTCCTTTGGAGTGTCCAAACACATCATAGCATTTTCACGTTAATACTCATGCAGTGACTCAGCAGGGGTATTGAACACACAACCTTCTCCAGGTCTACTTAGTTAACCACTGCTGGTTACCTCACCAGCGATCGTGCGTGATGTAGCGGACCACACATTTTGCAACCTCCGTCATTACAATCCTCTGGAATGAACCAGGATGAAGCTATTTATCCTTAATAAGGTATCTAGTTCACTCAGGGCCTGCTGGGTTTAATTAAATCAGGCATCTCTAGGCACCATTCCTGGTGATGACTTGCCATGGTAACACAAGATCACCAGACCACTCCCATGACACGTCTCTTGCTCCAGCTTGCTCACACTTATGTTTAATTTTATGTGAATATTATTATAATGGTAGATGCTTTTTCCTAGTTATCCTAGAAAAGTCGGATATCCTATGTGTTTCTATGTAGTTTTACTGCAGCATTACTCTCTGATAAATATGTGTGCAGTGCAGCTGTCTCAAACAGGGTAATCTTGTGATCTGTTTCCTGTTCTATTTTTATTACTGACATAGTGCTGATATTGTTATCATGACCTGGATTTGAAATGATCTATCTTTTGTTCTTATCTCATATTTCCTAAACTAATGTAAATTCTAAAGTCACAACTAAAAAAATCCTTCAACCATCTCCCTTTCATAAGGATGATGTTACACTTCGCAGACATAGTTTATTAAGTTTCATACTGAGGGTTCTTGTTCTGGGGGTGCCATGGTACCTCATTGACTAATCCTGTAGCTTGTTTCCTCCAGGTTTCTGGGTTTGAATCTATAATTTTCTCTGCATCTTTGTGAGGTTTGCATGTTCTCCCCTCCCTGTTTTGGTCCCATTTCCTAGTCTAGTCCAATGATATGCAGTCAAGTCAATTGGTGTTTCTAAATTGCTGAAACCTTGTGCCCTATGCAGCCGGGGATAGACTCTGGGTGAAAACCATCTATGGATGATTTCTTCTTCCTTTATATTTATATACACTAGTGTGGTTGGTGCAATGCATATTCCTTACACATTTCACAGCAGACCAGGCCAACCCATTGGCAATGCATGTTTAACCTACCACTTATGATGCTCGTGCCTTATTATGGATTAACAGATTTTTTGTATTCTGTTCGTGTTCTCATGTTGAATATGCAGAATTCCACCCACTCACCAGGAATGTAAGAGTTGCAGCAGTGACTCCTTCCCTCAAACGATTAACACCATTCTAGCTCTGGCTTGAAAAAGGTGCCTTTGCCACTATTGTAACCAAAAGCCATCTAACTTGAATCTACGTAAACTACATATACAGTTGTAACACTACAGCAACACATCATTGCCAGTCTTCCCGTATGGCATTTAATCATATCACTTTAAAAAAATATAAATATATTTGGAAATACAAATAGGATGGAAAATGTCATTCTTATTCTAACTACTAGACTCCTGTTATTATTTTTCTTCACATTGCCTCATCAAAAAAAAAAGTAGAATGGCGATCAGATAAGATAAGAGAGTCATTCTCGGGCATACACCAGAGAGGTACATAAACTGCATAGATTAAAAATATATATGATGCAAAACAAAGTGCAAAGAGAGCACACGTAATGCAAGCATTTTTAAAGTACATAGCACATAAATAGAATATCGTGCAGGAAATAAATATGAATGCAAATAAATTAACTGGCGGTATATTCGCAATTAGGACAGACTGCATCGACTTGTGCCACGTTATTGGTGAAATGCTGAAAACAAGTCATTGAAATGTTAACATGGTATACAAAGATCTCAATAACTTCTTAATTAGTAATACGTGATTGTGTTTCTTTTTTCCCAACTCGAGATCAACTTCAGAGAAACATTTCTGGTTAATTACCATCCCAGATACTTGGGAGAGGATGAGCAGCCTACGAGGGAGGAGCCTTTTCGACTGTGCTGCGACTTGCACTTCATTTTTACCTTCTAAAATCAAGCCGGGAAAGAATGTACCGCTCGTTGCTGTTTGTTTCTCTAGTATCGTGTATTTTTTAGCGTTTCAACTGGATGTGCATTTTACGTTAAGCTGTTGTGGAGAGAATATAGGCCTGAAATTCTTTAATATTACTAAGGCTGCGTAAAGTTTGGACTGGAAATGACGACGAAAGACATCGCAGATATAAACAGATGAACCGATGAAATTTGTTAATCGCTGCTTGGTTTAAACAAGTCTGATCGACTTTGTTTTGATAATAATGTGAGTGAAAATTGCATTTTTTACGTTCGATGATGCTCAATGTTTAAAATAGTGGATCGTGATTTTTTTTTTTAAGATGATTGACGTGATTTTTTTTAATGATTCACTCTTCTCTACAGCGATATAGTAGATGGATGTTCAAGCAGATTTTTTTTTTATTAAAAAGTCATATTTTAAATTATAACGCGGATGAAGAAGTAGAAAAATTGTTCCGGCCCCCCCTTCTACCACGACTTATTTTAAAAAGCGGAGTATACACAGATAAAGCACGTTAAATTTCGATTCACTTATTTTTTTCTTTACCTTTTAAGGGATTATTTTCATTTACGGGGATATATGAACTTAACCTTGCCTTCGAGAGTAATTTGAAGGAATTCTGGATAAAAAAACATGGAAATAGATTCTTTCCTTTAACCAGGGGCGAACTTTACCGTCTTTTTTCGAATTAAATATTTTTTTTTCCTATTTCATGCTTTTTGCAGAATGGCCACGTTTGGAGACGACGTGCCCAGCACGCTGGGATCCGGGGATGGGGGATCGGATAACATCATGGACTGTCAGGGATCGGCGATGCCTCCAGGTGGGATGGAGACACTTAAGCAAGCAAAAGCCCAGAGAGCCCGCACCATGGCCCTGTACAACCCAATACCTGTCAGACAAAACTGTTTAACCGTCAACAGATCCCTCTTCATCTTCGCGGAAAACAACATAATTAGAAAATACGCAAGGAAGATTATAGAATGGCCATATCCTTTTCGGTAAAGGTAACAGAAAAACCTGTTCCATTAACCTGATTTTATATCCTCCAGCGCCCTATATATACAATACGTTAAAACATTCTCTCCGTCTTTCCTTTCCATACAATGATTTACAGTACAAAATATTCTCGATTTCTTTGCAACAGTTGTTACTTGCAGTATAATTAATTCTTGCGGCATAATTCATTCATGTCTTGGGAATAATGGCTACAGTTATGCAACTATCCTGCTATACATGTATCGATAAGTTTTTGATGTGGCGTGCTCCGTGACGCTCCTAGTTTAATATTGTAACTTTCAACGTCATCCAGTAGTTTGTAACTTAAATATTGTGCCGAGAAAAACAAGTTATAAAGACTTAATCGAAATTAATCTGTTTAAATATATATTTTTTTCAGTGTGATTTTGTTACTTTTTAAATTAAGAATAAAGTCAAATGTGAATCCTGGAGGAATGTAACTTATTTAATTTTTGAACACTGATTTATAATGATTCCAAAATCACTGGGCAGTACAGGGTTGTTTGAAGTAGAAATTGTTAAATGTTTCTTTAGAAATCTTTGTAAATGAGTAGGTTACTTCTAGATATACTCACATTTGAACATATACTGCATACAGATATTCTTTATGACTTGGTTTGCATTTCCTTGACTTGGTGAATGCTGATGAGTCCATGTAATATGGTGATCAGCAGACTTCTTTTATTTTGCAGAATGTACATACATGCTAAGGTATTTGAAGGATAATATTTTTGTATAGCTTGTTTACACACATTGATGTGGCTCAGTGGGTTATTGGTATGTGTGCCCATCTCTATAAGGTCATTTGCTCATGCACCATGGCTAGTAGAGTCATTATATCACTATTGGGGCCTTGAGTGAGACACTTAATGTCAGTCGTCCCAGTGATGATGGCTGCTTGTGCTCTTGTATGTTACTTTGGACAGAAGCATCTGATAAACAAGTTAATCACCTTACATAACTTTGATTCTCAAGGCAAATCTCATGGAAAATAATTATTACCCTGTAATAATATGCACGGTATAATTAAACTACTATTATTATTATTTTACTTGTTTATTTAGTTTATCTTACTTTTACAGCATAAGGTTAAAATCATTGATCATAGGAATAATCTCTTGAGGAAAATATACCACTAGTGCATTGTTATGTGACTAATACCAGAAATGTTTTCCAGTTCTGCTGAATAATCTGTAATTATTTCTCTTGAATAGAAAAAAAAAACTAGAGGTGACCTGAATCCTAGGTGATGGTAGAAAAACTCTCTCTTAAGGTTGAGTGAGTCTCATCCTTAGCTATTACTAAACTGTGGTTTGTGATAGGGAATTGAATTTAAACGAGTTCAGGAGGGGAAATATTCCTCACACTTTTGGGATTAGTGTTAGGTTAATAATTAAGTTTTTTCTTTCCTCCAGCACTCTCACAACTGGGATCAGTTTCTGAATTCAACAGAATAGGTCAGCATAAACTCTAACCCAGAATCATTATATTTAACCCAATATACACCTAATAAGTCATTTTTCTCCTTCTTAAAGATGTATCTTAGACTATTCATATTCAATTTTCAGTACTTTCCATGCTGCCAAACAAAAGAAACTTGGATTAAGGCATTTCAGAGACCTTTTTCAGTCTTGAGATCATAAAATTACTGACATGCTATTAATTTCCTAAATGGAAATGTAGCCTGTTTGTAAAGCAGAAGAAGAAAACGATAATAAGAAAATCGGTTTATGTGTTTCTGAATGGGAGGGTGGTTGTAGCTTCTTCTGTCTGCATTAAACTAATACACTGTATACAGTCTAAGTTACGAGTGCAGAGATTGTTAGTTACAAAACTGATTTATATTGCAAATGCAGTATGAGTTATTTTGTAAAGGCTTTTCTTCTTCAGGCAGCATTGTGACTTTTGTGATCAGTACATCTCAGTAAAACTAATGAAAATAAATTTTAAAATTGCTTTTTATAGTGAACTTTCATAGGGAGAAGAAGGGAGAAAACTGTGTATTGGCTATGTGTAGTTTGAGGTCATCATAGCAGTTTGGCACATGTGTACCTTCCATCACATTTAATTATATCCCCACCCATCCATCTGTCCTCCATGTTGATATCTATGAACTCCATTTCAGTGATCACTATAGTAGCTAATTCACATAGCAGCATTGCCTTTGAGACTGAGAGAGAAAACTTTGCAAACACCAGGAGAGCATACAGAGAGATGGGGGCATGGAACCCAAACCCGCAAGGTGTGAGGTTATAGTGCTAAACACCAGAAGAGCATACAGAGAGATGGTGGCATGGAACCCAAACCCACAAGGTGTGAGGCTATAGTGCTAAACACCGGGAGAGCATACAGAGAGATGAGGCATGGAACCCAAACACGCAAGGTGTGAGGCTATAGTGCTACACACTGGGAGAGCATACAGAGAGATGGGGCATGGAACCCAAACACGCAAGGTGTGAGGCTATAGTGCTACACACTGGGAGAATATACAGAGAGATGGGGGAGTGGAACTCAAACCTGCTAGGTGTGAGGCTGCAGTGTTTGGTGCTTTGTTTTTGTAGATTTTTTTAAGTGTACAGTTCATATATGCCTGTCAATGTTTTTTAATACTGTATTGTTATTATACACCACTGTTTGAATCAGCACCAATGAGAGAATAATCTCTATTATCTAATACTTCAATGCTGTACACTGAATTGTGTAGTATTTAGGATATAGATGAGCAACTACACAACTTGTATGTACTTCTAATTATGCAGATTGATTTCTATGAAGTGTTTTCAGAGCTTATGGATGGATGGATGAATTAAATTTTGAGTTTGTCATGCCCATTAGTGAGTGTATTTTTAAAACAATCCTGTCACTAATTTACTGTGATCATAGCAATTTAGTGGTCTGATCTTTTTTTGAGTTGTATTAACATAATTCTAAAGTGAAATTACACATTTTGAAATTGCACATTTTTAGCTTGGTGGTAGCAGTATTAGTGATACTAATTATACATGGGGAAAACAATGGAACATTCTTATCCAATCCTTTTACCTGCCCTATTATCCTGCTTCCTTATGCTGCTGTCAGGAGTCACTGGGCTCTATGTGTAAGTGTTCTGCATATGGTCATTATCCCGACTTAAACCCACCTTGGTTTGTGATTAAAATGTAGAAAGGTGGCTTACATGAAATGAGTGAACAACTGGGACTCTTTTTATAACAGTCATTTTAGAATAAATTAAAGTTAATCATAGAATTAAAAAAAATGAAAGATAGCAAAATGTCACATGCAAATTGTTCCTGACAATACTGTTGTCACATTTGTTGTGGCAATATTCTCCCAGTTTTCCTAATTCTAGACACCAAAAGAGCCACAAACTGAATTCTTACACAGATCCATAATACTTGGCTTTATTCAGGCACAGAGATATTTAATGTTAAATGTATTCTTTATATTTTTTTAACATCAAAATAATGTGCAGGGCAAAATTAATGCTAAAGCACATGCATTTAAAGGTGGTAATTTGTATTGCAGTGTATATTTGACAGTCTAAAGAACAAAGAGGTGACTTGGTGTTTCTAGACAAATTGTGTCTATCCGAGTACTGCAGTTGGAAGTTGGATGGAAGGGTGGCTGGATGGATGGATTGGTGGATGGATGGATGGATGAATAGATAGATGGATTATTTGACTTGTGCAGTTAAGGTGGATGCACAGGAAGCAAAGCAGAGTATTTGAATTAAGTGTCCTACAGTAAAAGTTGGCTTGCAATGGAGTTTTGTAAGCCACTTTAAACGGTAATTATCAACTGATGTTTGTTTTAGGAAATTCTGTCTTTGCAACCTTCTTGCTTTCTTTCTCATAAGATAATTCATGTTTTTTTAAATTTGTCATTAAAATGCTGTATAGATGGGCTCTAAATAAGAAAATGGACAGATATGGAATGTTTGAGCTATAACCGCTATAGGGAATCAGCACATACTATGTGCTGAAGCCAAGCTATTTTTAATATGGACGGGCTTGTCAATGAGCAACAAATCCCGGAAGCCCTCGCTGTAGCTACCTTTTTTTGAGTAAATGACATGATTTTCAAAGGCAAGAAAAGAATAATGTAACAGAGATGTGGGTCTTACCCTCACTTGAATGTAGTTACATATCTAGCCTTACAGCAGCATATGAAATCAACCATCTATCTTTGAGTATATCAATGTTAGGATTGAACTGATGCTGAAGTCTACACCATATTTATTTTAAAAAGATTTTATTGAGCTGCATACTTTAAACAAAGATAACCTGTGGAGACAAAATATAATGGATCTCTGTGTGACCTGCTATGTGCGAGCACTCTCCATCAGTTCTTTCTGAGGGCTGCGAGAGCCTGTTGCCGTGGATACAGCTCTTTCACTCAGACAGCAGACTGTTTGCTTGCTGTCTCCACAAAGGGTGCTTAGGAGGCAGAGTGGCTCGTGTGCATGTGTGGGTGTGTGTATATGCCTATGTGGACGTGTGCAATTAAAGTGTGCAGCATACATGGAAAAGAGCCTGTGCTTCTATCTTTCTGCATACAAGTGCTTTTTGTCATATTTTTCATTAATTTTGAATTGCCTGTTTGCCAGATTCTCAGAAAAATGTCAGAAAGATACAAGACGTAGCTTAATTTTTACATGCTGTACAAAACAAAAAGCCATTCTGTGTCACCCGTGTTTGCCTGCCACTGTTAAAACCCCAACCACTGTTAAAATGGCATTATGACACAAAGGCCAAGTTCAGCTGGATTAAAGTTAGTTTAACTCAGAACCAAGAGCGTGACAATTACAAAGCTTTGTTACATTACAGCATTGCAGAATGACAGCCTAGGTTCAGCTGTTTACAATTAGCACTGAGCACTCGGTTATATAAGTAAATATGTCGCTCAAAGTCAACGCCCATTGCAGTCGTTTTTAACTCCCATGGATTTTTCCCTCTTGTTGACTTAATCACATTTTCATCAATTACAGTAAATGTTTGTATATATTGCCTAATGATCACTATTTGAAAATAGTAACAGAAAACAAACTATTGTTTGCTCATGCATGCATTTTCACCACACATTTTTCTGAGTGGGGGCGTCTTTGTATGAACCCCCACCACCCCACCCCCGCCACCCCCAGGCTGCTGTTCTCACTGATCCCCATCTCTTTGCCATGTTTATTTTATCCCATATTTCTCTGCTCGCAGACAAGAGTGGCAGCGCCCACGCAGGGCCTCGGCACATTATCCTGTAGGCAGAATTCTAACCCTAACCTCTGGGGCTCCCTGGGAACACCTTGGAAGAGTGTACAGAGTCGCCCTATTTTCATAAGCCTCTCATTTCCATCCACCCCCCCACTTCCTATCTAGCACCCCCTTCCCTTCTCTTTGCTCTCATTGCAGAAGAGGTAGCCTATATCCAGCTAGTGTGTCTATCCATGGCAGCAGTCCCACTGGCCCGTTTGCAGCCAATGGGATCGCTGCGAGGCCTGGAGGGCCTGTAGCCCTGTTCAGCAGGATCTGTAGGAGAGGAGCAGTGTTACTCACGCAAGACTGTGCAGAAGTCTGGAGCTGCTAAAGGGAAATCACGACTGTGGTAACTTTGGTTATGTTTGGTGGAGGAGTTCTGTTCACAACAAGATTAAAGATTTATGATATTCATTAATTGGGTGTTTTTAGATGCAGAGGACCCTTGTTGAACTGAGCAGTGTGTTATTCCAGACTGTATTTTATGCATGAATGCAGTTAGAATCACCTTATGTTCTGTGCTTATGGCAAACAATTTCACACAATGTTCTCTCATTATGCCAGTTAAAAAGGTACCATAATTACCCCAATAAGTGATTATGCATTTATAAATATGGGTTTATATGTGTATGTGGCAGTGCAGCAATTAGCACTGCAGGCTCACAGCTCCTTGTCTGGGGGATTAAATCCAAACCCCTGCTCTGTCTACACAGCTTTGGGACATTCTTTCTTTGTCTGGGTGCATTTCCTCCATGTAGGTGAGTCTGGCTATTAATGTCCTGAACTGTGTGAGCATGTGACCTGCAATTGACCGGGATGTTGTCTGGCGTTTCTTTTTCATGTGGGCTACAGGTTCCCTTTAATCCTGAATTAGATCTGCTGCTGTGAAAGCAGCCATCTTTACACATTCAGAACAAATTCATTTGTTATTTTCCTGTTCATGCGGCATTGAAGGAGCACATAGTGTTCTTAGTCAGGGTCACCTGGAGCCTGCTTTGGGATATATGTCCATCACTGGGTGGGCAGGCAAACATAGTGATTGAGAAATATCCAGAATGGATGTCCATAGCTGACAGACAGAAACTAGAGCAAATCTACATGGGAAGAATGCCACGTCCATTGCAGAGGTTGGACTGGAAGTCACAACCCTAAAGATACAAGGCAATAGTGCTACCTACTGAGCCACCCACATAAGTAAAAAGTTTGTTGGAAAATTAAAATATACAAAACAGTATTTTGTTGTTTCTGTATACATTTCAAAGCAATGTTTGAATCAACATTGAATCTGTCATATGCAATTAGTTTGGATTGTTTCCTTAACTGTTACTGTGTCACTCCGTTTGAGTACATGATCCTGGCCACTATCATTGCTAACTGCATCGTTCTGGCACTGGAGCAGCATTTGCCTGGAGAGGACAAAACCCCCATGTCAAAGAGACTGGTGAGGATACCCTGTGTTTTTATCCTAGGGGGATGTTTCTCAATATATGTTTCTCAATATGTGTACTTCATCGTACTTTTGTTCTTGTGTACTGGTTTACATTATCTTCCATTGCCGAAGACCAGTTCCAATACTAAGAAAAGAAGTACAGAGGACAGTAAAAGTCCCTGGATGTTGTTCTCGCCCTGCTCCAATATCAAGTATGCATCAGCTGCATCCTCGCCAAACAAGAACAATCCCTTGATTCACTATGTCTCAAGTTCATTATTGGGAGGCAAGTTAGCAAGACCGGTCATGCCAACACCACAAGTGTGATCTTTGCGTTTTGATATTGAGAAACAGCCCTGGTGTGGGTTGTAGGTTCCTGTAGTATTGTAATACCTTCAGCCACTTCTCACATCATACTGATTTCTAGCAATGTGCAATTTCCTCAAATTTACAATAAAGCACTGCTTTTCATTACTCTATTACCTATGAATGTTCACGTATCTCTTTACGCCACTATTTATTTTTTTAATAGTAACCCCAAAAGACGTTATTAAATACATATTATTCCATATGGAGTTAGTATCAGTAACACTGACAGAATCAAATTTGTAGTGAAATTCAAGCACTGATAAACTGTTTTGTCTGCCTGATTTGTTATAATTTAAGGCACAGGAAGGCATGTGTACTTATGTCTTATGGCAGCAGGTTTCTTAGTTAATCACAAGAACACAATTACAGCTGAATAAGGCAGGAAGCACATTTTGCAATGGATTCTCACCTGTTATTATAATCACTGTACCTGGTGCCCCTTATTGGGGCATTCATCTTTAAATTAAAGTATGAAAACGTTCATAGTACTTCATTGTACTGTACTTACTTATTGCAATGTTTAATTTTTTGAGAAGCTTTGCAGTGTCACTGAACTTATAAATGCTTTTAAAGCTTTCTTTTCTTCTGAGAATTATTAAGGACTTGTTGTATTAAGATAAGTTGCATTATGTCCAAGATTTGTGAGCTAAACGATAAAGTCTGGTTTTGCTACCATGCCAACTCATGTTTCAGAAAATGTTTACATTATAAATGCACTGATGTTCTAGACAAAGATTAATTGGAATCAAGGGCAAAGGCAGCTTTCTTATTGCCAAAATATTGTATTCACTTTGACCTGTTCTATCTTAATGACTTTTTGCAGTGCACTGGCTTAATATGTTTTCTTTTCAGGAAAAAACAGAGCCCTACTTCATTGGGATCTTCTGCTTTGAAGCGGGGATCAAGCTTGTAGCTTTGGGATTTGTGTTCCACAAGGGCTCCTACCTGAGGAATGGCTGGAATGTCATGGACTTCATTGTGGTGCTCAGTGGGTGAGTGTACTCCTTCCAGCCTGAAGGACTTGGGGTCTGCAGGCCCCCCCATGGCATTGTCTCTCATTTATATGCATGCTGTTATGTTAGAAAGATATATTCCCTCTTCATTGCGTCTTCCCTGGCTGAAACCTGATTGTCATTTAATATACAGATAACTGCCAGTCTAGCCACTGAAGTAGGTGTGGGTATCAAGTTAGGCATCTTGCTTTTTGTTCTTCTCAGGATTCCCATGTAGACATATATAGTAATGCAAAGAAATGGGGTGGTGCCTCTATATCACAGCAGCGTCCTTCATGGCCTGGCAGCAGCAATGAGTAACATCATTCTCTGTAACTTTCTCTTATCATCCTTCCCGTTATGGTACAGCTCAAAATGTAAAGAGAGGCTGTTGACTCATTCCAGCTGCAGTCGGTGTGGGCATGTGTGAGCTTTGTATTTAAACGCAAACACACACTGGAATACAAACACAAAAATGTCAGATACTAATATTAAGGAAATCAGACTTTTATCTCTTATGAAATATTTTACTTCTGCTTTCTAGAAAACAATGTGTAGTGTGTGAGAGTGAGAGAATTGTTTGGCTAGATTAGTTTTTAATCGAAATGATGATTAAAGCATTATAAATCTGTTGAATATTTTTAAAATCTACTTATCGTTCTGTCTATGCTTCTTAAACTGTCAAAACTAAAAGCCTATTTATTGTTCATAAAGCATGTTTTTATGTGTTCAGAGTCCTTCATTTCAAATGTGTGCCCTACAAAAAAGTGAATCATGGCTGTTTAAGCTGTCAGCCTGGTATTGTTATTGTCAGCACTGCATTATGGTACCATGTGGGGAACATTTTTCAGGTCCCCACAAAGATCTGTTAATGCAATGAAAAATGTAAAATCGGCAATAGTCTTAAGTTACTTATGGAGTTAAGGTTGTCATGTTGGGATTAGTGTTGTCCTCACAAACATATAATTACGAACCTGTCTGTGTGTTGCATATTCTGACTGCCTGTCTGGCTTCCTCCAGCTTCTTCCTACAATTTGGAAATATTTAAATATTTTTTAAATTGCCATTTAAACTGCCTAGGATTGTGTCCTGCGTTGGATTTGGCGTCCCATTTTGGACATATAACGAGAATGGATCATAGAAATACTTGAAAACAATCATTGACAGATGATTTGTATATCATATATTTTTGAATATATGAGTTGTTTTTGCCAAAGACAATTTTATATGATGGGTTTGGTGTAATTTTACCTGTTTCAGTCATCACATGAAAATCTCCATTCAACAAAAATTTAAAGTACAGGTGCTCTCTGACTAAAGGTTACATTCTGATGAACCCATTGTAAGTTGAAAATATCATAAATCAAAAATAAATATGTATATGAGATGATAAACAAGCAGCACGGTAGCACAGTGGTTAGCACTGTTGGCTCACACCTCTGGGACCAGAATTTGAGTCACCATGTGTAGAGTTTGCATGTTCTCCTAATGTTGTTATGGGGTTTCCTCTGGTTTCCCCCAGATTCCAAGGTGAATTGGAGTTACTCAGTTGTCAATAGGTGTGCATGTGTCAATGTGCGCAGTGATTGGTTAACGCCCCATACTGAGTTATTCCCTGCCTGCACCTGTAGCTTCTAGGATGAGCTGCAGCCCCCCTCAACCCTGAATTGGACAAGCAGGTACAGAAAATAGATAGATTATTAGATAACTAAATACATGCTGTAAATAAAAGTAACTGTGAGTGAATATCAGTAATTGAAAAGTAAATAAATGAGGATTTTCTTATTATTAAATGTAGGATACGATACAGAAAAAAACAGTTCTACATTAACAGCATCAGTAGAAAATATTATACGATATGTTGCTAGCCCAGGAACAGATCAAAACAAGTTTGATGACTACTGAATGTGCATTGTTCACATCATAATGTTAAAATGTCATAAAACAAAAACAATGTAAACTGAGGAGACTGTATATTTAAGAATTGATATCATGGTGGTACCAGAGGTAGAAAATCCAGTTTGATTTCAAGATTATGTTTATATGTAACATTGTGTATACAGTATATGTCAAGTAAGTGTTCTATTGATGTTTTTTTCATTGCCGTTTTGATGTTACCACATCAAACTTGGTCATATGAAATGGTCATATTAGCAAATAGAGGGATTTTTTTTTTGTTGGTCTCTGATAATTTAGCCCAAGCTGTGTCCAAACAGAACAAATGATATTCACCTCTCACTCCATTTCTCATAGCTGTTTATCCAGTGCAGATTTACAGTAAGCCTGGAGTCTGTCCCAGGAAGCATAAGGCTGAAGACACCCCTGCTGGAAATTAATGGTTTTACTGATGCTGGGTTGAGATGTACTTCATATATTTAATTTGGATAAAGTCAAACACCACAATGAATAAGAATTAAGTATAAATAAGTATAGAGAAGTAACAATGAGCATCTGTAATCCTAATTTTTAATATTACTGACCACTAGGTAAGTGACACTGTAGCTTTCAAAACTAGACACGAAAACATATCAACCGGAGCTGAGTGATTAATGTGGAACGATGAATTCAGGATTGTGGTTGTAGTAAAGACGCTGCATTAATATGTTTCTGCATGCTTTAAGGCATGAAGGGTGCAGAACTTGGTCCTGTGCATGCACATGTGTGCATATCTGTTTTCTGTATTATTATGGGAAGGAAATATTTCCACTGTGGATTCAGAATAGAACTACAGTATACTGTAAGCATTGCACAGCCAGTAAGAGTGGGTGGCTAAATGGATTGGCAATCATGTCTAAAACCTGTTATCTCCTGGCTCAAGATTCTAGCTATATGAATCTAAATGAGACCCTGTTAATGCCAGGCCAAGTCACAAATAGATAGAATACCAAACCTTTAACTGTACAGTATGAATTGGCACCTTGAGTTCAGCATTGTCCTTTCTACCGTATTAGGTACTATGCACATGGTTGCTTGCATTCTAGTAATTTCCACTTTGAATACTGTACAAATAAGCCATCATTCTTTATGTTATATTTTATGCTTAATCATCTTGCATTAGTACTTAATGTTAAATATCGAAGTATCGAAGTGATGGTGTGCCATCAGTGTAATATCAGTGATGAACACAGGTCACATGAAGGTTTTCTGCAGTAGAAAAGACTGCTTAGTTTTTGTGTACAGCACATATTGTAATATTTCCAATTTAACTACCTAACTTGTTTTTCTTGTTTTCATCCACAGCATGCATTATCTTTATATTAAACAAAAGACATAATTCAATAAGGATTCTTAAACCCAAGCTTAAACCCATGTTCCTTATGAAATACACAATGTTCTGAGAAGATAGCTTTTGGCATGCTGACATCACATCTCACCCTAACACCCACACTGATATTTTTCTGCTGGATTGACTTACATAAAGGGAGAATCATCACATAGATAGAAATAATAAGAAGGTAGAATCAAAACAGAGCACATCTCTGTAGTCTTTTAAATTTTTGAATCTTTCTTCTTTAAATCACAGCTTAGCAACTGAATCTGTGAGCAAAAGATCAGACTTAAGTAGGGCGGCTGCCCATCCTGACTTATCCTTGGAGAATTCACCCTGAATCAATGATTGGTTGTTTGTTGCAAATTCCAAAATCAGTACCCTAGAACCATTTCCTTATGTTTGGGCAATAATTTATGGGGTGTGTCTCTTTTAAAACAGTCTTTATGTAAATCTGCAATGGAACAACACTGTAAGTTATGTTGATTATGCAGTGAAAGTGGTAAAATCTCATTTTGCTTCCTGTCATTGTCTCATTGGAACTGTATTGTCAGCATGCTAAATAGTGTCAATAGAAGTTTTTCTATCATAAATTAGTCTACATCGAACAGACAAGTAAGTCAGTCTTAAAAGAAAACTATACAAAGTGTATCAGCACAGTGTGAGAATTGAAACAAGGCCAGTAGGTCATGGCTGGCGGCATTTCATTTCAAAAGAAATTAATGAACTGCAGATAGCAAACCCATAGAGACCAAAGGCTAAATTAATGATTTTTTTCTGATGTCAATGTCTTAAAGCTCAAAAGGAACAGTGCGCTGTACTTGAAACCAATGAAAGATATTGTCACTTTTAATGCCTTTTGATCGAAACATGAAAATGGGTGTTTTTATACTTATAGCAAACTAGCAAACTAATAATGCATCTCTTAGGTTTTCATGTTTGTTGATGAGCAGGCATTAACTGAGACTCATATCTAAAGTTCCTGTGGTGGCTCACTGGGCAGTATTGTTGCCTTACACCCCCACACATGTCAACTCAACTGTAGTGAAAACAGGGAGTTGAGTGACAGAAAACTTGTACAATTTGGTGAAAACTGTGAGCCATTAAAAATGAATCCTTATGCTCATATATTTTGCTTTTGTTTTTATTATTATTATTACTACAAAATAATACTTTCAGTTAAACAGACTAACCAAAACACAAAGTGTGTAATGTTTGCCTGGGCTGGATTTCTCAAGAGAATCATAATGAAGGCTCCACTGATCTGAGAACTTCAACAATTAATGGCAATGGCATTTCACATTTGGTCGTTTCAGCCATTTTGGGTGCAACTAACAGAAGTATCGCAAAACTACTCTACTACCCATGTTTGCAGCAGAGACTGTTCCATGTGGCTCTGTTCCATGTGTTTCTCACTTACACACTACCGCTCTCTGCATGCACATACAGGCACTTAGCACAGGTATTCAAGGGTGTCCTGTTCCTTAAATAAGCCAGTGCAGTGCAGTGCACTTGATATGTGCTTTATCTACACTGTCAAATCCCACATGGAAGTATTTGGCTAAGTATGCATTGCATCAGTGACAAGTAATGTGAGCCATCAAATACAAGGAAGTATGCCTGCTTAGCAGAGCCCAACATGCTTGCAAAGAAGTTATAATCTGCCCGAAGTTGTATACTAAACGTGGCACAGTGGTATAATAGTTAGCACTGTTACTTATACCTCTGGCACCAGGGTTCAAGTTTCTACCGTGGGTCCATGTGTGTGGAGTTTGCTTGTTCTCCGTGCGTCATCGTGGGGATTCTCCCCAAAGTCCCAAAACATGCTAAAGTTAATTTGGTTTGCCAAATTCCCTGTGTGTGTGGGTCATGTATACTGTATATTGCATTGTGGGGACTGCTTTACCGCGCCCACAAGGAAAAACTCAATTTTATAAAAATCTATGACTGAAGAACTAAAAATGCCAAAAGTCTTGTATTTTGTTTGGTTACTTATGGTTAAGGTTAAGGCTGGGTAGGGGTTAAGATTGTCATGTTAGGATTAGGGTTATGCCCACAAAGATATTAATACAAACTTCTGTGTGTGTGTGTGTTTTGGATGGATGGATGAATACATAGCCTATGCAATAGTGAAAGACAACCTGAGACACTACCAACACAAATGACATTATAGCAGCATGTCATTTGTTTTCCTCTTCAGATTGGTGAATGTGTCTTCTACCACCACAGTGTGTTGTATTTTAGTGCACTTGTCTGCTGAATGGTGTGATGCATTTATAACTCAGAAATGAATGTAGGAAGGCTAAAGAGAGTTGCATAAATATTTTATGTGTGTTCAGATAAGCCTTCATAACAGGTTGTTCCTGATACTGAAGCAACTTTTTTTGTTTGGTCTGAGGATGTCAGGGACAGCTTATATGGAGCATTAAATGTTACCTGAATTGGGTAAGAGGCTTTGATTGTACAGGCATTTCATAAAAGCTTCCCTGAAAAAATTGTGATCAAAACATTTAGTGACAGAAAAATGTTATATGTTTGCCTATTGATGTAATCAAAGTGATGCTTTATTCACCATTTTCTCATGTGAGGTTATTTTTTTCAATTTATTTGGCACCTCCAGATCATTTCTCGGGGTTAGGAGCCTTGCATAAGGATCCAGTGATGATGCAGGTACTCTGGGATTTGAGCCGGCAACTTCCTGATTATGCATCCTGATCATGAGTCCTAACTCACAGTCACACACTGAGAACCCTTTCTTTTCAAAGTAGCATATTGCATGAAGTTATTGAAATCTAGAATCCTTACAAAATACTTGCATGTAAGGTAACATTACTCATAATTTAGCTAAACACAGTACTGTGCAAAGGTCTTAGGCAGTCAAAAAAATGCTTTAAACTATTATCTGGGTAGTGAGTATTTGCTCAAATACAATTTAACATACAGAACTTAATAGTGACTGAATAAAAATTATTTAATCTGTTCCCCAAAATTTACTTGTTGGATGGCTAGACGAACACCACGTCAGTTCTCAAACCTTTCTTCAGGGGCATCCCAGTCGTTCTGTATATTCATTAAGTAAGTCAATCAGGTATTGATTAGCCAAACACGGAATCCTAGTGGTAAAGTCAATAAATCCATGGTTATATTGGATGGCTGCTCCAAGTACTGGGGTAATGGCACTCCTTGACTGACATAATCCAATAGTTTAACAGCAACATGATAATTTAAACAATTTTTTTGACTGCCTAAGACTTTTGAACAGCACTGTAGCTCTTAATGGAATTTCCTTTATGACTTAAGGAATGAAGATTCAAGGAGAAGCTGTTTTAGGCTGTTGCTTGAACTGCTAAGATTTAGCGCCAAAACACCCCACTTGGAGGTCCCTAAAAGTTCCTTAAGATTTTAGTGGCACACCTATATCATTTTTGTTTTCTTAACTGTCTGTGTGAAAATAGCATGCAGTTATAATTAGCATTATATTACTGGAATTAGCAATGGATCTGTGATCAGCTAAAACATGTTTTCAGAAGCATAACAATGAAGCTTCTAGGAATTTGAATCCGCAACATTCTGGTTTCAAATCCAGGTCTTAAACCTGCATTGTTCCTTCACCTGTGTTGCTACAATGTTCCTAACTATTATCCTTACATTCGTCCCCTTCTACATCTGCTCTTCAGGAAAATGCAGTCGCTTGTTGGTATCATCAGCCTTGCCACACCTCCCTTCCCCCATCTGTGTTTGTCTCTACCCCTTGATTGGGTGTGTGACAATTAGTTGAAACACTGCTTTTTAGCCAGGATGAATAATTAATCTGGGGGTGTTGTAATGATTCATAAGCCATCTGGCACTGGGCAGAGCTCCGGTGTGAGACGTGTTTTCATCAAAGCAGGGTTGATGTGTAGCTTGTGGGAGTATAAGACTTGTGATTAACAAGCCACATTCACTGCCCTGGACATTACCATCATCCTGTTATCATGATTGAGTATCATTCAAGGGCACTAGGCACAAAGCCCTTTTGCTTATGGGCTAATGCAGGCCAACAAGAGTACCCATCCCAACCTCATGTCCACCACCAGTGCCTACAATGGACGTACAATTGTCCAAACTGGACATCAAAGCAATGGAATAAGGTTGCCTAGTCCAGTGAATCCTGTTTCCTGTTCCATCAGGTTAATGATCCATACACAGCCGGGCTCCATGCATTGTGTGTCTTGACAAATTACTACCATTATCATAATCAAAATGATCTGTGGATTGTGCCACTGTAGCCATTCTGTTGGTTTGTACCACACAGGATAGTCTTCATTCATCTCGCATCACTCAATCTTGGCTGCCCAATACCCTGTCTGCGGTTCGTAGTTTGCCAACCTCATCCACTATGGCTGACCATGAACACCTCATGAGCTTTGCTGTTTCAAAGCTTTGACCTAGCCGTCTAACCATAATGATTTGGCTCTTGTCAAAGTCACATAGATCTTTACCCCTGTCCATTTCTTCTGCATGTTAACATGTTAACTACGAATAAAGTATATTAACTTAATATATCTCAGACCTTGACACATACCATTTTTATGTCAAAATTGTTTGTATGACATGGGGTGGTCATAATTGTTTAGCTCATCAGTATAATTCAATATTAAACAACTTTAAACATCTTTGACTGCACAGTGCTATATGCGTTCCCTGCAATGGTCTGGTGTCCTGTACACTGTCTGCCTGGGACAAGCTCCCGCTGTGACCCTGGGCTGGATATACACATGGTGAATGGATGGATGATACAAAATAGAGGTTTTTATATAACACATAAACTCAAAAATAAATATATAAACATGACAGGCAAAATATCTGAATGTATAAAGTATGATGCTAAATTATGGAAATCATAGAAACAGAAATCATAAAAAACATGTTAGAATGGTGTAAAAATTACATAATGGTAATTGCATTTCTAATAAAATCAGATAAAAATTTAACATTGAAATCAGTGGAATAATGTGATGCAATTGAAAGTCTAAACAACTTTACTAGCAAGAGCAATGAAATTACAGAAACTACGATAACAATAATGAAACTGTCATAGAATGTCAGTTGATTTCTGTCTAATGTTTTTCATTTTTCTATATAGGATGCTTGTAGCTAAAGAGCTAAATAAGCAGTGGAAGCCTGGCATTTTTTTCACAATGGCTTTTTATGTAGCTCAGGTTAATATAAGGATTTGAAATCAGTGCAACGCAAGAAAGCAACTTTTAGAGTAGCCTAGTCCTAACATTAGGTATACTAATTTTGTTTTTCAAATGGTTCCTTATAAGCTGGGTGTTTTAGTTCTGTAAAAATAAATTTACCCAGTCCGTTATGGAAATGTAGGATATGAGAAAACAGAACATCACATAGATTTTATACACATATTGCTAGCGAAAAGAATTAGCTAGTAAAGAAAATGAACACAGCTGACTTTAGTCTGACCCATGGCATACAAACAATAGGATCTCTCAGCCCATATTACACTGTGCTAGGGGCTGAAGTGGGGAGAGTGAAGAAAAAGATTTATTTGTCTCTTTTGACTCTTGCAAGAAAATAGGGCAACTGGTAGATGAGGGGGATCTTATAAATTGCAACCTAAAAAAAGAATATAGTTTTCCCCTCAGCCATGTTCACTAAGAGCTGATTCTAACTGCAGCACCATCTTTAAAAAGAAATGGAGGAAGAGCAGTCTTATTAAATTCACCCTGATCTCCCATTAGGGAGCTCTACAGCCAGGCACTGTAGGCTGCCCCTCCCCCTTACAATGCCATCCCATCTTCATCCACATCTACTCTACTATAAAAAAAAGTAATTCATTTTCTTTTTAAATTCTTTTTTTAAGAATGAAGCTTTAGTCCTTGCATATATTCTCATCAGTGTAACTTTAGTATGTTTCAGTGGGTATAATTATTTGAGGAATGCATGTGGTTTTAGCACCAGTACTCAGCCACTACCGCAGGCGCTGTGCTTGTTCGGTTAATAACTGAAAAATTTTATGACAGAGTTTTTTAAAACCTTGCACAGACACTGTATGCACGTGGAACTAAAACTGCTTAAATTGTGAGAAAAATCGCACCAAATTTGTAGTAGTGCCATATAGTGATAGCAAAAAAAAAGACACAATAACTCTAATAGTTTTTGACAGATCTTTTTCAAACTTTGCAGAGGCATTGTAGAGGTGCCAAAGTGGAACTGGTTAAATCTTGAGACAGATCATCCAAAAACTGTAGCAACAGGCAGGATGAAAGCATATGCTGGCCAATGAAATGTATGATGGGAAACTTAATATTTATTGTGGGACTACAGTAAAACCTCGGATTGTGAGCATAAATCATTCCGGAAACGTGCTCGTAATCCAAAGCACTCATATATCAAAGTGAATTTTCCCATTAGAAATAATGAAAAATGGTACAAATACACCTATCCAATGACAGCCACTTTTGCCTCCTTTTCGATTTCGCGGAAATGTGGACGTTGCATTGTCGTTAAACAGATTCATCGCTCGCAAGGCTACACCCTTATTTTGGTGGTGCTTTTTTACTAAATTTTGACTATACGAGTGAAGCACGCCGACTGGGACTGAACATGGGAAATGATTACCCACAGTCCTGCAGTGAGAGAGAGAGAAGAACCATCGGCTCAGTTGTGATTACCTGATGTTAGGCAGACAAAGCGTATACATAATACTTGTATTACAAAACCTCTCTTGTTTATCAAGTTAAAATGTATTGAAAATTTTTGCTCGTCTTGCAAAACACTCGCAAACCAAGGTACTCGCAATCCAAGGTTTGACCGTATTTCATTATATCACTGTTTTCTTTTTTAGAGGAGGGAAGAGTGTGTAAGGTAGGGAAATTTATTATAGGAGAATTTAATCATTTCACCTACCTCTAGTCCATTGCAGTCCAATCATCATTAGTGAAATTGAAACAGTGAAACAGACTGGATAAGCCTCACAAAAAGTGCTCTAAATGGCTACCTTGCATTTTGACCCCAAGCTTTGATCTCATGTGTGTGGGCATGAATATATTAAATTGTGGTGACATTTGTCAAAAAAAACTGCTACGTGACCTTTTTTTGGTCTCCACAAGGAAGAGTTTTTTAAAAATTCGTAGGTGCAATCAAAAAACTAAAATAGCCAAATTCTTGTATTTTGTTTCTTTATTTATGGTTACGATTAGGGCTGTACATTAGATAAGGTTGTCATTGTTTGTGATTAGGATTTTAGCCATAGAAAAGAATGGACGTCCCCACGACAATATGAGTACAGGTCTGTGTGTGTATGTGTGTGTGCACGTGTGTGTATGTCTAAAAAGGACAGCAATTAACCACGTTTAACCATTCAATACATAAATTAAGTCATCAGACAAAATAAAGTCACTTGTTCACCAGTATTGTTTGCTTATTTGTGGGCAAGGAATTGGTATAGCCTAATCTAAGTTAAAGAGCCAAGAGATAAAAAATATTTGATTTGTAAATATGGTTCTTGTTGATGTTTGAGTGTGGTTGTTGTTGTAGCCAATCTCACGTATATACTGTAAATAAGAACGTACAGTTTTTGTTTTTTTTTACACCCATCTTGAAGTTGTATACCTTTAAAATAAGGTCATGTACATTGTGTTATCACTGTTTAGGCTATTGAAAAATAAAATTCTGTGTTCCATTTTGAATCAATATGGGACATAATTTGTCTCATATTTTCAGACTGCCTGATTGTGAGCTCAATTTAGTGTTTAGTGGGTACGTTAAAATAAATCAGGATTTACTATTGCATGAACAGTGCTCCTGTAGCTTAACAAAGGGAACATTGTGCTAACATTGCAGAGCTTGTGGGTTAAAATTCCAGGGAGCAGACCAATAAATTGTAGCCCTTCCCTCTCCTATATGCCTTTTTGATAATAGTGTCAGTTAGATGTACATGAATATAGCATGTACATGAGGTTTCTTTATGTCACAGATAATGTTGATCATAGTACAAAATAGAGTCATTTGATAAATGTTCTTAACTGACATAAACTGTGTGATTAATTGCATATTCAATCATGTTGCAATTAGTCGAAAATACATTGTGATTATGTTCGCCTAGAGGGAAAAAAAATATTTCTGGTCGTTTCTACATTATGGAACAAATAAGGCAGCAGTGTGATATAGGGAAAAAGCCCTTCAGCCTTTGCCCCCTATTTGAAAATAGTAGCTATTTTTACCTTCCCCAAATAAAACACTAAACAACTTGTAGTTTAAATCCTAACAGTCACAAGAAACATTACATCAGAAATGGTATATACTCACATATCACCTGAGAGAGAATCTAGCAGGGAATTATATTTTGAATATAAGTACGATACAAAACAGGTAAGAGGTAAGGGGCATGTGCTGATTACAGTGCGTTGCCTGCGTTCCTGTAAGTTGGAGGACCTCCTTATAGGGCACAATATAAAACCATGGAAAAAAATATAGGAGTCCAACCTGTTTCACAAAGGTAGGGGTTAATGATGGATTGAGGTTAGTCTGGGGGACAAATGTTTAGGTGTTCTAGGATTTATTATTGTTCCATTATTGATTTCAAAGTTTACCTAGACAATTGCTTACACTATGCAGAATCATAAAGTGAATTGCATAACTAAGTGAATTTTTTGAACCACTTTCCAAAGGTACACTAAGCGCTGTGTCATCGTTTGGCATGTAATGTGCGGGTGATGACGTAAACATGGATTATCACGATTACTCAGTGAAGTATATCAGCTTGAGGGCAGGAATAAGCTCAGAAAATAAATCAGCCTGAATCTATTTCCCCTTCTCAGAGGACTTCTTTGTATAATCAGACATATGTCACATAAAAGCCAGCAGTTATTTCTTTTCATTAGCTATATGGCGTGGGTTTGAGATGCTGTGTGTGGCACCACTGTACAGTTAACAAGCTGTGGGCTTCACCACTGCCACATATTTAGTGTATCCTAACAGGAGAATGTCTATAGGTTCTCCAAATAGGCACTTTCTGCAGTTACACTGTGGATTCATATACTCAAGGTGCCATACGGAGTGTTAATGCCATCCCATACCTCTGGCACTGATTGCTGGTACTCACATAGTTACACACTATGGACAGATCAAACAACTGACCGCCTGTTTTTGGACAATGAGAGAGGCACAGAGTGCTAGTGATGCTTCCAAGCATATGGGGAGAACATGCGAACACCCCCACCTCTCACACACATGCACAGCGGGGGTGTGAGTCAAACCAGCAGCCCTGGAAATGTAACTGAGCCACTGTGCTGCTTCATCTTCTGCCATAACCACTTATCTAGTACAGGGCTGACATTTTGTATAGTTTATACATTTTCTTATTCCACAGGCTTTGTATTTAATGTGTCACATTTATATTAAATCTGTTACTGTGAAGTTTATAACCGTTTGATTGCATAATTTAATTATTAGTTCACATAGGTCGGTTACTGCAGCATGGAATTTTCTGCATTTTCTGACCCTTTCTGAAATCCATAGGAAACACAAGCTTGATAATATCCTGACAGTATAAATATTTTTTGAAAAATACAACTTATGATTCCCACAGCTCATGTGGATGATGGATGTGGGTTCACTCTCATAGGTGCTGGGGCTGCTTAACTCATGCTAACCCTTGTCTTCAGTTACCCATATACTAGTATTTAGACCAACAAATCATCTGTCACAATGTACATTAGATTGAAATATTTCTTTTAATATGAATCAATTTTTGTGGGTGGTGCTGACATTTTTGACTTTCATATAAATTCTTACCATGAGAAAGTCCAATCAACATCATCACATCTTTTCCCTTCAATGGACGACATCAATGTCGAGACCAGCCCCCACTTCCTCCCTCGTTCTCTTGTCAGTGACCTGCTGCTCTGTTCACTTTGTCTAGCAATGCAACATGCATGGATGAATGTCACATTCACTGGACTAAAGCTGTAGTACTACAAATTCCAAAGATTTAGTAGACATTGCTGAATAGAGGAAAAAGACCAGGAGATATCACCATATACAAGTTCCCACCAAATGGGACACATTATTTTGACCAGTGAGTCTCTGGGGATGCCTCGAAGGAGCGCATGCTAATTGGAGGATTGAGGATGACTCCCAAGTATAATGTAATGCACTTGTGCAATAATCGTCAAAGTAAGAAAGATAAAAAGGGATGAATTGTCAGTGCTACATATCAGCTATAAGTAAGCGCTTTCTCCATGCCAATGAAATATGCAGCTAAATTAGCCAATGGATCTAATCCACAAATCGCCTATAAAGGAAAATAAAAGAACATCACTGTAACATCACTTTGGATTAGAGAGACTGGGGCCAGTGCCCTGGAGCCATACATCGGGTGGGGGGAGCTTGCAGGCAAGTGACCAGCCGAGCAAAGCTTGAAAGAATTACATGGGTCTGCCCTCCTGCCCGGCAGTCAAAGGCATGGGCCTTGTTGTACATGGAATTTTGCTTCTTTGTTGGCAAAGGAACCTGAGCTGGTGTGGTAGGTATTGAAATACTGACTAGATATAGTTGGGCTCACCTCAATGCACGGTTCAGGCTCTGAAAGCAAACTTCTAGTGAGGGACTGGACACTATTCCACTCTGGGGTTGCCCTGGGTGAGCGAGAGGATTGCCTGCCTTCAGCTTTGAGTTAGGGGACAGGCTCTGACTGTTTTCTGTGCTTATTCACTGAACATCAGTTTAGAGTATCTGGCCTTCTTTGAAACCTTGGATGGGGTGCTGGAACGCAACCCCTCTGAGGACTACATTTTGGGAGACTTCAATGATAATAAGTATAATGACAGTGGAACCTGGAGCGAAGGAATGGCCTGTTTGATCAGAACCTGAATGATGCTCTGTTATCGGACCTTGGTGCTAACCACAGTTTGTCCCTAACAAACACCATGTTTGAGCATACAGGATGTTTCATAAGTGCACTTGCCACCAGAACACCCTAGGCTGCAGCTCAATGATTGATTTTGTAGTCATATCAGATTGGTGACTGTATGTCTTGGACACTTGGGTGAAGAGGGGAACTGAGTTGTCAAATGATCACCACCTGAAAAATGCCAGATAGACCTGGTACACTCAAACATACAATGAGGGTGCACTAGAAGCATCTGGCAGAAACTATCCAGGAGATTTTCAGCTTACACCTTCAGCAGAACTTCTCTTGTATCCTGGTGTAAGATGAGCCTGAAAGGGCAAGGTTCTTTGTCTCCATTGCTGAGGCGGTCGTGCGGGGCTGTGGTTTTTGGTGTCTGCGGCAAGTTCTGACCCTGGTGGTGAAGCAATCAGCCTGACGAAAGAAACCTTCCAAGTTTGGTTAGCTTGTGGGACTCTTGAAGCAACTGGTAAGCTATGCAGAATGTGGCTTTGGCAGTTGCAGAATCAAAAACTTGACTCAGGCTTTATCCATACTGTTTACATCAGGAATGGAGAGCTATCTGCCATTGGATTGGCAAACTAGGGTGGTGGTTCCAATCTTTAAGAGAGTACACCAGATGTTCCAACTTCAGGGACATCACACTCCTCATCCTTCCTGGGAAGATCTATGCCAGGATATTAGAATTTAGTGAACAATTGTCATTGTTGACACTCCGCATCACACAGTGCACAACAATAGAATGTGTCCTCTACATTTAACTCATATGTGACATAGCAGGTGGCAGCTAATTCAGCACCCAGGCAGCAGTGCTTGGGGGCAGTACCATGCTCAGGTACCTCAGAGCCACCACTGCCCTCAGTATCCTTGTGAGGCCCTCACAAAGAGCTGGTCTAGTGTTCCTTGACCAGGATGGATGGACCAGAAGAAGTAATGCAGTTTCCATCCTGGTCAAGGAACACTGGACCAGCTCATTGTGAGGGCCTCACAAGGATACTGGAGAGCTCATGGGAGTGCCCAACCAATCTACAAACAGCCATGTCCCCCAGGGGGTCCTGTAGGGGGTGCTATGGGAGTATCGGTTTTGTTGTTATGGGCCTTTAGGTTTCTCCAACTGGGAGAAGACCTTGGAGCAGACCCAGGACATGTTGGAGAGATTGTATCTCTTGGATGGCCTGAAAACGCCTTGGAATCCCCCCAGAGGAGCTGAAGGAGGTGGCTTGGGAGAGGGAGGTCTGGGCATCTCTGCTTAGACTGCTGTCACTAATAGCCAAATAAGTGATGGAAAATAAATGGGTGGATGAATGGAATAACCAATGAATTGCATGTTTCACACCGACAGCTTTCATGTACAGTATGTCTGATTCTTCTTCA
>JAABNX020000049.1:18121346-18149739 GCA_015163995.2 Mormyrus lacerda
AACAAGATTGCATGCAGTAATGCAGACACTTTTATCCAAAGCCACAGCAAGCAAGGTCAGCATGTCCCTAAAATAGTTGGGGTTAAGGGTCATGCATAGGGTGACTAGATAATCCATATCGGGGGAGGGGGGGGACACACTTTGAGCTAGGACAGGATCTGTATGTTACCATTTCAGTTAATAGGTCCTGGATTTCACTGAGTTCTTGCTGCGTGCTGTTTGGTCAGTCTCATGTAATCATGCATATGTCACTAATGCTAATATGAAACAGCTGGATGAGTCTTTCAGTTACAAATCAGTCAGAGCACAAGAAGAACTGAACTGTTTAGCCAATCACAGGAACCTTCCAATTTCAAAGCAGTTTGTAAAGCGTGAAGTAGCTCAAAATATCAGTAGAAATGCAGACATGGATTATCTGGTCACCCTATTCATGCACATGGACCCAACAGTGGTATCACTTTGGTGGTCATGGGATGTGAACCAGCAATCTTTCATTCATAGAAATTGAGTCCTAACCCTGAAAATCACATCACCACCAATAAGTAGACGTGGATTGCATGACACTGGGGAAACTTATGCACATCTTTATAAAGTTCATAAAAGCTTATGACTATAACTAAAGATATAAAGTGGAAGATATATAGACACAGTCATTGAGAAACTGTAGGTAGGATTCATTAATTAGCATTAGGTGTCAGGAAGAATCATATTAATGCAGGAAAACCTGTTTCATTTCATCATAAGAAATATAGACGAAGACAGCTGGCAGCGTCTGATTGGTTATTCAGTTCAGACAGCCTTCCATGAATGATACAGTTGGAAAGAAGAGGAAATGCAGCTGGGGAGATGCTCTTGGGGATCTTTTTCTGTATATTATCTGATAATTCAATAATGAAAAACTATCACTAAATAACCACAATAAAACTTTTAGAAAAAAAGTGAAAATAATACTTAGAATAAGAATAAGAAGGTGTATCTGGATTGTGTGATAATCTACCAAAACCAGCACAAATCACACTGTGTAGTGTTAAATTAACAAATCTGTTTATTATTAATATGCTTGTATAGATGTGACCTGCTGGTGATGCTTCATGTTCAGGTTGATACTTACCAAAGTTTCTTGAAGGCACAGAGTAGTGTTTGTGTTAATTTGACCTGGGCGTCAAGACCACTGTACTTCTACTGTATAAGATCTTCAGAGAATAACTTAGTATGACAGCAGCAAACTGTAATACAGTGTTTCTTTATATTTAATCTTCTTTACATTTTTCACAGACAAACGATGCCCTTGGTCCCACATGGAATTGGATTTATTTTATTCCTCTTATAATAATTGGCTCATTCTTTGTGCTGAATCTGGTTTTGGGAGTCCTGTCAGGGTGAGTAATAATTTTGTTCTAGAGCCCTTTAAACATGAACCCCATTGTCTACCTGGATTTTATTAACCCTACAGAATGCCATACATGTCTAAATATTCCCATTTTCAGTCCGTCTAGTTTGCTCTAACTGCTTAATCACAATAATTAGCAATGGAGGAAAAGACTTAATTATACATTTCATTTATGGGAGTATATATCTGTCCAGCTATGTACTGTAGTTTTCTGTGAGTCTTCTAGAAGTGAATGCAATCTTGTGTTTGCAGAGAATTCGCCAAAGAAAGGGAAAGAGTGGAGAATCGCAGGGCCTTTATGAAGCTTCGCAGACAACAGCAAGTGGAGAGGGAGCTGAATGGTTACCGTGCTTGGATCGACCGTGCAGGTGATGTAACTACTGTGTGCTGCCACCTTTGGCTCCACTGACCCGTTACTACAGCAAGATAGCTATGATGATCTGGAGTTAGCGAGTATCACCTGTCATCCCCCCATCATCTTCAAGTATGCAAAAAAGCGAATATAGCAACTCTCAGTTTTAGTTACATAAGATATTAATTAAAATATGAACAAGAGAAAATGGATATGTCATTCTGTAATTCCTCATTGTGTCACTTTTCATTATTCTTTATAGAACAATATGTCTGGGACATTGTTGGAAAATTTGTGTAGAACAGTTCTGTAGGACAATAAGTATTTAATCACTTTTCAGTGTACATTGTTCCAAGACATTGTCATCCAAAACAGCAGGTGAATATTTCGATAGATGAATAACTCATTTTCGTTCAAATGGCAAAGCTATACTAACGGGCACTCCCACTCAGTAAGGGTTACAGAAAGGTGAGGCTGATTCACTAATTCGAGTGGTGAATCACCAGAATCGATAATCTACCAGCTTAGACCACGCTTGCTAGGGCCTTACACAAATCTCACAGAAATTCTAGCTGCATTCTGATTAGTATATACTGTACTTCAACATCAGGCATGCTCTGGGCTGTGAGCGCCATTCTGGACTGAACATCTAAAGCTGTATACATGTTGTCTAAAGAGTAACTTTTCTGTTTTTGGTACACAGCCTAATATGAGTCCTTGTGTGCACATCATCAAGTTATCAGCAAAAGTTATTGTGAAATTATATGTTAACTATATGTGCAGAGGTAACTATTAAAATGAATTCATAAAATATGCAGATAATTTTGTATTGTGCATTTTGCATTGTCATTCAATAAGATTTTAAGTATGATTTTTATTTACTGTCCTTTCTCTGAATGAATATGAATGATGTAATATCGCTTTGTTTTTTACTCCTTATTTACACAGAAGAGGTAATGCTAGCAGAGGAGAACAAAAATTCTGGGACTTCTGCTTTAGACGGTAAGACATTTGCTTAGATGTGAAAGGTTAAAGTGGGTCTTTTGTATCAATCTTCAATTTGTCAGTTTTTTTTATTTGTGATTCATTCATGGCATCTTTCGTGATTCAGAAAATCTCTGGTTGGTGATTTCTTTTTGGGCATTAGTATATGTTAGTGAATGCTTCCAATATCTGTGTGATAACTGTCTCACACAGACTAGCCAAGTATATGTGGATGATATATCCATGGCAACCATCCCCAGCATAACACGATGATGACCTAAATGTTTGCGTGCTCAACAGATAAATTGAATTATTGTGACTAAGGTAGAACAGAACTGTGTTTAGCTCCTATCTTGTCATCTGTCATCAAAGGAAATAGCCATCTGACATTTTTTCATCAATTCGCCAAAATGAGTCGTCTCTATGGTCCACTGTTACCCTATGCTGAAATTAAGAAAGAAAAAGAAACTTAATGTTTGGACCTCTGATACTGATTGTCTGCTTTGAAATTTGCTATGCCAGTACATCTGTGTCACCATCATAACCTTTCTCAAGCCTAAACCTTGTTTTATTTTATTAAAATGTGTTTTTTTAATAACCCAAATCTGAAAAGTTTTACTTAACAGGTTCCTCCAGGACAATAAAAGTTTTCTCATTGTTATGATCTGCATATATATGTCATTAATTCTGTTCAGTTAGCCACCAAAATGTCTATTCATTTTTGTTCAGAAAGCCAAAATGCAAGTATAGATGCAGATAATATAGTATGCACACCTAACCTTGCCTTTCTGAACATTACAGTCTGGTACATTTAATTTGATCCGTATTAAAAAGCATCATGAGTCCTGATGTAAACTTCCAGTAACTACATGCTCAGATGGTTTGTTGTTAAGGAAATTTATTGTAAGTTAATTATTTAGTTAGTAACTATGTCAAGAAGCCTGATGCAGACACTACTACTGTACCTAGGAGTGCTGCACAAGCAATTATATTTATTTCTACTGCTGATTTCATTGTGCATGAACGAAAAATAACATGATTAAAATTTAAATTCATCAATGCATAATGAATGTAATAAATCTTATGTTTAAAGCAGCATGAGCACAGTCAGGACTTATGTCATTGAATGGCTCTATTGGCTCATGGTCCTCATACTCCCATCTGTTTGTGTGGGATTTTGGTTTTTAAATGTCACTCTGATGCACCTCCAGTGCTGAAGAGAGCCACCAGCAAGAAGAGTCGCATGGAAGCAGGCCGGCGTGGCCCGGGGGAGGGCAAGTATGCTGACATGGGTGAGTGCAAGAATTCACGGTCACCAATTCGCCATCTCCTTTCAGAATTATTTTACTAGTAGAAATACTAGCTTTGGCTTCATTAGAAAATTGTAAGAATGACTTGATCCCACAACCAATTTTTTATTTTTTTTTAAAGAAAACATCTTTTCTTTATGAGCATGCCTTCATTTTTTTGTATCTCAAAACATAACAAAAAGTCTGTGGCAGCTAACAGGAGCATATAACACAGGACTGGGAGGGTGGCCTGTGGAATTGAGGGCTTTTAGTTTGAAGTATTATGATAGATTTAACAGGAAGGTGCAGAGGAATAAAAAGAATCTGACAGAAGTGAAAAAAAAATTAAAAAAAACAAAACAGCTGTAGGCTCTTGGGATGCACTACAACATGGTCTGGAATTGGAATTTGGGGTTTGGTTTGGTGTCCTGACAGAAGAAAAAAATAGAAGCCAATTTTATCTGTACTGTAAACTGTTAATGAAATAATGAACATATCACGTGGGTTTGCGCCACGCTGTGGCATCCATGACTGCCTCCCCCACACATAGGCAGACTGGAATTTGAGTGCTGCTAAGCATATGGCAATTAAAATTATTCTATGGATATGCGGTAAAGTTATGTACTGAAGGTAGGTATCCATAAATAATAAGTAATATCTTATTTTCATCACTAGCTAGCTGACCTGGGTGGTCCAAATGCTGATTATCCAATACCTGACCATGCTGAGATTATTTTAAGTTTAATTATTGTTGTGGGGATTTTCTGCCACACATATACACAGTAATACTGATTAGGAGCTGTAGGAGTAAAGGTTTCACTGTGTGAGTTTGAATGTCCCCTTTTCAACAAGGAGGTCCCAGAGCGCGGGTTAACATCAGAAGCGCCAGGAGGGGCCCCGCGGCCTACTTCCGTCGCAAGGAGCGCATGCTGCGCATCTCGATTCGCCGTATGGTGAAGACGCACACTTTCTATTGGACTGTGCTCAGCCTGGTGGCCCTCAACACGCTCTGCGTTGCCATCGTGCACCATAATCAGCCAGACTGGCTGTCTATCTTCCTGTGTATGTCACACCTAATTTCTTCCTGCTAAATAATCCTCGTACCAGCTTCCTTTGCTCAAAACATGCTGTATTTAACTTATATTTATCGTCATTGAAAGAAACTTAAAAACCTTTCAACAATATGAAATGATTACTTTTACTGTAATTACTAGAGTACAGGAGTAGGCTTCATACCTGGTACTTCTTTAAACCATGTGTAAAACACGTACTGTATCATGTCCATATATGCTTTCAACTGACATTTATTTTGTATTTTCTTACAGACTATGCAGAATTTGTCTTTCTGGGTCTGTTTCTTATGGAGATGTTCTTAAAGATGTATGGTCTCGGACCCAGGCTTTACTTCCACTCATCTTTTAACTGCTTTGACTGTGGAGTGAGTTCATTTGCTTTGCTTTTTTTTTTTTAGGCCGGACACATTGAAAGGTTTAGGAGGACAAGGAGAAGTACAAAATAATGATTACAAGAAGCTATGACTAACTCAGCAATTAAATGATACAGAAATAAAATTATACCCTTGAAAGGTTTTTGAAATTAGCAAAAGGGAGATAAATATAGTCCTATTTGAACTATTAGTTAAGTTCTCCACAAACGAGCTTGATGGGCTTAATGGCCTCCCCTCGCTTGTAAATTTCTTATGTTCTTAGTTAATAAATTTTCATCACTATTTGTCAATAGTAATTATACTGTCTGTTAAGCTATCGCTGCTCACTCTATGGTCACTATATCTGGTGCTCTATATGACAGCTTAGAGGTAGAGGCTGTCCTTAAGAATGTTTCACAGGTGTGTAATATTTGCACCCGCACAGGTAATTGTGGGGAGCATATTCGAGGTGGTGTGGGGCTTCTTCCGACCTGGCATGTCCTTTGGAATCAGTGTCCTGCGAGCTCTGCGCCTGCTCAGAATCTTCAAGATCACTAAGTGAGCACTTCATCCACTCCAGGATTGCTTTTTGCCTTGCAAAATTCATAATGCATTATTCTATTCAACAGACAGATTGCCCAAAAACTGAAGCAGCGCTGCTTAGTCTTAGCGCAATAAGTGGGCAGTTTTGACCATCATAACGATAACTCAAAAACTATTTGATGGATCTTTTTCAAACTTTACAGAGGCACTGTATGGGTGCTAATATGGAACTTAATTCTGAGACAGATTTCTCCAACCAGCTTGGCATAGTGGCAGGAAAGGGAAGGGTGAGAAGGGAAGCAGAGAAACACATGACCTTGTGAGTGGGATAAGTCAAAAAGTATTTGATGGATGTTATTACTGCTGCACAAAACATTATAATCTATAGCTGGTTTCATTTTCAGACAAACTCTGTAGGCACATTTTAGGAGTGGCAAACTAGAAATGATCAAATTTTGAGACAGATCACCCAAAAACTGATGCAGTAGAGATAATATGACAAATCATTTTCAGCCATTGCAGTCATGTAAAAAGGTAAAGATACTGACCTGATCAACACTGTTAGCAAAGGAAACTAATGTGCTTTCCCACTACAACGATGTTTTGGCTTTTGTTGTACGTTTATGTTGAAATATAATGCACAGCAAATCAATAATATAAAGCTGTGTAACATATTCATTGAAATAAAGAACAAATTCTTACAAATGTTCTAAAATGTAAATATGTAAATCGTAACTAAATGACCACAAAGTGCAGTTTTTATCCATTAAAGTACAGGAGAATAAATTTGGAATGTGAGACACATTATGAAATAGGCTCAGAAAAGTATGCATATATTGGTTTTTAACATGCACAGTATTAAGAATTAGATTAGCAGATAGATAGCACCTAATATCTGCCATAGAATTAGTTGAAGCTACTTGGACAAGTCCTGGGTCTAGCAGTATAAAACCAAGTTCGTATGGGAAACGTGAATTATTACAAAGGTTTAATCAAATAAATTCACTACCACCAAATACATAGTATTCATGTACCTCACTCCAACTTCTAGCTTGATGGTCACATTTTCTTTATACAAGAACACAAATAACCCGAATGTTGTTAATCATTAAATTAATTATTAATTGTTGAATTGGAAATTAATTTCAGTGTTCAAAATATCAAATTGAGAGCACCAAAAAAGAAAATCATGCGTCTGTGTACATTTTAGAGATTTAGTATTACATGGGGATGTTAAATTAAATTGTGCTTTCACATTTCCAGATGATACATCCAGTACTTATAGAAATTCGACAGGTTGGTAAGTTTTTGAGAAGTATGGATTAGATGGGCAGAGCAGGTAATGGGGCTGTGTGGAGAATACAATGCTGCTGTTCTGCCAGCTCTCTTTTCTAGTTATCAGTTCATCTTGCCAACGTTATACATATTCATGGGCGTCGCCGCCATTAAATCTGAGGAGGACATGTCCCCCTCACATTTCATAATTATTTGTTTGGATCCCCCCCATTTAATACAAAATATTAGTTTTATGCCAGTATGCCCCCCCCCCCCATATTCAAAATGGTTCTGATGCCCCTGTATCTCTACAATACTCTGTTATATACTTTATACTTTGTAAATTTGTCTGCACTGTGTTTACTTGTTTGCACTGTGTCTTGTTTGTACTCTGTGTTGGACCAAATGATGTACATGGTCAGTTGTCCAAAGGGATACAGTAATCTTAACTAGTTCAACTCAACTTAACACATTACATAGTGGGTAAATGTCTCCATAATGTGATAGAAACCTACATTGTGGAGTGTGGAGACCATTATTTTGGTCCCCACAAGGGTAAACTCAATTTTATAAAAAATCTGCAACTACAATCAAACAACTAAAAATGTCAAAAGTCTTGAATTTATTTGGTTACTTATGGTTAAGGTTGTTGTTGAGATTAGGCTTTTCCCAACAAAGATATGAAAGGAAATGTGCGTGTGTATTTTGTTTTTCCAGTGTTTATGTTCGATATACAAAACATTGAACTTATCCTTTTAAACATTTGTCATGTTGTAGATATTGGGCATCTCTGAGGAACCTGGTTGTATCCCTGATGAGTTCCATGAAGTCCATTATCAGCCTGTTGTTCCTGCTCTTTCTCTTCATAGTGGTCTTTGCACTGCTGGGTATGCAGCTGTTTGGTGGAAGGTATGGTTCAGTGCAATTTTGATTTGTCACCACACATCACTACTGACATGCATTAAATAATAAAGAGTTACTTAATAATAAATAGAATACTTTTCAGGATGCTTTATGAATTTTTGGGCTGCTAAAATAACTTTAAAATAGCATAGGGAGTGTATAACAAATAGCATTATTGTCTTCAGGAACATTCAGTACAGCAGAAATATCTCATCAATATCGCAAAAGCTACATTTGTGGAGAACATATACAGAAGGCTATAAGAACATAGTATGACTGCACATATTAAGCTTACGACCTCAATATTGGTTGTAAAATTGGTGACCACACAAACTCTTGGCTCCTCACATTTGTTGAGAATCATGTGCAGTCAACCTGAGAGCTTGGCTCAGAGGTACTTGGAAGTCAGTGCCATTTGCCGCTCCAGAGATATGGTGAAAACAGAAGGGTCATGTGATGGGCTGTTACTACTGCCAGAAAAATGTATCTGGCATCTCTGCAAAAAATAAGAAGCCTACTGAAGATCAATGCCACATGATGACATTTTAACATATTTAAGATATAAACAGCGACCAAAGACATGGAGCTTAAATGAAGCAGATGAAGATGCTACAAACCAGATATGGAAGACAACACTGATCCAGATATATTATCCTTTATCTCTGGCTCTCTTAATCTGATAACACTGCCAGAATTAAATAACCTGCTCAGGGACTTCAAGGTTTTTTTTTAAAAAAAAATCTGTAACAACAATCAAAAAACTAAAAATTCCAAAAGCACAATTACTTGATTCAAGACATCAAGGTACAAAAACTCTTTCTGTCAGAGCCACCAAGAACATTTGACCAGCTTCTTTAAGCAATTCTTTATGCAAAGCGACCAGACATTGGTAGGTTGTTCAGGGTTTTGGGTTGTGTGCCTGACCCACAACAATGACTCATCTTGGACGGTGAAACGTTTCACCAGGGCATTAAGACCATGGAAAAGTGGTATTAGGGCCACTAGAATCCTTCAATGCTGGCCAAATCAGATGCTGATTATAAATAAAAATCAGCAGCAAAATGTTTTTAGCTCTTGAATTAACACAATATGTCAGCATCATTATGCAATTAAGATTGCTAAATTCAATTAAAATTAATTTAATGTTTCTGCAGAAAATTTAAAATTATTTTTGGGTACAACTTGTAGTTAACTCTAATTTGTTGTGCAGTCTAAGATATGTCATTCCAAATTAAATAGCTTTTTTATTTTTTCAGGTTCATATTTGAAGATTACACCCCTACAAATTTTGATACATTTCCAGCAGCAATTATGACTGTATTTCAGGTATGTCCCTGTCATTCTTATCATGTGTTATATATTAAGCTCCAACATTTCTGTATGTTGTTAAGGCGGAGTGTATGTGGAATGGTGAGTTATTAGCATCATCACAGACCCGGGTTTTCAAGGGTGCCTAAGCTTACACCCTCAAGTACCCTTTGTACCATCAAGTGTAGGTCTATCAGACTGTCAAATGGCGAGGTGGAGGTGCTATAGTTAGGGCTGCCATCCGTGCCATATATTTTGAGATTTTCCCATATTGATAAATTAAATGTTGTGACCTGTTTTGAACCTGTATTTTGGTACCTGGACCATGTCTTGTAAATCCGCCCTCCACCCCCCTCTCGCTGCTCAGCAAATTTTATTGTGAGGAACCCTGGGGGGCAGTGTTATCGCCAAATGCAACCTTTTTCACCTGACACTGCATCATTGTGTGTGATTTTTTGTTTGTTTGCTTAGATCCTGACTGGTGAAGACTGGAATGAGGTCATGTACAACGGGATTCGCTCTCAAGGTGGTGTACAGTCAGGAATGTGGTCGTCTATATATTTCATTGTGCTCACACTGTTTGGAAACTGTATCCTGCCCTAAAGTATTATTCATGGATGTGGTTGTTTAATTAGATAATTGCTTGGCAACAGGGAAAGTATTATGAAGGATATTTTATTATCATCCTTGATGAACCTGTAAACAGACACGCTGCTCAATGTGTTTTTGGCCATCGCCGTGGATAACCTTGCCAATGCTCAGGAGCTGACAAAGGTCGGTATATATGACAACCTGTTTAATTTAATGAGGAATGGCAATTTTTTTACTAATCATGCACATTCAAAACTATATATATATGGAACGTTCTGCATTGTATTAAAGTATTGCTGCCATGCTAGATGGGAAATGGCAGTTTTGTAGCTGAATATCCCGACTTAGATGAAAATTTCGGACAGGAGGAAGAGGAAGAAGAGGAGATTTTCAATCAGAAACATGCTTTGCAGAAAGCCAAGGAGGTCGGTCCGATGTCCTCCCTGATGTCAGAGTAAGTGATATTTGGGCCCCCAGCCCTATGACAGCTCACAGCCTGGCCCCTGCCGCCTCACATGGTGGACATCCTCCTATTGAGCAGTGTTAACACAGGTGCTGGAGCTCAGTGGACCCTCGAGAGGCCCTCAAATAAGTTTGTGTTTGTTTCTCTTTGTCATTTGGGTGGTGTGGGACTCTGTGGGTTAGGACTCTGTGCCTGTGATTGGTAGATCACTGGTTCAAATCCTGTGGCTGGCAGAGTGATGTCACCACTAGTCCCTTGAGCAAACCCCTTAACCATAATTGTTCCAAGGATACTGTGGGGACACATTTATTAAAAATCATAAGGAGAATGAATGTAATTTCTTAAAAGCCTAAAATTATTTTTAGTTTGTACAATACCCTAATGTGAGATACATAGTATATAAAAGTGCTTCCATTACAGTTTGAGTAGACCTTTAATTGTGTGAACATGATAACTATTAAAGTACAGTATTTGATTACTCTTTTTCAAACTTTCAATTTTCTGAACATGCTAAAATAAAGTATAAATATGTATTTTTGAGGGACAATGTGTAGCTAGAGACTGTACAGATTGGGGGGTGTGGGAAGAGTAGGGATTTGATGATTATTTGGGGTGTCAGGGTGACAGGGCTGTCCGGGTAATGCAGTATTGTCATTCTGACAGCATCTAGTTATAATGCATAATTATAAATATAAATAGGTGACATAATTATTGGTTAGTTATCACAGGGTTGATATATGACTAAATTTACAAATAATTGTCCTGCTTATTAAATGCCGAGTAGTAATTTTAATTGAAATAGCCATGTTATTCCGGCAATTGTAGATATATCAGCCATGTTCTTTCTGTTACTGTAGATGGATCAGCTGAGTTCTTCATGTTACAGTTCATGGATCAGCCATGTTCTTTATGTTAAACGAGACAGTTTTTATATTATGGTGGAAGGATCAGATACATAGTCAACCATGTTCATACAGTAGATGGATCGGCCATGTTCCTTCTGCTACTGTTAATGAATTAGCCATGTTGTTTATGTTACCGTACTTGGATCAGCCATATACTTTCTGCTTCTCTAGATGTTCCTTATGTTATGGTAGATGGATCACCCGTGTTCTTTCTGTTACTGTAGATGGATCAGCTGTGTTCTTTCTGCTACTGGTGATAAATCAACCATGTTCTTTCTCTTACTGTAGATCGACAAGCTGTATTCTTTATATTATGGCACATGGATCAGCCATGTTTTTTATGCTTCTATAGATGTATCGACCATGTTTTTGATGCAGTGTTGGGCAAGTCAGGTCCAGAAGCTACAAATCGAGACCAAGATTTTGTTTCTACCAACCAGTTTAGCATAACGAGTCACAGTCACAGAATACTCAAATGCTTGGTAGAAACAAATTCTTGGTCTGGATTCTGGACTTGAAATGCCCAACACTGTCTTCATGTTATGGTACATAGATCAGCTGTGTTTATTGTGCTACTGTAGATGGATCAGCCATGTGCCTTATGTTATAGTACATAGATGGATTTTTTTATGTTACATTAGATGGATTACCTGTGTTCTTTCTGCTACTGTAAATTTATCAGCCGTGTTCTCTCTGTTACCATGGATGGATCAGCCATGACCTTTCTGTTTCTGTAGGTAGGTCAGCTGTGTTCTTTCTGTTGCTGAAGATGGATCAGCCTTGTTCTTCCTGTTACCATAGATGGGCCAGCTGTGACCACTCTGTTATTGTAGATGGACCAGGCTTGTTCTTTCTGCTTCTGTAGATGGATCAGCCGTGAGTGACCGTCCTGTTACTGTAGATGGATCAGCCTTGTTCTTTCTATTGCTGTACAGTACATGGATCAGCCATAACCATTCCGTTACTGTAAATGGATCAGCCTTGTTGTTTCTGTTGCTATAGATGGAATAGCCTTGATCATTCTGATACTGTAGATGGATCAGTTGCGTTCTTTCTGTTACTGTCGATGGATCAGCTGTGTTCTTTCTGTTACTGTAGATGGATCAGTCATGTTCTTTCTGTTGCTGTAGATGGATCAGCCTTGTTCTTTCTGTTACCATAGACGGGCCAGCTGTGACCATTCTGTTACTGTAGATGAATCAGCTTTGTTCTTTCTGTTACTGTAGATAGATCAGCCTTGTTCTTTCGGTTCCTGTACTGTAGATGGATCAGCCACGCACACTAGCAGGCTTCCCAGCAACTGCAGAGAGAAATTTCAACTGTTGTCATAGAGATAGCGCTCTTCATTTATCCAGTCCAAATCAAACATTTGAGAGAGAAAAGTATTTTTTATGCCCATTCTCTAGGGTTTTATAGGGCACTGTTTGCTAACCACTGCACAATAACAGGGTCCTGTTATTACATCACACTGCAGTGGGCGTCATTTAGTACAAGCTGCTGGTGCTTTATGAATAAAATAATACTGTCTTTACAATATATTATCATTAATGTAAACATGTTATTAAGCCTAAATTTGTTATCTGTGCTACGCTGGGAGATACTGGTATCCTGGATGTCCCATGCCTAATGCTGCCTGTGCTCCATTGTTGTCAAAACCTTGTCCTGGATAAGCAGTTATAGAGGCTGGATTTAGAGATTTTATTAATATGTTCATTACTTCAAAGTAAAACTCTTTCAATGAACTTTTTATAGAAAATAATTTCAACTAGGGAATCTAACCTAATATTTTTTATTCTATATGGAATAATTTAATGTGGCAATAGAAGTCCTATTTCAATAGGTTCTTTTATCTGCATTTACCCTTAAATGTAAATAAAATAAATAAATTCTCAGCATTCTCCAGACGAGTGACTCTTATGAGCATGATTATTATGGGTAAAAGTAGAGGAATATAATATATACATATATTTATACAGTTATAAAAATTTGGAGAATATTACTTTATTACACTGAATAAACATGTGTGGGTGTGAAGTATCTTTTTTTGGTTACAGGTACATTGGAGTTGTGTTTATGTTCTGTTTCAACTATGATAAAAAAGAAATGAATAATTTATTCATAATGAAAATTTAAAGAGTATTTCTTGAATCATTTGTCCATCTGCGTTTTAAGCTGCTGTAATTTTCAGTTTGTGCATTACTGTGCTCCCTCGTGTGGTGAAATTTATTTGAACTCTGTTCAAACTGAGCTCAAATTCAACAAATACATGAAGTTTAGCATGAATTTCTGACTTAAGTTACACATTTGGAGAACAGAATTACTGTGGTGTGTGCTTGAACTATATAGAAACAAAGAACAGAAATGTTTTCAGGAAAGGTCTGGAAAAATGATTGCAGGAAACCACAGAAAATGAGCTTAGTATGGAACTGTTAAAAATGACTTTGTATTTTTATTGTATGTATTAAGATGTGAGAATAGAGAAATGGGGTCAGTGATAAGGTTTATTTGGAATTGGACAATCTTCAGTATGCCTGAATCTGTGGGAGCATACACTATATGGACAAAAGTATTGAGACACACCTCTTAATTACTGATTTCAGGTGTTTCATTCAGACCAAATGAAACACTTAGCTGTGCAGGCAGGTTTACAAACATTTGTGAAAGAATGGGTCATTGAATTGACTCAGTAACTGCAGAGTTCCAAACTGCCTCTGCCATTATCCCCAGCACAATACTGTGCACCAAGAGCTTCATGAAATGGGCTTTCATGGCTGATCAGCTGCATGCAAGCCTCACATCACCAAGCGCAATGCCAAGCGTCAGATGGGGTGGTGTAAAGTACACTGCCACTGGACTCTGGAGCAGTTCTGTGGAGTGACGAATCTCGCTTGTCTGTTTCGGGCATAACTGTGCCCTAGTGCACAAAGCAAGGTTTATAAAGACATGGTTGGGTGAGTTACATGTGGAAGAACTTGACTTGTCCACATGGAGCCCTGATCTTAATCCTATCGAACACCTTAAGGATGAACTAGAATGGAGATTGTGAGCCGGGCTTTCACATCCAAAATCAGTGCTGACCTCGCAAATAAAAGAATAAATATCAAATAAATATTAAAATAGTAAAAATTCCCCCAGACGCACTCCAAAATCTTGTGGAAAGCCTTTCCAGAGGTGTAGCAGCTGTTATAGTAGCAACAGGGGGAGTAACTCCATATTGATGCCTATGGATTTAGGGATGTCATGAAAATAGTTGTAATGGCCAGGTGTCCCAATACTTTGGTCTATATATTGTATGTGCTGGTTAGTAGGCTGCTGTTTGATTTCAGATCCTAAATGCTACTGGTGTGTTCTCTACTACCGGAAAGGTCTTTTCTCTTCTAAGGTTCATGCTGTTTCTGAGTTGAAACCCCTCATAATCTACACATACACGTTTCTCTCACTTCAACCTGACGTTTATCCAGAAAATCTTGCTCCACTCAATGTAATATAAGGGCAGAGTCTAAACTCGTGCATGTATAATGCATGTGTAAGCATGTAAGACGTTACAACTGAAAAATATGCATGTTTGACGTGAAACATAGTAGCATTTTGCATGGAATCTGGAAGTGCCAACTTTACATTAGAATGTGTTGAGGCATTATGGTAAACAAGAAAAAGAAAAAGTGCCCTACCAAATCTTTTTACCAAGTCTTTCATAATTTTAACACGGTCCTGCACATCATTATTTCAAGTTACACATCCACTTATTTTGTAATATTCTATGTAAGTTTTAAATAAGTTATACAAATGTACCTGCAGTATTGCAAACAGAAGAAAATAAGTGTAAAACATAATATTTGCGTAAAGATCTGAATGTGATTATATAGCTTTTAAAAGGAAATTCTTTGTATTGTGCAAAAACTACTGTACTGCATTGGATTTGAAACAATATGATTTTAGAGTACTTTGTTATATCACAGCACCATGATCAAAAAGAGAGCTTGATTGTATTGGTTTCATAGTAACATCTGAATGGATGTGGCATGGGTTTTGGCAATGGTAGTGGCACAGAGGATTGAGCAAGATGGGAGGCCAGCATGTTGACAGTCAGAATGCAGGAAAAATCTGCACAATGTAGCATGTGTGATTTGTTAAAAATATCTGTGATCAACCTTACCCCCTTACCCTTTTGTCCCATCATGCGACCAAGTGCATGCAACTGGCCAGCATGGTTGCAGGACACTTTTACTATCAAAAAAACACAAGCTACTAAAAATACCAAAGTGAACCCTTCAGACAAATATCATTAGAGAATGAGCATCATGTATATGTGTTTTATTACTGTCTCATTTCCTTTAAGGTCTCAACATTTCAGAGTTCTTTAAATATTGTGCATTGTACCTGTTGATGTTGCTCTGTTGTGATACTGGCACCATCTTGTCGACACACAAAGCTTTGCTTGCTAAGTGACAGAGTCCAAAGCGATTTTGTGCTTAGCTCCTGTCCTAAAACAAGATTCCATTGGGTTATGCCATAGAAATAACTATTTTGTGGATTATTTTGCTCAAGTAGTACCAAATTAAACATACAGCCTATATCTGGGGAATTTATGAATTACTACTGTGAACATAATCTATTGTTTATGTCACGTTTTGGACTTTGTCACTGCAATTGTTTTGTCTATGTTCACAAATACACTAATGTCTTGTTTTCAACCAATCGCTCATTGATTTTCACGGACTACACAAGAGTACCAGTACGAGTAAGTGTCTGTTCCTTTATCTTATCACTCAACATGTCTGATTTTCTTAACTCGGTAAATGTTTCCCAGTCATTAAATAAAAAAAAATGGATTGAGATTCATCAGTGTTTTCACATTGTTTGTTTTTCATTTTTTTTCTGGTACTTTAATTTCTTTTCAATTTCTTAATTTCTTTAAATGTTTTTCCTGATTACCAAGATTTGAAAATCAGAACCCTTAGAAATGTCACTTAGTACTATTCGAATGTTTTCTTTCTACGCTGTCATTTCACATACATGTTTGAATCAATGAAAAGAAAACCTGTGCATACTTTGAATCTATTCATTAAAATGTCTACATGAAGGACAATAAATGAATGCTCTGGAGGATCCTACTCATTGCCCGTGTTGACAAGGTTTCTCATCTTTTATTCCAGCAGGAGGAGGCGGCCATACCTGTACAGGAAGAGGGCCATTCACAGAAGCCGCCCTGCCTATGTTGCCGAGACAGAGGCGGAGGACCAGGCTGACGGGGGAGACGAGCAGCAGTTCAATGCCTCTAACTCTTTCGTGACCAGGAGAGACAGGAGGAAACGGATATCCATGTCGGTGTGGGAACAGAGAGCCAACCAGCTGCGCAAACGCAGGCAGATGGCCAGCCGAGAAGTTCTGTTCAGCAGCCCCAGCGAGGAGCTGGACACCCCAGGCAGTTGCCACCATCAGCGCAAGGCCACCTACACATCCAGCGCCAGCTTGCGCCGGCTTCCGGAATCCCCCGTGTCTACGGGCATGCCTCTGCCAGAATCGCCTATGTCAGTGGCCATGCCACTCCCTGAGCCCCCCATGTCCATCCCCGAGCCCCCCATGTCCATCCCTGATCCCCCCATGTCTATCATCCTGCCCCAACCAGACAACCCATTAGCCATGTCACTTCCTAACCCCTCAGAATCAAAGTCGTTGCCTTTACCAGGACCAGAAGATAGGTTAGCCGTGATAAACCATTGTCACTTGACGCAGGAGGGCTGGAGGAGCCCCCGCTCTGGAGAAAGGAGGCAGCGGGGTGCTCGCAGGTTCCGACCACCCTCTGGGAATACCTTAGCCCCTGAGGATGGAACACGTCCCAGGAAGCATCGACACCGGGAGTCCCGGTCTGACGGCAGGGCCAGAGAGGCCCACAAGGAGAGCCATCTTGCTGCTACCCAGGAAAGAAGGTCCCCTGAAGAGAAAGAGGATGCAGAGGCTGAGGAAAGAGATACTCAGACAGTGAAAGATGAGGAGCAGCAGAGGTAAGGGTGACCCCCAAATCATGTTTTTATTTCAGGTTTTACAGTAGTCTGACCAAATCTTGTTTTTCTTTATGTAAACTATAAATAAACTCGTTCAGCTTGCAGTTACTTGATGTCACTATAGAAACGTTGTAGACTATAGCAGTGACCCTCAACTGGTGGAGCCCCCCAGCATGACAAACTACCCCCAGGTCAGCTAAACCTACCTTGGGGGATCCTTGCCTAGACAAGCCTGGGCCTTAGCTTGTCACTCTTGGAATTTGGGCTTCAGGGAAAAACAAACTGTATCTCTGGAGTATAGAGTGTAAACCCTAATATTTTAATTTGTTTATCCTATTAAATCTTCCACATATTTACAGGTTAAATGATGCCACTGGGGAGTTTCCTGCATTTACTGACCTCTCAGAGACTAAGCCCATGCTGCCGTCTGAACATGTGCTGGAGCTGGAGGAGAGCCAGAACGCTAGTCCACAACTCATGGAGGATGCCGGCATGGCAGTTCTGGACATCAACATGGCTATGGGAGACAGTGAGAACAATCCTACCTCCCTGAATCGTGAGGGCTTGGACTCAAACGCCAGTGTGGTTATAGAGGTACCTGGGGCTCAGCCACTGATGGAGCTGACACCTATGGCAGGTACTGTGGGCATACAAGTTCCAGAAACATCTGCATGCCCATTACAGAAATTAACCAATGCACACTGACATACTGTGGATCAGGGGTTAAATCACACTCAGAAAGGAAGGGACGCCTTCCTGTATATTAGCTATCATATGTATTTATCATCAAAATCTTAACAGTGCAGTATGCTCATATGTAATGCTCATATCACTTTAAGGCATGGCAAAATGTAATCAAAAGGTTTTTTTACATATTGCATGGTTATTACTAAAATTTTTTGAGACATAACATGTAAATGAAAAATGTATCAAAATGGCTTATGACTACAAGTAATATTCTTATTCATTCATAATGTCCCTGTGATATTGCGTTAAATTATCGTTATTCATTAATTGCTTCTTACATACATCTTGCCACTAGCAGTACAGTAAGCAAAATAAGTCAAAATACATAAACATGAGACAGAAATTAAGGCATCATGTTCAAATATTTCAAATATACACTTGAGAAATTAATATCAGCTACTAATGAAGCATCATTTTTAGCATAAAAGTGAACTTTTATTAAGCCACTTTGAATCTTTTACTAAATTTTGGGACAATAAAAAAGAAAAAAAAATAACACTGAAAGAGGCAGAGCTCCACTTTGGTAAGGTACAATTTGGGCACAAGGAGATAAGGGGGCAAAGCTGGGCTTCACTGGTTTCCGTCTATATTTAAACTTTGTGCAAGATCATTCACCCTAACTCTCATTACATTATATCAGGCAGCCTTAGAGGACAGTCTCAAATCCACATCGAGCACATTAAGATTTACACTCATAATACATACAGAATTACATGAATGTACTAATATATGCAAATCATATGCCAACAAAGAAACACAGCCAAATGATACAGAATTGAATTTAAACAGTCCTAATCTTACCCATGTAAGCTATTTAACAAAGCAATATTTTTAAAATACACACAGCCAGCTCCACACAACAGATCTTAAACGCGGACATATGCAACATACCACATCTCAGAGATTGGAGTTAGCTACGCAAGACTTGAAAATACCTCTGATAGTACCTTGTTTTGGCCAGCTAGCATTGTTTAATACCCTTCCTTTTACGTTACACTTCAGTCCCACAGACAGAGACCAACATAACATCACTCTGCATGGTTTTGTGCAAAAGTTGTAATTTCATTCTGATGGCCAATGAATGTTTTCATAGCTGCCATGCAATGTTGTGAATGATCTTAGATACCTGGGAGGTTTTCCCTTGCCTTGCAGTGAACAGTAAAGATATTGAGGCTGCCAATTCTGATAAGGAGAAAGAAGAAGAAGAGGAGGAGGAAGAGGAAGTAAAGACAGTACCCAAAGCTGTGCCGCCAGATAGCATGTTCATCTTTAAGGCTACTAACCCGTAAGAGTACATACAAAATCTGGAGTATAGTTATCTGTGCTCAGTCTTACACATCTTTAAACGGCTACATCATTGTAGTCAATTCATTTCTTTTTCTTTTTCTATTGTGTTTTATTAAACCACAACAGAAAGGGATAGAATGGCACAGGAACATGGATTGAATGTTTAGTACTTAATTTGAAATTGCTTGATGGTAAAGAATTGTTTCTTGATGCCCTTTACCCAGGATCCGACGGATCTGTCACTATGTGGTTACCCTGCGGTACTTTGAAATGTCCATTCTCCTGGTCATCGTGGCCAGTAGCATCGCCCTAGCAGCAGAAGACCCTGTATCGACCAACTCAGAGTGGAACAAAGTGAGACCTGATACCTGCAACTTGTAGCACATCACACAAAATAATAATGCACAAATCACACACTGTTCGAGATCCAGATTTTTTCCTCAGAATCTAGACTTAAAAAATTTTATAGTTTGTATGCTTTACTAGGAAGGCTTTAGCTCCGTCTGTCTATGACTAAGCATATATCACAGTTTTTGAGATGGGGAGGGTATTGGGAGAGAAAAAGAGAGAGAGAGGGGAAGAGAGAGAGGGAGAGAGCCATTGGAGATCACTGACATCACATTTTACCTGTATGTTGGTCCTTTAATGAAGTGAGAAAGTTAGTTTTAGTGGTTCTGTTTTTCCAGTCTCTGGAGTTCCAAGGGTTCTGAATAAACCCCAATTCTATTCTCCAATCAGTTTGTGATGTGGATCTGTCTTGCCAAACAGAAACATAGATCATACAGTTGTTTCAGATAGACATCTGTTGTTATACTCACAAATTAACAAGTAAGAGTCTTTCCATGATTTTTGTGTGTGCTTTGGTTTGGGATTACAAAGTCGTTTGTTTTGCACATTGCAGGTTCTTCGTTACTTTGACTATGTCTTCACAGGAGTCTTCACGTTTGAAATGATAATTAAGGTTAGTGTTTCTTTAATGATGTCAATATATAAATGTTTAGTTCAACTGTTGCATGTTATTGTGGAAAACACAATCTGCCAATAAGAACTGTCATTGTTTTAAGGAGAGGTGTAAGTTAAGCTGTGTCTGTGTTCCATAGATGATCGACCAGGGTCTGATCCTACATGACGGCTCGTATTTTCGTGATCTGTGGAACATCCTGGACTTTATTGTGGTTATCGGTGCTCTGATAGCCTTTGCCCTAACGTGAGTCAAAGTAAATTAAATTGCATAAACAATAAGATGGGACATTCATATATCGCAGTGTTTCAATTACGATCACCTAATGCTGTGATGCTCTCAGTATTCTAAACAGAAGGTTTTGATGACTGTGACAATTGTCAATTGCTGTCAGTAATAATTTGTGGGTATAAAAGCATTTTCTAATTGAATTGAAGAAATATAAAAATTACATTTATATAGTGAAACTGTTCACCAATTCAAACAAATATGTGGTTTCTTTGTTGTGAATATAGATGTTCCTAAGAAGTACATTTTCAGTGTTTCTCTATACTCTTATTTTTTCTGTTTTTCCTGTGGATTGTTTCACTTTGGGGCGCCAGGAATTTGATGGGGTAAAAAAATACTTTTCATATTTTCATTTGTGGTTGTGTCATTTTATACTGATAATAATCTCATCCATTGTGTGTGTATGCGTGTGTGTGTGTGTACTCATGTATGTATTAAATTGTGGGGACCAAATATCCCCACAATGTGACAAAAACCTGTTATTTTGACATTATGGGGACCACTTTCTCAGTCCCCACAAGGGTAAACTCAATGTTATAAAAATCTGTGACTGCAATTGAAATGTCAAAATGTCTAGTATTTTGTTTGATTACTTATTGTTAAGGTTAGGGATGGATTGGGGTTAAAGTTGTCATTGTTGGGATTAGGGTGCTAGCCATGTAAATGAATGGAAAGTCCCCACAACTATATCAATACAAAATTGAACTTCATGTGCCTTCTTGGCATTTTCTTATATCTCTGTCATATATATATATATATATAGTATATAGTGCAGTACTGTGAAAAAGTCTTACGCAAGAAAGTTCTTTTTCAGGATAGTATGTGCTCAGAACAAAAACACAGTTTGACAGTTGAACATGTACAAACTGAGAGTGACAGAATAAAAACGAACAGGGATTTTTTCTGCTTTCCAAAAAGTTACTGATACCTTGTTAGATAGGTAGAAGACCACCATTTCAGTTCCACAGAGGCACCGCAGTCATTCCATGTATTTCTAAAATTTTGCGACCAACTTGCTTATTTAAGCAAATTTGTTTTTGAAAGTCTGTGAGGAAATGAGGTGTGCAAGTGCTCAAGTAAAAAATACAGGAGTGTACTAGATAGTTGCTGCAAATAATGCAGTAAATTTAGAAAGAGGTTTTGAAATGGTTAATGTAATACATTTACAGACTTATCATAGTTGCCTGAAGATCATTTTCTTTTAACAAGATCCATGTCTACAGAAACTGAAAAAATAACTGTTGTCCTATTAACTGAATTTTGGTCTTGCTTCTAGTACTTCCAGCCATTGCAAATTGAACTAAACTTGTGCATTTAACAGTAAATTATCAAAATATACTAAATTTCAGTCAAACTTTGCTGAGAACAAAATGGCTAAAGCTAATCAAGCTGGCTGAGCATATATGTACTATTTGTATATATGTGGTGTGTTGTGTCTGCAGGAACAACAAAGGGCGTGACATCAAGACCATTAAATCTTTACGTGTGCTACGTGTCCTGCGTCCACTGAAGACGATAAAGAGACTACCCAAATTGAAGGTGGCTGTATTTATATCTACTGCTGCATCTAATACTAGGCTAAAGCTGAGTGATGCAAAAATAATAAACATAATCATATTCATAACTATAATAATCATTTAAAAACTGAATGACCATTTAATAGCAGTAATAACTGTAATAAGTCCATTCTGTCTTCTTGTGATGTGATTATTTGAAGGTAACTATTATTTATGTATGTTTGGCATCGAAAATAGTTCTAAATGGGAACCATTTTAAGAGATACTAGGTCAGTATGCCTGGTAACAGAGGAGTAGAAAAAAAACCCCTGTGAATCAAGATTTATCAGAAAGTAGGGCATGAGGTTCAGTTTGCCCTTGCATTTTATTCCACACATTCATTTTGTTTAAACAAAGAGGTTACTTTAAAGTACAATACATATATATATACTTTCATAGCAATTACCGAACTAAACAGAAATTTGGAGATGATACAGTAAAACAGCACCAAACCTTGGTATATTAACGTCGCCAGATTTTTGTGGGTTGAGACGTGATATCCAAATAACTGTTTACATAAAACTGCATATTTATGAGAAGTAACTGATGTTAGAAGCATGCAATGTTAATCTATCTGCCTGCAACTGTTAGTAGTTCGGACACAGATATGCAGTTGTTAATAATGCTTCTCTGATCATGGTTCCCTGTCCTGCAGGAAATATGTTGATCATCTTTTCCATGCTATGTGGGCCAAGTTGTGCCCAGAAAAAGCAAATGCTGCTGCCCCAGTTAGAATCTCAAAGGGACCCAACGTACAAGATGAAATAACCTCCCCAGAACTTGCGTCAGACAATGATATTGACCGAATGATCAGTTCAAAGACTTCTTTCCCTTTTCTCTTTCCCCTTCAGTTGTGTAACCTTATATCCTATTTGTTCATTCCCCTTTACAGGCTGTGTTTGACTGTGTGGTTACCTCCCTCAAGAATGTATTCAATATCCTCATAGTCTACAAGCTCTTCATGTTCATATTCGCCGTTATCGCTGTGCAACTGTTCAAAGGGAAGTTCTTCTACTGCACAGATGGGTCTAAGGACACCCAAAAGGAGTGTCAGTAGGTGTCTGCCGAAATGCCTGTTTTGACTCATATTTTCAAGGAGGTCTTGTCTTTGCCAGGCTCTCTCCAAGGCATCGCCCACTGTAATTGTAAAAAAATGGCTTTGCCTCACTTTAAATCTGAAAGCGAGGAAGCAGATGGTGAGGTTGTTTGGGGTTATTGTCATTGTAGCCACAAGTACTGTATGTCAGTTGAGTTGCATTTGACATATTGAAATTCTATTTCATTTTATTTATTTATTATTTGAAAAACTCCTCTGGATAATGATGCAAAAGATGTCTGATATCTGAAGGCGTGCTCAGCTGTTTAGGAGTTGTATGTAATTCTCTGTCACTTAGGGGCTACTACATTGATTATGAGAAGGACAAGAAGGAAGTGAAAAAGCGGGAGTGGAAGAGACATGAGTTCCACTATGACAACATTATGTGGGCTCTACTTACCTTGTTCACTGTATCCACTGGAGAAGGCTGGCCACAGTGAGTGATTGGAGTAAAAACCACATAGCAATAATTATTCAACTTACTAAGCCTTGTGTCACGCCCAGCGCCGTCCGATCCTCCTGTGTGCCACGCCCACCTCGTTACCTCGTGTTTATGCCCGATTGTTTCCACCTGTTGCTTGTTTCGTTCAACCTGCCTAGTGTATTTAGTCCTTGTCAGAGTCAGTCTTCCCCAGACTGGTCATTGAATGTCTCATGTTCTTGTCCTGTCTGAATTAAAGATCCTCGTTTCCCCGTCCTGCTGTGCTGCCTGCCTGCTTTTTGGGCTTACTTGCCCGCCTGCTCGCCCGCTCGCTTACTCGTCACTGCCTGAACGTGACACCTTGTGTATACCGCCACTGTTTGTCAGGGTCAGTGTCCATTCGTTCCTGCACTTCATGTCTCTTCCCCGCTTGCCCAACAGGTGTTTCTGTCCATTCTATTCCCTCCTCTGTCTTTGTACTAGACCCTTGTATGTTTTCTCTGGTCCTCCAAATGCCACATGACTCAATGGGTTGAGCATGTGGTACAGAGGCTGTAATTCTGCAGTCAGGGGCGCCGCTAGCAATTTTGGGCCCTATGACAAAATATGAGGTTGGGCCCCCCTACCAGTGTTATTATTAATAAAGCAGATCTCTGGGGGCCCCTAAAGGGCATGGGCCCCGAGAATCGTCATCGTTTACCCCCCCTTTACAGCGCCCCTGTCTGCAGTCATGCGTTCAAGGTCAGCCTCGTCTGTTATTTTGTATTTTATGGTTTCTCTTTCCCTGCTTTTTATTATCTACTTATTTCTTAGGTCTCTCATGCTTGTATCCAGTTAATTTCTAGTCTTGGTTGTATTTTTGATTCCTTGTAATTGTCTTAGTGTAGTTATCCTAGTTTGTGGTTTGGGTTTTCTGGTGTCAGTTGTAGTTCCTAGCTTGTTAATTGTTCCATCTGTTGCTCATTGTCCTGGTCCCTCACTTATTGGATAATTCTTATTTTCTACAACTGCCCTCTCATTAATCCAGTTGTTGTGTGTTTGTGAGATGTTACTCTGTGTGCACTCTGTTCCTCTGTGTTAATTGTTCTGTTCTCTGGTGTTATTGTTTTATGGTTTCTTTAGTTGCTTCTTTAGTTGTTCCCCATTGTGTACTGTTTAATTCAATAAACCCTTGTTTGTCTGGGAGCCACAAGTGAATCATCAAAGTCTTTTCCTGCATGCACTATACCTCACTGGAATACTGTTATGTTAGCTTTTACAGTCTTAAAAAGTACAAAGATAATATTTGAGCAACCTGGCTATTGTATTGCAAATCATTAGTTTATTAAGTCTTCATCAGCATATTGAAGGACACTGGATCACTGGGGAAGTCTTCCTCTCCCAATCCTTTAGGGTTCTGCAGCATTCAGTAGATGTAACAGAAGAAGACCGGGGGCCCAGCCGGGGAAACCGCATGGAGATGTCCATCTTCTATGTGGTCTACTTTGTTGTTTTCCCCTTCTTCTTCGTCAACATCTTTGTTGCCCTCATCATCATCACCTTTCAGGAGCAGGGAGACAAGATGATGGAGGAGTGCAGCTTAGAGAAAAATGAGGTGAAGGCATCCTGGACGCATAAGTTTATAAGCATGATTTTAGAAGATGCTGCCTGTTCACTAGCTATGATAATACTGACACACTGAGTTCTACCTCTTTATTATGCTGTGATATGTTCTTATGCTGGTCTCACTGTGTTTTGCTTCTTTCTCTCAGAGGGCATGCATAGATTTTGCCATCAGTGCTAAACCCCTCACTCGCTACATGCCCCAAAACAGGCAGACACTCCAGTATCGCCTATGGCATTTTGTGGTCTCACCTTCTTTTGAGTACACAGTGCTCACCATGATCGCCCTCAACACCGTTGTTCTCATGATGAAGGTATTGTATTTTAGTTTGAAGATTCATTGTTATATTTCATATTTAAAATTTAATCTAGCAGACTTTGGCATTTATTAGCTAGACTTAAATATGTACTGTATCATGTCCCAGTGAAATGTAGATTGTTCAAATCATTGTTTGCCATAGATAAGAACTATTTTAACTAATGTTTAATAACTAATCTGGGAGTAATGTGACTACCCACCCATCATGAAACCATTTGTTCAGTACTAGCTTGTGGTGAGGAAGCCAGAGCATGAACCCATCCATCAAAGTGCACATATTAACATACAATTTAGAGACATTAATTCATCCACCTTCTTGTGTTCGGATTATGGAAGGAACTCCTTGAGAGCACAGGGTGAACATGCAACCGCAGAAACACGTACATAACAGGGGCACGATTTTAACCGGGCCTGAAGGTATTTGACAATGATGGTATCCATTGAGGAGTTTGTTTTTATGTTTTTTGAAATTAAATCGTTTTTGACTCAAAAGTCTTTTTTGAATAAAGTCATCCTGCTCTACGCCTCTCATCTGCCTCTGTGGCCTCTGACATACAACCTCTTACAAGATATACATTTGTGATACATCTGTGTCCCAGTCTTTCAGTTTAACAAAAGTATGATATTTCTGTATTTTCGGCTGCCCCCTAATGTCTTGCCTATAGTACTACTCAGCACCAGCAGCATACGACACGGTTTTGAAGCACCTGAACACTGCCTTCACTGGACTCTTCTCCCTGGAGTGCATCCTGAAAATTATGGCTTTTGGCTTTGTGGTAAGCAAAAATTGATATTGCTGTCAAACCAGTTTGCTCCCAGCACTGGCAATCTTGCTTCCTCAGTTGATTGTCACTTTGGATATAAGTGTCTGCTAAATAAATGCTATGTAAATGTACCTGTGTGCATATCGAATTTGCAAAATAAAGTTTTACAAAACTATTTTCAGTTAAGTTATATAAATGAATTTGACAGATCTTGCCCTAAATGTGAATTATGAATCTCTTATGGGAAGTTGAAAATTCTCATGCAATAATGCTTTCAATCGAACCCTGGGGACAGTAAATAGTAATTATAATTAATTTCAGTGAGATTCTGTGTAAACCGATGTGTAATGTTTTACTCCCACCTCTTACAGAACTACTTTCGAGACACTTGGAACATTTTTGACTTTATCACAGTCCTGGGCAGCATCACAGAAATTGTTGTTGATTTGCAGGTAAGATTGTTAAATATGTCATTCTAAGCATTCATATATGCAGTATTCATTTTTTAGCAAATTACTGTATTTTCTGTGGAAATTGCTAAGAATAAATATTTTAAAATGATGTCTAAATATGTAGGGTGGCAATATTGTTTTTCCCCAAATATCTTAAACAAATGTTTGACAATGTTTTATGTACAGTAGCATGTAGCTTCAGTGGAACCCAGTAAAACCATGATAGAGATGTGCATTTTTCATGCAGGGCCTGTTTCTCTCTTCTCCATGTCCAGGTTGGATTGGATTGGATTACATTGGATTATTGTCATTGTATAAAGTACAGCAAAATGTGCAGCAGTCCCAAACGGTGCATTCACACATAACAAATAATTGAAATGTAAACTGAGGTATAACTACAGTCTAGTGTACTCACAGGACATAACATTATAAGACCATAAACCCTATATGAACATGTGATATCATAAATAGATGAGTACAAGGAGCAGTAAGGAATCACCAGTGCACAGATAAAGTGTAGTTGAGTGTAAACATTTACAGTATTGTTTTAAAGTGACTGAGGTGTCAAAAATTAACATATAAATAGTAAATGACGTCGGACTCTCACAAGACATAACATAGCACAATAAATAATGTATGGGCATAAAGTACTATAGATATTGCACTACAACTATGTTGAGCAATTGTTATAGGTTGCTAAGGATGCTAAAGACCTACAGGTTAGCGACATAATTTCACACTGTTCAGTTCACGTATGGCTCTGGGATAAAAGCTGTTCTTTAGTTTGTCCATGCAGTAGGGGACTTGAAGCATCTGCCAGAGGGCAGCAATTCAAACAGATGATGTCCAGTGGGGGAGAGATCCATTAATATATTTACTGCTTTACTGAGACTGCAGGAGCTGAAAGGAGTCCTCCAGAGAGGGTAATGTGCATCCAATGCTTTTCTGGGTAGTGTTAAACCTCTGAAGGGCTCTCCCATCCGCTGCTGAGCTACCAGCCTACCATGTGGCAATGGTCCTGATCCTCTTCCATACTCTTCCTGCAGTCAGTGAACACCATCAACATGAGCTTCCTGAAGCTTTTCCGGGCAGCCAGGCTGATCAAGCTCCTGAGACAGGGCTATACCATCCGCATCCTTCTCTGGACCTTTGTACAGTCTTTTAAGGTCAGCTGTCCGGGCCCACCTACAGTACCACATTGAGATGAATCACAGTCAGACACTGCAGAAAATTTATCAGTTTGATTTTCTGTTTCTTTCAGGCTCTTCCTTATGTATGTCTGCTGATCGCCATGCTATTCTTTATATATGCAATTATTGGGATGCAGGTAAGAAAAAATATTGTACATTATATACACTCACCTAAAGGATTATTAGGAACACCTGTTCGATTTCTCATTAATGCAATTATCTAATCAACCAATCACATGGCAGTTGCTTCAATGCATTTAGGGGTGTGGTCCTGGT
>JAABNX020000049.1:18210876-18230043 GCA_015163995.2 Mormyrus lacerda
CCATGTTTTTCTTTTAGTTTTTTTTAACTCTTTTGTTTGAAATGGAAAAAATCTAGCTGCTATCTAAAAAAAAAAAAGGTTCGACTATCAGTCGACTACGGCAAAATCTACTATGAAAATCCTTAGTCGAAAACAGCCCTAGAAAGCACTGTTTCATTCTCCTGTTTTTTCCCAAACAGTAAACGGCTGTTTATTTTCCTGAACAGTAAAAGGGCAAAACTCTTGCAAGAAAATGCTTTGTCTATCCCGTTACAGCAACAGAAAAACTTCTTTATAGTCGACTTATCTTTTTTTTGAGCTCACAATAGCGAAATCTCACAATTAGTTACGTTTACTTGTTCTTCATAATACAACTCTCTCTGTTTGGGCAGGAGAGAGGCTATTTTCAACCTTCAGCCAAAGACAGGAGGAAGATCTTACCTCCATTGATTTGCGCGCTTAATTGCTATCTTCAGTCATCCAACATTAATTAGTCTCTCGGCCTTGTCTCTCACCAAACCTGTTTGTGACGCCAATTGATAGATTTCTTCAATGAAACCTCAGGTTCTTTTAGTTGAATGATGAGGCAGGTTCCTTAAGCTTAAGCAGTTTATTAAGACAGAATGAAGATGTTACAGAAAGATGTTTCACACGGCCGGTTCAGCGTCTGTCTGTGTCTGTCTCTCTCTGCCCCACTGCGGGAAGCAGGCCCTTTATCTATGGTCTTCATACAGACTCCTGGAGCCAGGGCGTCAGATGGCCTTGGTGTGAGTACGTTGTATGATATAGGCAAAGAACATGATGAGCGAGTAGCAAGGACAGAAAGAAATATAAAATAAGAAATATAAAAGCTATAAATGAATGAACTAAATAAACATAATTAAATAACTACAAATCAACTAGGGAAATCCCTCAAAGGGTACCAACAAATTTGTCCACATCTGGATTTCATTGCATTCGCAGGCTGTTACTTTTTATCACATAATATCACATAGTTTTTAAGACCTGCAAAGGAAGACTGTTCTGCCCTGTGTTGGACCCAAATATCAGTAACCATCCATGTCCCATTGGTAATGTTAACCTGATAATCTATTCTTGGCCAAGGGTGCACAATCACAGACAAGCAGAATGCACACTACCATTAGGGAATCCATCCCAATCTTTATACGCTAGTATAAAGATAGAGAATAATAAAGATGCTTTTACACTTTTTCATTTTCATGTCTTGGTGATATACTCACTGGAGTTCAAACCTTCTAATCAGAGTTAGATAAGATTTTAACAACTCTAAGCTATTAGTTGAGTAACTCACCAAACAAGCTTGATGGGCCAAATGGCCTCTGCTTGTTTGTAAATTTCTTATGTTCTTATGACTACAAGGACGCAATAACATTTGTCTTACAGAAGTGTATCTTTTTCCTAGATAACTGTGAATATGGACAATAGAATCACGGACGTCTCACAGCACTCTTGGTCTTGTAGCTCCACTTAAGAAGACAAAGCAAATAGGCAAGAAATATGCCCCCTGGTGCTCTGATCATACATTTGAAGTTAAACAGGCTTCATGCAAACTAGAGCGCAAATGTCGCTCAACCAAAACATAAGTTTTCAGAGTTGCCTGGAAAGAGAGCATTTCTAACTACAGAAAAGCACTAGTGACTGCTAGGTTGGTCTGCATATCTTTCCAGACTAATAAAAGAGAATAAAATCAATCTTAAATTTCTGTTTGAATCTAGGTTAACAAAAAATCCGTCCCAGAAGCACTTAGGATTTTTTTACATACAAGAAACATCTCCTAGATGCACTGTGACGCATCCTCAGTGATGCATCCTGAGGTGATCAGGTGTTTTTGGTCTCACAACATCGTACACCTTCACCCAGGCAACCCAGCCTGTGTTGATCAGACCCCAACTTGCATCCCAACAGCCATCCACGTATCAGCCCTCTTCAACCAAATACACTTTCTTTCTCTGCGCCTTCACTTGTGACTTGAATGGCCCTCTTCTTAGCCACTCCTGTAATGCCCAGCTGTGTGAGGACTCTGCAGAGTGATCATCCTGCAAATCCTCTACAGCCAACTTTTATGGGCTCACAGAGTGTCCTCCAGCCACGATCCCTCCATTCCTCCACTAGCTCCAGGTACTTGGTGCATTTCCTCTCATTGGCTTCCTTGATATGCTCTTCCCAGGGCACTGTCAGCTCCAGCATAATCAGTTGTTTTGAAGCCTCAGAGGTAATCATGTCTGGCTGGAGTGATGTGGTGACAATGTGCTGTGGCAACTTTAGCTGCTTTCCCAGGTCAGCCTGCAGCTGCCAGTCACAAGCAGTGTGGAGGAGGCCTGTTTTTACTGTTTCATGTGTCTGGGACTTCTCTCCAACTCTGATAAAGGTAACTGTTTTTTTAGGGGCATGGTGGTATTTGCTGGCGTTGATGGCCGACACCAAGCTCTCAGCAACTGCTTTGAGTATCTGGTCATGGCGCCAATGATAGCGGACATCTGTGAGAGCCTTTGGGTTCAGCTGCAAAGGAGATGTTCCAAGGAGCCTCTTCCTCAGCAAAGTGGGCAGGAAGGTGTCTCACTTTTCCCTCAGACATACAGGTTTGCTGGGCTTGGTAGGGAATCGTAGACTGCCTGCACCAGGAGATGGACGTGCATGATATTTGACCAGATGATCATTTGCTGCAGGATATTCTCCCACCTTGTCCATGCTCCCTGTTGTTGGAGTCCTACCGCCCTACTCACTCATTCTTTCTCTACCCTTGCTCAAACCTCTTCCTGGAGTAGATGTTATCTCTCCTTACCCTTGGCCTTGCCAAACTGGGTCTTTGGGAAGTAACCCTCTGACTGTTGCCAAGGTGCCCAGGCATGACTGCCTCCTCCAAAGCCTAATTCGCTCTCCATTTCCTCCCTGTCCTCACCTCAATCCCAGCTGATGACACCTTACAGTCCCTAGAGTCCCTTTACTGTAGGGTTTCTCATGTGCATGCCACCATGAATTCTTCAGTGAGGTCACTGCATGAGCACTGTACTTCATTTCATAGTAAATTAACTAAGATTAGACAGACCATCTGGAAGCATGTCTGTACGACTTCTGCTAGTCTTATTCATAATAATAGTGACTTATTTGAATTATTCGTTCCTGTAAAATAATCAGAAATTAATTTCCTCCTGCAAATCTGCTGCTAGCATTATAGACTGAGTTACTGCTACTTAAGGAAATTGCACCACTGATTTAGCATTGCCATGTTAAACTTGTTAAACTCATCTCTTAGGATCGGATATGTTCCAGAATCTTTTACAATTGCTGTTATTAGACCTGCTCTCAAGAAACCAGATCTTTAAACTGGTGATCTAGGAAATTATAGGCATATCTCAAAACTTCCCTTCATTTCAAAAGATCCTGGAAAAAGTTGTTGTTCATCACCTGTCTTCCTTCCTACAGAAAAACAATACTAATGAACTATTTCATTTTGGTTTCAGACCAAACCATAGCACCTTGAAAAAGTAATGAATAATTTGCTTATTGTTTCCAATCATGGCTATATATCTTACTGTAGTTGGTTTTACTAGATACAATTGTAGCATGGTGAGCCATAATATTCTATTGGACTGACTAGAATCCATGGTTAGTATTAAGAGGACAGTTCTCCCTTGGTTTTGCTCCTATCATTAATCATTTAGTCATGAGAATAATGAATCTTCTGAGCCCACTAAAATTAAATATGGTGTCCCTCAGGGATCAGTGAATCATGAAATATGGGAAGTGATGTTAAACTGTCCATTGTGCCAATGAGTGGTACACACATGAGGCGTCCCTTGATGTTGAGAGGAATGGGAGCTGTATCTAAGACACTGGGAAGATCACAGTAGTGTGCCTTTGAGTCATAGTGTGTTTTGGCCTTTCAACACTAGACACCCTCATTAAAGATGGCCAGCTACAGGGTGATCAGGCCTGAACTTGTGCCCCATGCCCAATCATAAAAATTGCCTTGTTGTTTATCCAGCACAGCTCACAAGAACATACAAGGCAGGGGCATCTTCTTCCCTGAGTCAAGCCTCGAGCTGACCACATACCTTGTTCCCCTCCTTCTTGAGGGTTCTGACCTGGGTTCTCAAGTAGGGGATGAAGTGGGTTTGAGATTAGTGAGCGGATCATGTTGATGTTCTATGAGCCCAACAAGTCTCCTTCCGCTTGAACTATATCCACTGGCTGCTTCTTTTGGCTGCTTCAGAGATTGATTTCATTATCTGTCACATAGCCTGTCCATGGATACCAAGGTCTTTCAGCAGCCTAATGGTGGAAGAAGCCACAAACCCTCCGCATCCCACTTCTACCGGATAGAATTTCGCATTCCATCTTTGTTGTTTATTGTGCAGCACAGTTTCTTTCACTCATAAGCCTCTTCAACTGAATTTTCACACAGGACTGTGAGTTCTGTTTAGTAAACAGACTTTAGTGAAGGGGCCTAGAGTACAAAGTCTGGCCTAAGGGTGGTGATTGCAATCTCAGGTGGAACGATTAGTTGCTGGCTAATATCTACTAGCATTCTCCAATCCTGGGGTAAGACTAGCTCTCCAGTCTCTGGTTTGGCAAGAGGATGGTTGGGCTTTTTTTGTCCCTCTTGGATGAATGTTGGTGGAATTGATGGTTTTTTTTCTTGCTCTCAAGAGCTGCTACCAGACACATGAGGACCTGGTTGTGCCTCCAGGTGTAATGGCCTTGTGTAAGGCAGATTGGGCAACGGGCACAGGCTGGGTCTTCTCCATACCATTAGTGGAGGTTTTTTGGAAATGGGAGCTCATTATAAGTAGCCCTGATGATGAAGTTGTTGTTGCTTGCCTCCATTTTCCAGAGTTTCCTCCAGCTGAGCTTTCTCCTCTCCAGGCCTTCCCACCTCATCCATTGTACCTGCTTCACAAGAGACCCTAACTCAGCATGTACAGTAGGGACACCCTCCTCAGCCTCTAGGAATATGGGGTAGTAGGTCTATATGAACTCTTGGATATAATCAGGACAACTATGTCAGAAAGCTGTTCATTGACTCCAGTTCAGGATTCAATGCAATGATCCCTCAGAGGCTGGTAGGGAAATTTTAATGAACAGGTCCTAACTTTTGCCAGTCGCTGCTCTACAGTTCCGGCTGTTCTTTGCAGTGCCATTGCTGAGAATTTTATTAGACCGAAGTCCCTTGCCTGAACTGTAGACCAGCGGATCAGTCATCCTGAACCAGCCCCCAACAATAATAAGGATACGAGCCAGGTACGTTTACAGAATCCTCCCTTTTTTATAAATCAATCATTTGTTTCACCTGTGACCTTAGTTTTGCTCTTTTCCTTCTCATGCCTTTGTAATTTATTTACCAGGGAGTTCTACCTCTGCTTTCCTTTAATATTATTCCTGGCTGTATTACTTTTTGATTGATTCCAAATCTAACGAGAGCATGAGAGACTTCAAGGATGCAATAACATATGTCTTACAGGAGTGTGACTTTTCTCAAGACCTAACAAACTACTTAATATATACGCCGTTATCATCCTAATAGGACTACTTGATATTTCTCCAAGCTTATAGTCAAGCTCTCCTAAATCGATTTTCTTTCTCATAGGGAGTTTCCTCCCTATGGGCCAACTACTGGTATAATTTATTTATTTGTTTCTGCATAGCCATCCCTCTATCCTTCCTGTGCTGATCCTGTGCTCTTAAAAAGTTCAGATGTTACTCCCTTTGAGCCCATTCGATAATTTCCAAAGGTTTGGGTTCCCAAGGTTCGTCAGCTGACCAACAGTAACATTCCACCAAGTATATAGCTATATATTAGAAGCACAAATATTGATGTAGGCAGTGTGTGTCCCAGGAAGCTGAGCCACTGTGCCTCCGAATGGAAGGTCGGCAGATGAAGCCCAGCCTCGACAGAATAGTTACATGTCTGTGGGCCCATGAGCAAGGCCTTTCTCCCCCAGGTCAATTGATGCCGCTGCAGGTGGCTCCCAAGTTTGCTGTCACCTACATATATATATGTCTGTGTGTCATGGAGAGCAAGATGAGGTAGACAAAAAAAGAATTCCCTGTGGGGATCAATAAAGTGTAATATTATATATTAATAGTACGAGTATTGGTTACATCTAGAAAATTTAAGCAGATACAATTTTCCATTCCACAGTACACAACAATGGCTGATTTAGTTTTAGTCTTTACGTTTAAGGTCATGTGGACCGACAGGTCCTGAACTGGCAATATTCAAGCCTCAGAAATCTGAAGCACAAGTCCTGCACTGGTCCAATCAGATAAAAAGAAAATGTCATTTCAGTTATTATCACAGAAGCAAACAATACAAATACCTACTTTTGAAGGTTTCCAACGAATGTGCAATGAAGTATGGTCTTTTATTTTGTTCCTAATACTCTGTTGATGGTTTTTCTTGGTGAGTATGGAAATTAAAATTATGATAACAATAACAACTTATTCACCTTGTGTGAAGTCGAACTTACCCATTATTATCTGACTTGTTTAAAATACTACTACGCTGCTACTACTACTCATTTTCATAATTTGGGCTCTTTTCAATTTTGTATGAGTATTTTGCATCCATTTAGACACTGAAATATCATTTATAAATGAAAAGTGAGAATAATAAAAAATAATAAAAAGTCCAGCAGTATTTCAAAATTAGCATTTAAATTTGAATAGCTTGTTTTGTACCTATTTCCGTTTTTTGTATTGTCCTATTGAAGTTTTTTATTAATATACGGTACAAAGGAAATGTAGAATATTTGCAAAATGTAATATTCATGATCTCCCTGAAAAGCACATTTACATATTTTAATGCATAAAATATTCTGTAAGTGGATGATAGATTGATAAAATATAACTGTTGCCTCTGCAAAACAACAAATATCATAAAGGACTCATCCCACCCTGCCCACAATTTCTTCCAACTTTTGCCTTCAGCAAGCAGACGATACAGGACAATAATAACACACCACAAGACTCTTGAATAGTTTTTATACAAAGGCTATCACTACCCTGAATGATGCTATGAAGTCGCTAAAACATTGATTTTGGAATGACACGAATCCTTATTTTATGGCAGTTACTACTTTATGTTAACAGTACATGGCTGTTACTTTTAAAATTACTATGCGTATGTGTGACCAGTTTCTTTTACTTACTTTAGGTTTATTTACTTTAAGATAGCCGTATTTTCTTTATGTGGGTGTAATGCAATTTTGTTGTATATTTGTACAATGACAATTAAAGGAATCTATCTATTATATGGGAGAGGTGGGCAATCTTATCCATAAGGGCTATTGGGTATGCAGGTTTCACTTCAACTGCCTAATTAAAGGACTGAATGGCTGAAGAGTCCCAACACTTGGGTTTGAGTTGCTGACCTAAAGGTTAACCCAGAAACCTGCATACACACCAGCCCTTTCTGGATAAGAGGCCTGGATTTTTAGGGGCCCTAGGCGTAGCTTTCCTTGGGAGTCCCCCCTGACAATCATTTCTCTTCCTTTGCAATGCTGCTAATTTGGGGACCCTGTGTCACGCGCTGACCGGGGAAGCAGACACGAGGAGAAGTAGGGTCTGGGAAAATGCAGGTTTTAATGGGAGCGGAGGAACAGGCAACAAAGCAGATCAACATTACAATGACCAGACTGGGGAAACATACGGAAACGCGCACTAAATACAATGAACTAATGACGACAATCAAGAACAGCTGGTAAACATGGGAAATCCACATAGGGTTAACGAGGGGGCATGGCACACAGGAGGAGTGGACGATCTGGCATGACAGGACCCCCCCCCCCCCAAAGGCGAGTACTCTGAGCGACGGCACCTGGGGAGACAAAAGCACAACAACCTTAATGGGCCACAGGGAACAGTATGGACACACAGAAGTGGCACAAGGAGGACAACTCAAACAATATGCCACAAACCACGGGGAACGCAGATGTACACAAAGACATCAAAAAAAGAAACATGGGACCCGGGGACACTAAAGGGGACAACGGAGGGACCACAACAGGTGGTACACCCACAGGAGACACATAGGGACTAGCAGGAGACGTGGACACAAACGGATGAGAAGGACACACAGGAGGCACAAAGGAACTTAAAGGGAACAAGGGCATGGAGGGACACGGAAGAGACACAGGGGGCACAAAGGGACCAACCGGAGCCGAAGGCCCAGAGGGTCGGGGTGACAATACGGGGGCTACAAAGGGACTAGAGGGCACTGAGGGACGAGGGGGAACCACAGAGGGCACAAGAGGACCAGAGGGGAACAAAGGCACAGAGGGATGAGGAGTTGCAGGGCATGAAGGAACTCAAGGGGAACGACAGTGAAACAGGACAGGGAGTAAACACAGGGGCCAAGGGATTCAAGGGCAGGGGGCAACAGGAATCAGGGGGGACCTTCGGGGAACGGGAAGTAGGGCACGCTGGGGTAGCAGTTAGTTTTAATTAGTTTTTAGAGGCAGATTTACTACTTTTTATTAGTTTTTATATTTTTAAATTGCTTAGTTTTAGTTTAGTTTTTGATAGTTACAGTGTTAGTTTTAGTTTTTTTTTGTAAATTAGGATATTTGTCAGGTGCATGAATCAAAATCACCAGAATAAGTATTGTATACTTTCGGGGGAGGGCGGGCGAGAGGCTAGCTTGTCCAGCTAATCTGGATTCGCCATTTTGAATGAGCTTTTCAAATGGACTTATTACAAAGACGAAAACTAAGGACGTTTTTGCTATAGTATTAGTTTCAGTTTTCGTTTTTTTTTAAACTCTCGTTATTTTTATTTCAGTTAACGAAAATGCTTTTTCAATTCTAGTTTTTTCGTTCGTTTTCATTAACTATAATAACCTTGGTGGCAAGGAGGGAGCCGTGGGGAGAGCCGTGGGCGAGGGGCCCACAGGCCGTCGGGGGGACGGCAGCGGTCGGGCCTTGGCCGGCTGACCAGGTGCCCTGGGTGAGGCTGGGGCCAATTGCTTAGCCGGAACCTGGGGGAGGAAGGGGGGCTTCGGGAGTTTACCCCGACATTCCTTTCTGAGAGACCGAGAAGTGGCTACCCGGCTGTGAACCACCCTGACAAAATGCCCGTGGTGGTGGTGACCCCTTGGAGGACCACGGGCACAGTCAAGGTGATCCGAGGGGTCCCACTCCAACTCCTCCTCCAACTCCATTGTGGAGGAAGGAGTGGGGGGTCAGCTCGTCAGGGACCACCTCGAGGACTGAGGCCGAGGGAGCCGGGACCGGGGGGGACAGAGGCCGAGGGAGACGCGACTGGGGGGGACAGAGGCCGAGGGAGCCGCAACCGGGGGGGACAGAGGCCGCTGGGGCCGGAGAGTCTGGACCCTTGTGGGTCGGCGTGTCAGCCATTGGGGCTGGAGCCAACAGGTGTGGCACGGGAGGAGTCAGGGTGTCGGGTGTGGGCGGAGTAGCAGTCAAACCCACAGGATCTGGAGCCACGAGAGCCAAGAGCATGGCCTCAGGGGATGCCACAGGAGTCTCAGGGACCTGAGCGGGGAGCTGAGCGGGAAGCTCAGGGACCTCAGGCGCTGCAGCAGTAGCAGGGGTCTCAGGAGCCTCGGGGAACATCACAGGGGCCACCAGGACCGCTGGAGCCGCGGGGGGCTGAGCTAGGAGCTCAGGGGTCACGGGGAGCTGTACAGGGGTCACGGGGAGCTGCACAGGGGTCACGGGGAGCTGCAGCAGGGGCTGCAGCAGCAGCAGGGGGCCGCCACAAGCAACACTGTGGGGGAGCACAGGAGCCACGGGGAACACTGGGGGCTGCACAGGGGACTGGACTGGCGTCGCGCCAGAAGGGACCTCGGGTGGCAGGCCAGCAGGGAGCGCCAACTCCAGGCCAGCAGGGGGTAGTGCAGCTGGAGTCAGAGGCATCGGAACCTCTGGGAGTGCTTCAGGCACCACAGGAACCTCGGGGGGTGCTGCATCAATCGCTGCCTCCAGGCCCACAATAGGCGCCATAGGAGCCACAGGCACCTCTGGGGACGCCGCCAGAGCAGGAGCCCTTTAGGGGCCAGGCACATTCCGAAAAAGGGACGTGCTGCCGATATGGGCAGCGAAGCAGCTGGCGGCTGCTGTGAGGCTTTGGCGACAGTGATCTCCAGAGCAAACACCATGGGTTCAAAATCGGGAGCGAGTCCTCCTGACACGCAGCAGAGCAGGAGGCGGAGAGTGAAACAGCCCCCAGGGAGACTTCCAGCACGTCCTCCTGTCTCCTTTTTCTCCACTTCTTTCTGCTCTCTGTTTTTGGTGTTGTCATGGGCACCTCAGGAAGCAGGGACAAGAGGCTAGACGGCATGTCGCAGTCAAAGGCTACTTGCCTCAAATTAGCCTCTGCTAGCCCACGTCTCAGCCCCCACAGGTCCTTATACACCTCGTCCACGAGGTGCGTGTCTTCGGGCAGAGAAAGTTCTTCTAGGGTATCCCTTGCCCGGATAGCAAGGGCTTGCAGCACAGGGTCCTCTCAAGCCAGTACAGGCTTTCATCGACCAGACTGAGGTACAGCTCCTCGGTCAAGGTTGGCGTCTTGTTTGCGAGTCCGGTCATTCTGTCACGCGCTGACCGGGGAAGCAGAGACAAGGAGAAGTAGGGTCATGGAAAATGTGGGTTTTAATGGGAGTGAACACAGAGGAACAGGCAACAAAGCAGATCAACATTACAATGACCGGACTGGAAAAACAAACAAAAACGTGGACTAAATACAATGAACTGATGATGATGATCAAAAACAGCTGGTAAACACAGGGAATTCACATACAGTAGGGTTAACGAGGGGTCGTGGCACACGGAGGAGCGGACGATCGGCTATGACACCCTGGGCAACTGTCTATTCTGCCTCTAGCTAAAGCTGGCCATATATGTAATATATATAATTTTTCATGACTTTTTCTTAGCCACCTGGAGCCAATCGGGTCCCAGTCAGCTGCCTAGTTTGCCTATGCCAGGATCCAGCCCTGTATGTTATTTGTGTTTGTACATTTTATTACTTATAAAGCAGTTCATTTTATGACAAAGATCATTTAAGCCCGAGACAATAGAGTCCTGTTATGAGATGCTATAACCCAGAAAAAAGACATCTTAACTGTGACACCAATATGTGAAACCTGCTTTGTACATTTAAAACTGTCACACTTGTAAGATAGTGTCCAGTGGAATATGAAGAATTGAGTGTGTCAGAAAAATATTTACACATTACTGGTAGATTTGGGAATATATCAATGAAAACGCTGACTCAGTGGAAGAATAATCTAATTAATTACACATGCTGGTATTTCTAAGAAACAAATACAAATATTAAGTAATATAATAAAACGCAAACAAATATTTTGATTCCTGTATATGACATTATACGTGATTCCTTTTTATTATGTTTTTGTTACGCCCAGCTCCGTCCGATCCTCGTGTGTGCCATGCCCACCTTGTTACCTCATGTTGATTCCTGATTGTACTCACCTGTTGCTTGTTCAGTTTAATTTGTCATGTGTATTTAGTCTCAGTCGGTATTCCCCAGATCAGTCATTGTAATGTCTCGTGCTCGTTTCCCTGAAGCCCTGAATAAACCCTGTGTTACCCGTCTGCCCGGTTGATTGTGCTTGCTTTCCTGCTCGTCCCGCACCAAACTGTGACAGTTTTTCACTAACCATATTTTTAAAATTATTATTTTGAACAAAATGGGATGCTTATTAATAAAAATAGATAAAAGCTGTTTTTATTAAATATTTTAAATCAAATTTTAATAGCAAATATTGATACATTTATTAAGCTCATTTTTATTTAATAAATATTACATTTATTTAATAAATAAATAAATTGGCCCTGGGGACCAATAAATTATATCGATATACAATATAATCTATGATCCTCTAGGATTTACTTTTATGTGCCCATGTTTGGAAGGTTGCCAGTTTTAAATCCTGTGGCTGCTGTACTGATGCCATTGATAGAGCCTTGAACAAGGCCGTTACCCTTAATCAGAGGTGGAGATTTCAGGTCCACTAAGTACAAATCCAGACAAGGATTTTGTTTCAACCAACCAGTTGAGTGACTCTTTATGCTCAACTGGTTGGTTGAAACAAAATCATGGTCTGGATTTGTACTTTCTGGACCTGAAATCTCCACCTCTGCCCTTAATTTCTGACTCAATACACTCACCTGGACGTTGTACTTCGTCATATTGGCGTCCAAAAATGACGCAATGCGCAACGGCGTGTGACGCAGTGACGTATGCACGGTATTATGTGTTTTGCTGACCGTGATGGCGGATGTGAGTTCACTGAAAGCGATTCAAAAGAACTTCAGTCAGCGGAAGGTTCACCCGGCGCTGTGATAGTGCCTTAGATCATCTGAAGTGGCAGGCTCTATACTTGAATATGTAGTTAAATCCCGTATTCATTTTACATAATAATATGCGGGACGAGGAACCCGGAGGAAACGAGGCAGACGAAACAGCGCTAATTGAAATCCCTATTATTTCGTACGGCTAGCTAGCTGGCTAGCTGGGTTAGCTTTCTCCGGCAACATAACAAAGCAACGGTGAGAGCGAGCGGGCAGCATCCCGGTCCGGGAGGGGGAGGGACCCGTGCAGGATGAAATTTACCGAACACCTTTCGGCGCATATTACCCCCGAATGGAGGAAACAGTACATTCAGTATGAGGTAGGTTTCTGCGGGCACTAGCTGCAGTTTGTGCGTGTTTACCGGTGGTCATGAATCCGCTTGCTTGCTCTGGCATATCCGCGGAAGCAATGCCTGGCTCTGTTTAACGAACCTTCATCTTCAGTTTGATCTCTAGTAGAGCTGGGAAGGATAATTGTATTGTCAGAGATAATCCCAATTCATTGTCATGTAGTGGAGAATCGTGTGTAAATAGATTTCTGGGAGAAAGGAAGGAAAGAGGTGAGGATGACATTAGCCCCTTAATAATGCCTTGTTTGCAGCACGCTGAGTAGAGGATAGGAGGTAGGAGCTAAGAGTCTACCGTAAAGCAAAATCTGAGTGACCTTATGATTTCTGCCTATTTTATATCATACACCATTTTATGGCAAAAAATCCGTGTTCGGTGATATATAATTGTTTTGACTAGTAGGAAAATGGTGTGTCTCGAGTACAAACTACTATTGTCCGCCCATTTTGACGATTTTTCTGTCTTTTGACACAAATAAAGATGAAAGTCACCCATGGCATTTCTTAGTTACTATCAGGGTAGGGATAATAATTCTTCTGTAATAACTAAGATTTCGCATTTTAAATTGGAAATGCATAAAAGAGCTGTAATAACATATTTTCTTTACCTGAACGTTTAGTTCTCTAAGTGTATTTGATTAAAAATAGCCATAGTGCAGTCTTGTAAAAATTAATGGTGCCCACCTCAGAATATTACATGTTGACTGTTAAATGCTTAATGGTCATCTTGTTATATGCTGAAAATACTTAGAATTGGATGAGCTGCATATCTCCACATGATCACCACATCTGTGTCAAGTCAAAATATTATTGTCCTTCAAGAGTGGAAATTAAAATACATAAAACATTAGGCATGGGAATCACCAGTGACCTCCCCATATGATTTTATCATGATATCATTGTGCTGATTTGATTTGATGTATTGCATTTCTGTTAACATTGCGATTCTGCGAATATCCTTGTTAGATACTATGATTTTTTTTCAGATTTTTTTTCCCCTCTTAGAATTTTAAACCCTCAAAAAAAGTCATACCACTGTGCAGCTGAATTGAACATAAGTTAATGTAACTTTCTCTGAATAATTTTCCTCTTCAAAAAAAACCAAAGGCAGCATTTAAACAATGCAGAACAACTTCAAGTACAACAGTATAATTTTTAACTTACAATTGTAATTTAACAATAAGCTGCATTTACTGCTGTCGGGACCTGGTATTAAAATGCATCCTGAGTTATTTGATTTTTAGTCGACCACTTGTAGAATTATAAAGGAACTCCAATGTTTCTCCACCTCAAATCCAAACACGTATAAAGTATAAATTAATAAAAAATCGATTTTGGTGTTAATGTGGTGTTTAGTGCTGCATCAATTAGTCTTCGATGTAATCGATGAGTAATCGACTATGTTGACTACAAAAAAGTTGATGCAGAGTTTGTATTGTTGACGTGTCAGGAAAAACTGAACCTCAACCGGTCATGTGCTGCATTGCAAGTTGCTTGCTGCTAGCAGAGTATAACCAAGAAAGTCACTGCAGACCAGCTCTCCTCTGCCAGGCACTGCCCTTCCAGTGTGTTTGATAAGCAGTTACTTATGGAAACTGTGCAGTAAGCTTTCAGAAACTGTGTGGTATATGCTACTTGCATGCAGTGAGGCCTGTGTTCTCTATGCTGTAACTATTAGTCCTATGCTTCTTTTTTTCACATTTTCATTTGTTTCTGTAAACTCTGCATTCTTAACCACTCTACTGGAGAAGATGAACTAGGTGACATGCATTGCTATCTTACACCACTGCGTATTATGCTCTTTTATGGTTTCTGTGCTGACTTCAATGTATGATTTACTTTGTACAATATTCACACTATTTAATAGTGTGTAACTGTTTGGGGGTTCAGTTGAAAGACAGGAGGCTATGTGTTGATTTTTCTTCTTCTACAAATCCCATTTCTGAAGGGTCCACAATTGGTTTGTTGTTCTGCTGCCATTACATACACTTTGAAATTTTGCCAGTACCATCCATCCATCTCCTGACTGTTTATCCTGGTCAGGGTCACAGTGGGGCCGAAGCCTATTTCAGGCAACACACAGCATGCCAGTCTATAATAGATACCCATAACAAGCAGTATATATTTTTTTTCCAAAACATTAAGATTATAATTTTTACTAAAAGTTGCTAGGTGGAATGCAGTTGCAAGATCAGTAGTCTTGTGACGTTGTGGCTGCTGCATGATATATAGATAATTTTTTTCTTATCTGGTTGATATGGAATAGGGATACACTGAAGTGGTATTGGTATTCGGTCCGTTACAACCAATTCCACATTATCTTATATCAACAATATCATTATGAAGCAAAATAAATAGGACAAAATGTCTGTAGTGTAGAAGTACTTCAAAGTTAACAATGTTAACCCTTTCGGTCCCCACAAAAAGAAACCCAGTTTTGTAAAAAACTGTGACTGCAGTAGGAAAACTAAAAATGCCAAAGGTCTTGTATTTTGTTTGTGTACTTATGGTTAAGGTTAGGGCTGGGCGGGTTAATGTTGTTCTTGTTGAGATTACGATTATGCCCATAGAAATGAATGGACAGTACCCACAAATATATGAATACCAATGTGTATTTTATTTTTCAAATTTAAGTAAACTTTATTGTCATTCATACCACACAGTTTGAGAGTGCATGGTAGAACGAAATTGCGTTTCTCCTGGCTCCATGTGCAAAACAAATAGAAACACTACAGTTTAATATAATACAGTATAGTACAATATGGTACAATGTTTTATGAATGGTTTAAACTTTACTCTATTATCCTTTGATGTATGCTCCCCTTGCGCTCTGATTTTAAGAAAAAGTCTGGTTTTATTATGGCTAGACGTTGTTCTAGAGACTTGTCCTTGAACACAACTTCAGATGTTGTTTCTGATTTAAATGACCTCTGAACTACAAAGTTGGAATGTGTTTATAGTGTGTCATAATGGTAGAATGGACTCCTGGGGTAAAACCTATGTTGCTTGTTTCCTGTTGTAGTGTAGCCCTAAATATTTTAGGTGACTTATTTTCTACAGAAAGTTTTGTTAATGTGCGCCCAGGCATCCCACTTGTTATAGAATCAGATGTGATAAGATATCAAGGAAAAATGATTGACTGGTGGGTATTTTCCTCATGTTTTCTTTGATACTTGAGATCATGACAACTATAATATACTTTAGGCTTTTTTATGGTTTGGTAATAACCTTTCATTAAATTTAACTTTCTCATTTTCTTTCCTCCTGTAGGCCTTCAAAGATATGCTTTATTCAGCTCAGGACCAGGCTCCTTCCATTGAAGGTAAGTCTTTACCTGGTGATGTCATAGACACCACTGAAATGGCATACTTGCTAATTCATGCTCTAATTTAGGCTCCCAGTGATGTCAATACAAAGGGAGGCGTGGATGCTTTGTTGTTTTCAGTTAAATTATGACATTAAATTGAGCAATGCTAAAGGCTGGGAGAGGCCTGCAGTAGCCTGTTTACCACAGTATGAAATCATTGTATTGTCCAGTGTGATTGACTACGGAAATTGCACTCCATAACATAAAAGATCTAAAAATTTTGAGGTACAGTCTTGAATAAAATCATTGCAAATGATATTTTTATGTTGTGCTTTTATCCAGCTATTTTTTTAAACAAAATAAACCTGCTAACATCACCGTCTCCATGAGACATTGAATAAATGTTTTAGTTTTGGCTTTGAAATCCAAAATTTTGTGCAATGTTATGACCTACACTCTCAATTTGTTTATAACCGAGAAGGATTATTATAGGTCTCTGTTAAAATCTATTCTTTTACTGTTCTCCCTTTTGAGAAATAAAATGCGGCATTGGCTAATACAAACAAAGAAATAATAATGTGTTATGACTTTAAATTTAACATAACATAATAAATTTCCTAGCTATTACGCAACCCTACTGTGTTTATTATATGTATCAGCAAGAATCTGGTGATACAGTATATATCATGATGACCAGAGGCGACATGACAGGCAAGGCAGGAAATGGCCTGGGACCCTAAACTGAGAGGGGGCCCCTGGGGGCAGCTGATTACATAGTACATTGCAACAATAGATTTGCATTATTTGTGCATTTTGTTTTTTTTTACAAAAGTGAAAATGAAGGTCTTGTGTCTATTAAATTCTCTTTGTTGATATTATTAATTTGTACTTCGCAGTACAATAAAGGTAATGAATGTTACCTTGCTGGTGGAGTTGGAGACCCCCATGGATTTTTTTGCCTAGGGTCCCCAGAATTGTCTCTGATGATGACTAGTATGATACATGGGTTGTAATTCAATATATTGTGATATTGTAAGCAAGCAGATACATTGCGTTTTTTTTTTTTTTTTTTAAATCTGATTTTAGGAAAACTGTCGTATTTGAAACACCACCATACAGTGAGGAACATAAGTATTTGAACACCCTACGATTTTGCAAGTTCTCCCACTTAGAAATCATGGAGGGGTCTGAAATTCACATTGTAGGTGCATTCTCACTCTGAGAGACAGCATTAAAAAAAAAAAATCAGGAAATCACAATGTAGGATTTTTAAAGAATTTATTTGTATTACACTGCTGCACATAAGTATTTGAACACCTGAGAAAATCAGTGTTAATATTGATACAGAATATTGGTACAGAAGCCTTTGTTTGCAATTACAGTGGTCAAACGCTTCCTGTAGTTCTTGACCAGGTTTGCGCACACTGCAACAGGGATTATGGCCCACTCCTCCACATAGATCTCTTGTAGATTGCAGATCTCCTATGTGTAATCACACAGATTTCCTGTAGTGAAATGACTATACAAATAATTAGCTTTAGCATTTGTGTAGTTGTGTATATAGTATATGAGTGGTTGTTAATGTATATATTTTCATTTCATATGCACATTTAACCAAACCTTTTTATAATATATTGTTAGAAGTGCCACCCTTTATATTTAGATTTTTGTAGCTTGAGCACAACGTGTCATTTGCATGTTTTTTTTTTTTTTTTTTTCCAACAAAATTTTTTTTATAATTTTAGAAGTGGTAAATTATATATATTGGATCAATTATTTTGACTTTGATTAGTAATAAAGTTCAGTTTTTATAAATGCTTGACTGTTGATTAATCTCACACACAACCATGTGTTTAAAGTAAATGCACGTATATTATTTAGCAATAGCGAAATATCATAATGTCCGACGGCTGGATGTCTTTATCATAAGATACAGCTGTGCTTAAACTTGGCTCAGGTTCAGTTGCTGTTTGAGCTTCACTGTCTTTGTAAACAGCATACAATGTACACAAAACGGATGGAAAAGCGTAACTAAGCGCTCTTTATTCCTGTGAATAATAACCAATTAGGAAAAGAGACATTAAATGAATAGAGTTAATCAGAAAGGGCCACAAGCTAAGTACGAACCAATCGGAGCCATGGTAGTGCGAACAGAAGGCTAAATTGAAAGAATTTTTTTGTTTACTAAATGAAAACGTATTAGTGAGGATGTACCCTAAGCGAACTATCATTTGCTTAACTGGCTAAGATGGTTTTTTTCATCTTATATCCCGTGAGCTAAATGTATGCACTTCTCTTTATTTACTCAAAATATTTTGAGTGAATAAACATTGAAAACAGATGTAAAAGTTTGTATTATCAGTTTCAACGTAAATGAAGGTCCCACAACGATGGTTTACAACTTGATAACGAACTTAAAGATGAGATAAAACATTGAAGATTTCACCAATTCTTTCTACTAGGAGCATTTGATTGCCAGGTCTCTTAAAAATGCTTGAATGAAATTTAGGTGAACAGTCAAGGCGTGAAATGGAAGTGGTGGCAAGGGAATTCATAAATATGTGTATCATTTAAAGTTAAAAATTGAAAATTCACCCTTTCCAAGTTTGATATGTGTTTTCAAGCATATATATTGTTGCTGATATATTTTTTCCAAAATAATTTTCTTTTTATTATACATATATTTAATATGTGTTAATTTTACCTCATGCTTTTTTGTGATTGTTTTGCCCATGTATTTATTTTGAACCATGTTTTTGAGCTGACATGTCCGAGACTTGGGGAACCTGCGTTTAAAGTATGATGCACACTTGCCGTCTGCCTGTGGTAAAAGCCTCAGTCTCATCACATTGCACTGGTGATTTACTAGACCGTATGTCACAGTGGAAAGCTGTCTGCTAAACTGGAGAGAGCTCAAATCACTGGGCCCAAATCCTGATGTTGAACTATTAATTAGACATTAAAAATAAAATTTAGCTTTATATATTTAGACAGTTAACAGTATTTTATTATAGTAATATGTGAAAGTAAACCTGCTGTAGCTGTAAGTGACTTTTCATAGAGGGATGTCTACAGAGAGATGTGGCTGCTAAAACCAGTATACAGTGGGGCAAAAAAGTATTTAGTCAGCCACCGATTGTGCAAGTTCTCCCACTTAAAATGATGACAGAGGTCA
>JAABNX020000049.1:18242757-18260128 GCA_015163995.2 Mormyrus lacerda
AGTTCTCCCCAAGCGAGCTTGATGGGCCGAATGGCCTCCTCTCGTTTGTATATTTCTTATGTTCTTATGTTCTTAGAGGTAGTTCTTGTTCCTACTCTATTCAGTGCTTGTATGGACTGGGTGTTAGGCAGGGTCATGGGGTCAAGCAACTGTGGGGTGTCTGTTGGTGAAGAAAGATTTACTGATTTTGACTTTGCCTATGATACTGTGACAATGCGGCGTCAATGGAGGCTCTGATCGGGGCTCTCAAGAGACTGAGTGAATGTGTGTTTTGAATTGTGGGTGTCCTGGATAAAACCAAGATCCAGATATTTAATGACTTCTTGGCCACAACCATCAGTAGTGTGTCTGTCTGCGGGGAAAATGTCGACCTTGTTGAGAGATTTACCTACCTCCTCAGCGTCATTCATGTCTCTGGTCACTCTTCCTATGAAGTCGGCAGATGGATTGGAAGATCATGGGGGGACATGGGGTGGTTGGAAAGGTGGTGTGTGGCGATCCTGATATCTTTACAAAAGGACAAAGGTCCGAGTGACATTAGCTAGCTTTAGTAAAAAATTTATCAATTTTGAAATATAGGTTTTTTTGTTATTGAAGTTTTAGTGATTATTGATATGGGGATAGCATATTTATTCAATCTAGGGCTGGACAATAGCTTTAAAACAATATAAGGACCATTTCTGTACAGCTTATATTAAGGTAAATATAGCCAGTCATAGAGACCAAATCAGCATGTCAAATTTCGTTAAAATCCATAACAATGAGGTCCGAAAGTGTGATGATTTGACATGGAATGACCCAATAGTCAAAAGTGAACAAATACAATTTTTATCAGCAATGATGTATATGCTTTTTGCAGTATGAGAGTCAAGGAAATTAGTTAATCTGCAACATGACTCAACCAAAAATATAAAAAGTCCACAACAAAAATAGAAAATTTATGAGCAGAGGGCAAAATAGGCATTTATTCTCCCTGCAGGAAGTACATGGCGTACTTGTCTGTGTTCAGGGTGCATGGCAATAGTGAAAAGCAGCAATGTGAAGAGTCGGCCATCATGAAATTAAATGCAGATACCTTGAGGAAACATACCCACAAAAGATGTAAAATGAATAAACTGAACATAATAATCGGTCTGCTGTAGTCATTTCCCATACCATACTATTGATTCTCAGTGAGAATATCCTGCATTTGAGGCAAACAGGAAAAGTTGTTTACTGATTTCCAGACAGGTCTTGTGCACAAAGGCCATTGCTGAACCGTCACTGGATGGTCAACAGAAAAAAACTGAAGAGAAATTATTAAGCAGATCCCACTGTGAACTACAATAGTAGTGAGAAGGCTGGAATTTTCTCTCTCCTTTTTCAAATTCTTTTTCTTAACATTCATGTTTAGCATTGTTTATTATCCACAGTTTAAAATTATTAAAGTTTTGTCATCAATTTGGGCCAATATTCACTGACCAAGGAAAATTGTGGGTCCTGATGTTAAATGAGTGAGCTGTTTTGCATAATGCTTTAACAATATTATGGTAACCGTAGAAGCTTCTGTATTTTAAACATCTGCAAAACTATTTGTTATCCTAGTAGTTCTGATCCTTTGTATTGCAACAGAACCATGCAACTGGATGTTAGGGATGGGCAATATAGTCAAAATGTATTGATTACATCTTTTTTTTGTTGTTTTACAAACAGCTAAATTGGGATGTATGTACTAAGTAACCACTTAACCAACAATTCTATTCTTACAGGAAACACTGCTTGTAGTTTTATAATACTATATCTATTTACTTATTAACTACTATGACATGTAAAATACTTTACATATAAAAGAAGCTGCATTATATAATTTTTAAATGGTGACATTTCAAAAGTTTTGTGTACAAATGAATTTTCAACATTTGGTCAATAACTGTGCACTTCTGAACTTAGTTTACAACAAATACAAACAAAGAATTGTCTGTTGCGTTACAAAGTTTGCAAATTACAGCAGATTGGATTGGATTTTGCAAGTCCAAATCCTTTTCACACAATCAGAGCAGACCATTTTTTTGTAGCCAATTCTTCCTCATCAGTCATGCAACACACACCCTTTTTATTCAACAGAGTAGCTGACCCATCTGTGGGTCATGTTTACTGTGTGACATGAGTGCAATATTTTTAGTAGAGGTGGGAAAGAAATTGTTTTGGGCCTAAATCACGATTATTCAAGGTCCAGATTTTTATACTCAAAACAAAAGTTGAATATTGATTCATGAATATCAAGTGTAGTTATGTTGGTTACTTTTGTTACTTCTAATACACTGCCCGGACAAAAAAAGAAATTACGATTTGAATTTAAATCAGCACATACTTAAAAGCCAATGGCTGGATCATTATTACAGCTCAGCAACATTATGCAGCAATAAAATGAAGTCAGCAGAGTACCTGAATCTACTTGAATGGGCATATTATGCCATCAGTGGATTCTTTTTTCTTTCCTAATGGGATGGGCATATTCGAGGACAAGAATCCAAGATTCATCGAGCTCAAATTGTCAGAGTGTTTCAAGGAACATGAGAATAATTTTCACACATGATTTGGCCACCACTGGGTCTTGACCTTTACTCCATCAGTTTATGGGATGTGCTAAACACTTCAGGGATCTCTAATTTCTTCACAGAAAGAACATATTATTTTTTTATTTGCCCAGTGGCACGTGACCCATTTTCTTAAGGGCCTAACATCCACATGTTTGGGCACGAGTCTGCAGAGTCTTCCAGACCCATCTGAATTTAAATCCAGTGTTTGGGCTATAAAGTGTGGTTACATATGACCCCTTTAGTCATATGTTTGTTTACCACATCTGCTAAAATAAATAAATAATCTGGCTGTCAATAAGCAAAGGTCAGAAGTTACTGGCTAATATAATCATAATCTAATCTGTTTCTTTTTTTAATGTCAGCATTCTAGTGATAAAAGAGAAAATCTCACAATTCAAGGAATCAAGTAAAAGTATTTTTTCAAACTTTCAAAAACAGAGACAGGGTGCTTGTTGAGTGGTTAGTCAATTGCAGCTACAAAAGAACAGATTTAGGGCAGATTTTTCAATTTAATTGAGTGCAGAGAAAAGTCTGTGCGTGGAGATTGTGTACACTTCCCTCCAAAGTGAAGCTATATATTCCAGGTTTATGTAGTTAAATGAAATATGTAGTATATTTCGTTGCGAATTGTAATTTTGAAAAAGAATTATCCGAAATAGGTGTGTAACACTGTGGAAAAATGCAATAGCAAGAGAGAAGACTTCAGAGTCTATAGTGGTGGTTTCTGGTTTTTCCCAGTAACTGAAGTCAGAGTTATGCATTTCACAATCTGTAGCTGCTATCATTCAGAAGCCAAAGTCTGCCTGTGTCCTGATTAAAAACAAGCAGTGGAATGGCCTAAAGTTTCAGTCAGACTCAGTGTTCTTCATTAATCCATCACAGCTCCAGGAATCATTAAGCCAAAGTGTGGCAGTTGTTTTGCTCTGAGTGACTGTACAAAATAAAGCACAAAACAGCAATTAATTTTAATCACACTGCCGTTATAACAACCATTTACATTATTCTACCACTGTTAAAAAATTCATTTTAGTGTTTACCGAGATTCTGATTCCTAAAACAGCATAACCTGCTAAACTTGTCCAGTATGGATGTGCAGTTGAGGGTGCCATGGTGGGGTTTGAGTCCCACCCCCACTCTGTATGCTTGGGGACCCTGACCAGTGGGTTGATTTTCTGCAGTTGAACTATGTAATCTCGTGGGGATTTACATATATTGTCAGATAGTAGTGATTTGGCTTAATGGGGTCATCAGGCTAAGCTACTGTGTCTGTGATTGGAAAGTCTTTTGCTTTCTTTGCTTGCCCTTCCTCCTATCTGCTGCCTGACATAAACCATTTGGCTACCCCCAAATAACTGAAATTTTCTTTCGTCCATCCACAAGATCTGCTCCCAGTCCAGAGCACTTTTCTTCCTAAAACTGTGAAGTAAAGGATTTCCAGGCAGCAACTCAACCATGGAGTCCCTCTGCTCCCAGTCTTCGTTCTAGTCTTCACAAGAGATACTGGTTTCCCTCTGTTCACATTAATTGCAGACGTTAGATCTGGAGCAGTCATCTTCCGAGTTTGCTTGTATGTCAGAACCGCATGTTGATCTTCAGCCTTTCATGTCTCTGTTGTTGCTTCCTGTCAACCTTTTTTCTGTTAACAGTAGGTCACTACTAGCTTAGGAACACTTACTTTTCTGGCTATTTGATGATGAGAGAACTTTTCTTTACTCAAAATGAGGACTTGAGCCCTCTGAAAAATTGTTATTTGTGCCTTTCTAGTCATTCCAAACATTAAAATAACAAGTTTTTACCAATTTCTGTGCTTAACAGTTGTGACAACTGAAGAAACGGGTAGTAGACAGTGCATTAAATCTCTCACCAACTGATGTGGGACAAGGCAGACAAGTGGCTGTCATTTAGTTAATTAATTATGCTCTAAAGACAGACTTGAAATGTCTTCTTCAAAAGTAATAGTTTTGGCCTATGTGGCTAAATAATTTGTTACTACAAGTAGGGCTGGGCAATAAAGTGATAATGAGAGTTACTGCAATATAATTTTGCCTCTCTTCTATATGCCGAATGCTTCATGGAAGTTCGGTATAATTGAAGGCGAAATAGGTCACAGGTGCCACACTTTTCATCACAAAATGACATCAATTTCTTTGTGAGAATTTGTCAGGAATAGGAGTGGAGCATAAGTGCAAGCAGAGCTGAGAAAACGGGGAATTTTATTGTGGAAGAAAAAAAATATTTCCGAACAACCCTCCTATATCCTAGCTCTAGACAGAAAAATAACTAAGCCCGTAACTCAGGACTGGTAAGGTAAAATCTTCATTACTGAGAGAATGCAAATTAGCATGACAGAGTGTTCCATATAAGCCGGGAGCTAGTAAACCCCTCAATAGAAAAGTACTCCATTATAAACTTTCAAAAGGAGCATTTTTCTTTTGAGGAGTGTGAAAATCAAAATGCCACTCTGTATGCTTTACCACATTTAGGTGTAGGAGTGTCCTATGCAGTATTAACTATGATTAAATTTGCATAGCATATCCTGTGGTATGGTGTTTACCTGAACCTTGAGTAACCCAGCTTCAGTACTTTTTAATGGAATGTGGCTGTATGCTTAATATGGGGTACTGGAGCAGGAGATTTTTTTAGGAAAATGGATATCCTTTGTGGCCACTAAGTGGTGGGGCCACCAATTCAGAGGGAAGCACATTTTCACCCTGACTGGTGGGCATAGTTCCAGGGACATGGATGGGTTCACTGAGATGTGGTAACCCATAAAGGACAGGTGCCCTCCAGGGTATCCAGTTTTGTTGGTGGAGAGAACATAAGCAACTTGCTTATCTTTTTACATCCTCTGTTCATGGTAGTTAATAGTTACCAGTTATGCCCTGTTAGCTCTCCTTGTCACTAACTTTGATCGCCTTTTGCTGGTACACAACAGATTCTTGGATGACCAAGAATCACCATAATCGAAAGAAAACAAAATTGAATAACCTACTGAAAGTATTTGAATAAGTGCCATCTGCTGTAACACTATGTATGAAGCTGTGTTTTAGGTACAGGGATTTATACTCGTGTCTAGGGCTGGGTGATATCACATCAGTATTATGTTGTATATGCATCACCATGGCTTCAGATGACAGGTGAAACATTTGACCGAACGCCAGCTTTTCGGTACTATACGGATGTTTTATTTACACACACAATTTGTTAAGCAGATTAGCAGGATGCCTAAAATATTAACAAGTCATTTTATGATGCCCAAAAGTTAGCAATCAGTATAAATTTGGCATATCCTTATGTTAAATAAATGTATCAGACTTTAAACTGCAAAAAGTTACCTTCGTACCACCAATGCTTTTTTACCTTGTTTATCCGCAAGATCTTCACTTTTCAAAGAAGCTGCTGAGCTGTTCCTTTCTTCACCGCCACTTCAGTGCATATCATTCATTAGCACTCATTAGTGTTAGCATTTTTCCAATTGAAGTGAATGAGCGGCCCCCATAGGGATATGTTTACCCTACATGTGCGTGCGTCTGTGTGTGCGTGCGTGGTATCAGATTATTTGTTGTTGCGGTTTGTTGCATTTGTGTTATGTGTTGCATAATTTGAGTTTCTTTTTCTCTTTCTCCCATAAACTTTGTTCCCCTTTCTCCAGTCACAGATGAAGACACTGTTAAAAGATACTATGCCAAGTTTGAAGAGAAGTTTTTTCAAGCTTGTGAAAAAGAATTGGCCAAAATCAACACTTTCTATTCAGGTAACTATGACAACTGCATAAGGAAGTTCTGGTTACACATAGTGTACAATTGTAGAGATCTCTATTGTACTAAAGTATTAAATCCAGGTATGAAGAAAAATAATCTCCAAAAACCATCCAGAATATTTCAGTGTAACTTTCCCTGGGGTTTAGTTTTGGCGTGTTTTATTACTGTAATGAAAAACTGCTTCAACAAACTTACATTGAAATTGAGAACAGTCATGCTGGCCAAAAGGAACCATTTATCAGTGTGCTGCCTGAAACAGAAATAGCATACAGTAAACATTACTGTCTGGTGCACAGTCACACAATGATTCGGTTAAACACTTAGTGGGCACATTGCTTCTGAGGAGGTGGACATGGCCTTTCAGATCGTAATTTACTTACTGTTCTCAAAGTTCAGTTAATGTTTTATTGACAGTGCTAATGATCACTTATGTGTATTCTCCAGAACAGCTGAGTTTGGTGATTTTTAACAAAGAAATTACTTGATTGTTTATTTGAAAAGCATGTCAAGCAATTTCATGATGAGTTTGTATTAGTTATAATTTTAGTGTTATTTACAAGGTCCCTGGTGTTCATTGAACTCATTGAAATGATGACTAAATTTGGACACATACAGACATTCTGGGGGGAATAGACGGAGGCCTGAATTTCAAGCCTCTGTGAGGCAGATTTTATTTACGGATGTGCCTATGGCAAACCCAGAGGAGCAGACAAAAGTGAAACAAGGGGAATGGAAATAAAATCCACACAAGCATTTCAATTGCATTGGGGCAGCAAGTGAGCAGTGCGGCAGGTGGGTGGCAATGTCCTCAGGCGCTGTCAGCATCCCCTAGACCAGGCGATAGCGAGCGCTGAGTGTGGGGGAGGGGTCGACTGCGTCTGTTGCCTATTGGGGCAATGAGGGAACATATGGAAGAATATGTTGAACTTCGTTAGTTGTACAGATGACAATCCACAAATATGTACCATATTCCACAAGTATTTCAAATATTTTGTACATTTGTGGATCACGTTATGTCTGACTGCGTTGCATTTATGACTTCACTCACATTTATTTGTGGATTTTTGTCCACTTTGTACTGTAGTTAATCTGTAGAACAAAAATCATAATTACATCACCATGCACAAATATTTATTTTTATTTGTGTCGTACGAGATCATAACCACAAAAATATGGAGTGATTTTGTATACATGAAACAGGTTTTGCACATTTGTGCATCACTTCCTGTGTATTTGTGGATCATGCAACATTTGTGACTCAGCTTGTATTTGTATTCGTATGGCAGAAATAATCCACAAATGAGGTGCAGTTATCAGCTCCACTAGCAGCTGGCGACATACTGGACGAAGGCTAAATTAAGAGTCACTAATAAAGCTCCTTGAAGATGGCCTCGGTTGGTCTTAGTAACATATGTGCCAGTGAGGCACACACCAACAGTTTTTCTTTTTTTATACTCTCTTATGCCTCCCATTATGTTGTGTAGATTGCAATATTTTAGGTACAGCTGTATTATTGCTCTGCTAATTCACACAATGCTGTTACTGGTGAAATGTGCAATCAGTGAAGATTGACCCCTAGGTTGCGCATATTTAACTGTAAAGCTTCAAACACCTCTTTGGCCAGTGTTCCAATTTCACTGTCTGACGCCTGTATAGGCTGTATGTTTCAGTGCTGAACCAGTCTGAATAGTTTGTAATTTTTTTTTAATGTTCTCAATCTGTTTGGGGGATCCTAAGAGATTTTTTACCAAAATGGATGAAATTTAAAAGTGCATCCTCTCCAGTGTCACAATATCAAAACAGTAGACAAATTAGTCACAATAAAACAAAATAAATCCAATAAACGAACAAACAGACCAGCATGACAAAGCAATCATACCCCATAGCTTCATCATATTACAGCAGCATTGAAGTTAAGCAAATGGTCCAACTGAGTTGTAATATCATGATAAAATATTTTGCCATATCGTCATTGTCCAGCTCTCATACATAGTTACATATACTTATAGTGCTGTGTTTCCTTTTTTTTTTCTTTTTCTTATTCTGAGCCTTGCTGGTAGTCTTGTTCGTTTTGTGTGCTACAGTTTTTTTGTGTTTCCTACTCTGCTTATTGGCTACCCTCCAGACTAATGTGAAGAAATGCAGGACCGGCATTTTCTGCCACTGGACCAGAAGTGTCTGCCTTCATGCAGCAGGCAATGAGCAGGCTGATTTACTTTAGTCTTTGATCTCTTCCATACTTGTCTATGTTTTTGCTTTATAAATTCCAGACAGCATATGTAAGTTGATGTAAGTTATTAAAAATCTGCCAATCAGAGAAGCTTGCAGAGGCACAGAGATGCTTCGCCACACTTCAGAATGAGCTGCAGTCGTCTCTGGATGCTCAGAGAGAGGGCAGTGTGCCAGGTCTGCGCAGACGGCACAAGACAGTGTTCCATCTGTCGCACGAGGAACGCGTCAAATACCGCAACATCAAGGACCTCCAGCTGGCCTTCAGCGAGTTCTACTTAAGCCTCATCCTTCTGCAGAACTACCAGGTACTCTATATCCGAATCTCATGGTTCATTTGCCATTATGCATAATTCCATTCAGTTTATTTATTGATTTATTTAATTTTATTTCCATCTCAGAATCTCAATTTCACTGGCTTCCGGAAAATTCTGAAGAAACATGATAAGATTCTGGAGACTCCTCGTGGGGCTGATTGGAGAGTGGCTCATGTGGAGGTGGCGCCCTTCTACACCTGCAAGAAGATCACACAGCTGATCTCCGAAACCGAGGTGCCCCTCTTTTAATCTTCCCAGTTTCACACCTGAGGTATTACAAAACCTGCACTCGTCCTTCTGCAGTATATGACATTACTGGCTGTTGACTTGCCTGTATGTGTCTTTAGACCTTGGTGACAACAGAATTGGAGGGGGGAGATCGGCAGAAAGCAATGAAGAGACTGAGGGTTCCTCCACTTGGTGCAGCACAGGTATGTTTTTTTAAGTAGAACTTGCCTCAAATGTTAAAGGGCCTTTTATTCAGAAACAGTATTATCATAGATGAAGAAGGGAGTTATTGTAATAAAGGCTGAGGATGATATTTCCAAGCCTGATGCACTCGGGTGACCCTTTTTTTCAGTAAAATGGTTTGTTTGTACGTTTGATTCATCACAGGGATCCACAGACACTGGGAGTGTAGAGACAACCATACTCACAAAGCGCATGTCTGTAGACTGCGGGTGGCAGCTCTCTAATGCAGCAGTGATGCCACCTGAGTCATTGTCACTGTCCAGCTCAAAATAACAATGACTCATCCAGATTGTTGTCAAGATGTTCTCCTAATGTTTTTGACTTAATCCCTTTTTAAACTTAATACATGTTTGTCAGATCTGTCCCTGATGTTCTGGCCATATTATTGACAAACTCTGTGTTACCATATAGACAGACTTCTCTCTCTTTTCATTCTAGGGATTGTTGCTGTTCTGTTTACAGCTGTTTAGAAATAAAGATCAATTATTAGTAGCATTTATTTTATAGCAACTCGGAACAACAAACAGAAGTTTTCATTATAACTTAAACTTCTACATTTATGAAGACAATAATGGCAAGGTGGAAGATTCTTCATCATGTTGTTTTTTTTATAGCTTTTTTTTAAGTATAGTTTAACAATGACTTTTTTGATCCCACTGGGAAATTCTCTTGCTTAAAGAAGTGAGGTGCATAAAGCACACAGATACAAACATGTAGGCAAATCGCAAAGAGAACACACAGCGTCGGCAAATAAAGAATGCAGACAAATGTAAGAAGTACAGAGTACACACAGAGAAACTCTTGAGAACAGAATATTGTTCAAGAAATGGATATAAATAAAAATAAATGTCTCATTAAAGATGAGATGGGTGGCATCGGTCACACAATCACTGGTGTGTAAGACATGCTCTTGCATTGTTTCATCACTGTTTGTTCAGTTAGATTTGTAATTTTTTTTACTTTTAAGACTCTGTTTTTCCTGACTGGTTGTTCTGCCTTTGCAGCCAGCACCAGCTTGGACCACGTTCCGGGTCGGCCTGTTCTGCGGAGCGTTTTTTGTGCTCACAGTGGCCTTCATTATCATTGGTAATGCAGACATCTGTAAACCTTTCATTGTGAAAAAGGTCACGTAGTGGATTCAGTGTACTCTACAGTTCATTTGTGGAACATATAAAATGAGTAATCTGATGAATAAACTGAATAACTGAATACATACAGTCTATCAAATCTGGGGAATTATGTTTTGTTGAGGCCAAATCCAAGCTTCACAATGTCGGCAGGGGTCGTTTTTATTACCTTCATGTCCCATGAAAGCCACAATAATAGATTTATTAGATTTTGCTATTGATTATATTTATTAAGTCAAAGAAAAAAGTGCAAAGATCTGTTCATGTTCATATACTTTAATCTTTACTGAGAGGCCAGTAAAATTACCTCAGGTCAGTTTCTGCCCAGGTCTGGTCTGCATACTTCACTGATGTCTGCTTTTGTCTGGTAATTTTCACAATAGTATTGGTCATTTATTTTGCTCACAGGTACCATGTTAATAGGAAATAGGAGTGCGTGGCCACTGGTGCGTATCTATCGGGGCGGATTTCTGCTCGTCCAATTCCTCTTCCTCCTGGGCATCAACACCTACGGATGGCGACAAGCTGGGGTTAATCACGTACTGATATTTGAGTTGAACCCTCGTAATAACCTGTCCCATCAGCACCTTTTTGAGGTGAGAGTACAGTACAGTGATGCAGAGAGATGGCCAGTGTGTGTGCTGGTTTGGCATCTGTGGAGTCACACGTTTGGTGGAGACTGTTGTATGTGACTGCTGCTGATATTGTATCATTTTTTAAAATGTTTTTTCCCCCTTAAAGATTGCAGGCTTCCTTGGGGTGTTGTGGTGTCTCAGTATCCTCGCCTGCCTGAACTCGAAGTCCATCTTGATCCCCATGCAAGTCAACCCACTCATCCTTTATGGCTTCATGCTCTTGTTCCTCATCAATCCCTTCAAAACCTGCTACTACAAGTCCCGTTTCTGGCTGCTTAAACTGCTGGTGAGGCTATGGTCTTTCATCAGAAGAAGAAGATTTTTATCACTAATAGTATCATTAGCATTATACAAAGTTATTTGTACCATTTTACTTTTACTTTTGCTTTTATTTTTCTGCATGATTTCCTTCTTGGTTGCTTATTGAAAATTTTTCATGATTAAATTAGGAGTAAAGAATTTTCTTTTTCTTTACTTTGGATTACTGTCATCCTGTAGGGTCCTTCGTCTACATCTACTACTGCAGTTCTGGAAAGGGTCGAGAGACCACAGCAACATTATTAGTTTCACTCATTTTTCAATTTATGGGTGCTTCTGTGTAAATGCAGGATTGGTACTCTAGCCACTGGAAAAAACACACACTGGTCCATTCAGACTAGTGTTGAGGTATCACCCGCCACATGGCTACATTCAGGTTCTCATTTTTGAGGTGGTTTGTCATGTGGTGGGTGCAGCAACGCACTGTAATCAGTGTCTGCTCCTTACCTCCTTACCTCTCTTCTTTGTGTAAAACATTGTAAACTCCAATCTGGCTCTTCTCTGTTTCTCATTATTAAAGGGCTTCTTGCTTTATGGGTCTTCAACCCTGCATCTAAAAGCCTGGTGTGAACTGTCCTAGCAGTACACCACTTGATGTTTCTTTTTGAAGGTTACTTGATGTCATCCTTCAATTGATGAGGCACTGTTCTTGTGTACTGCGGTCTTGGAAATTTTGACCCTATAAGTACCCTGCCACTCAGTTTAACCTTCTGCCAGCAGAACAAGGATTAAACCAGGGTTTAATAATGCAGTTTCTTAAAAGAAATATGGAGTGGTCTCTTAATTTTTTCCAGAGCTGTGTATCTTTTACTGCTTCTACACAGGCTTGAGAAATTTGACAATACACACTTCAATAGCAAAAACAAATTTGTTTAGTAGAATGTTTGATAGTTTCCCTTGAATGCATTAAATGCAAACCACCAGGACAGCACAAAAAGAATACGCTAATTTTAACTCCGTGTGCTCCTTTACTGGTTCATAAACATAAACATTATAACCCTTGATAATGGAGTATGCTATGAGAGACATGCAAACAGCCAGTTGTTTAATAGGTGTTTGTTCAGTTGCACCATCAACATGTGGCACAACTGAAACAGCGTGGAGTAAGACAAACATTAAAATTACCCGTCTGCCTTGATAAATAAAGTGGTTAAATTGATAGTAAGCTGGTTAAATTCAAAATAAAGTGGTGAAAGTCAACCATTTTCACTTGGTTTTTACTAAAATTAGGTCATTAAAAATGATCAGTATTAATTATAATGAAACAGTTTATCATGATCAATGTTTTAGCTATATCGCTGAGCTCTACTTCTGCATATTTTTATATATATATTTTTAGTTCATCTCCTTATTCTTCTACTTGCACAAAATTCTGTTTTACAGACTGTAAGAGGGTCCTCTGTAGTATACTATGTGTACAATTATTGGGCAATTTGTATTTTTAAGGATTTATTTTAATATGGAACATATACTGTGCTATCAGTTAATCCAAAATGTCAGTAAACCACAAAACTGAATTTCACAAAGGAAATGTGAGTGTGTGAGGGCATGTCACTAATATTTCATCTTTAAGGCCTTTATAGGCTAGCCACGCATTGGAATACTTTGACGCATGCAAGTGAGCATTGTCCTACATAAAAATCATGGTCTTCCTGAAGGCTGCATAGTTTTTCCAGTACCACCGCTTGAAAGTGTCTTCTAAAAACTGGCTGTAGGTTTGGGAGTTGATCTTCAACCCCAAAAGGTCCAGCTAGCTCATCTTTAAAAATACTAGCCCATACCAGTACCCCACCTCCACCTTGCTGGCATCTGAGTCGATATGGAGCTCTGTCACTGATCCAGCCATGGGCCTATCCATCTGGTCACTCTCATCTCATCAGCGAATAAAACCTTTGAGAAATTGGTCTTCAGATATTTCTTGGCCAGTCTTTACGTTTCAACTTATGTGTTTTGTTCAGTGTGGTGATTGGGTTTCAGCCTTCCTTACCTTGACCATGTCTCAGAGGACTTAACACCTTATACTCCTGATTTTTGGCAGTTAATTGGTGTCTTTTTTCGCAACACGTTTTTTGCGGCCCTGTTGATTATTTGCAAGAAAACGTTCAGGCTGTGATCACGTCCCAGTATCCTAGCAATTTCAAGAGTGCTGTATCCCTCTGAAAGACTTTACAATTTTTGACTTTTCAGTCAGTCAAATCTCTTTTTTGCCTGAGGAAATCAAGCTGCCTAATAATTATGCATATCTTGATATTGGGTGTTGATCTCTTTTGGCCACCCCCTCCCGCATTACACAGATACACATCACCTGATATGCTTAACTCCAATAAGCATTCAAGATTATACAGCTTGGAGGTGAAATGTATGCATAAAAATTATGATATGGTAAAAATTCTCACTTGCCTAATTGTGCACACAATGTATTTATCTCTGTCAGTATTTTCCTCCATGAAAACAGAAATGAGGTTGCATTAGTGATGACCTGGGTGGAGTCTGACAAGCAACATTTGGCAGTTGAGCCTTGTTGAGAGACTTGTATTTTCCATATTATCCATGCTTTCCGGATGGATTTATTCTTACCATACAGTAAAACCCCCTTAGTCCTCCTGCTTTGACATTCACAGCTTGGATAGGGAGTAAGTTCAAAATTTGTGCATTAAAAACTTGTACACTAATTTGTGCAGTAGGTTTGCAAAATTATGAGCATTATATTATATTATTATTTGGGTACTAGCCCAAAATTGGTAAAGTCAATATTTGTGGTAATCATTACCTAAAAGCTCATATGTGTATACTTGTGGTTAACATTTAAAAGCAAAGTTTTTTGCTGTATAGTAACTGCTTTGTTGTTGAAAAGTCCTCTAGATGAGGACACTAACCTGTTCCTAATGCTTCTGACCATATAACAGCTGTTGCTTCTGCATACTCTGTACCATGTAGGGTTAATGAGTTGTCTTTCTTGTAGCATTACGCACAGTATTTGTGTTGTTTCTGCATGGCTATTGTGTTCTTGTTGACTTGTGAAAATAGACCTTAGCCAAAAGCTCACTCTCTTCCCCCTCCTTTCTGGCTCAGTTCCGTGTCTTCACAGCACCCTTCCACAAGGTAGAATTTGCAGACTTCTGGTTGGCTGACCAACTGAACTCTTTGGTGGTACTTCTGATGGACCTGGAGTATCTGGTGTGCTTCTACAGCTTTGAGCTTGACTGGACAGCACCGGAGGGCCTACTTCCTTCTGAAACAGGTTAGGTATCCTTTAGCCTGAGAGTCCTTCACTGTTTGAAATCTCTACTAAAGTGCAATGTATCATTAACAAAACTGACAAGTGAAATGCATATCACATTGTTTATTCCAGACAACAGACTTTTCACTATTTTATCTTAAAATGTTATGGCTTGCCATTCACAAAATCACATTTACACTTTACAAAATCTCAGTTACAGTTTGTTTGCTTCCTGGGATTTGAATCCATGACCAGTGCATTATTAGCGCAATGTTCTATTTGTTGAGATACTGAGTTACAGAAGGTATCTTCGAACATGCTAATGGTGCACCAGTTTGTAGAAAATTGTGAAGCATTTTGATTTACTTAAAGATGCTTTTTGGCTTTTTTTTTTTTAAATGGCCTTCATTTTCCTGCAGGTGACACATGCAACACGTATTCGTATGGTGTCCGTGCCGTGATCCAATGTCTGCCAGCCTGGATCCGCTTTGTGCAATGCCTACGGCGTTATCGCGACACCAAACGGGCTTTCCCCCACCTTGTCAATGCGGGAAAGTACTCCACCACCTTCTTTGTGGTGACTTTTGCCGCACTCTACCAAACCCACAAAGGTAAGAATGAAATGCAGCATGAAGATCCAGGCCAGTGTGCCAATGAGGACTGACCTGATTTTGAAACACCTCATTATTTTAGTCTATGACTAAAGATCAGAAAAAGTGTTTTCTGTCAATACAAAATTCACTTCTTAAATGGGAAAGAAATCTCTGCTGAATGAATGATGTGCAAAGATCTGGTTCCACCTAGATCCTTTCTGTTAGGAAATAATAGTAAATTTTTATTATTTGCCCAAAACACTATATGACATTGGTATGTAAGGCAATAACTCAGAAAACAGATCCTTTAAAAACTTTGCAAAGGCATTGTGTGGGTGAGGAACTAAAACTGATTACATTTTGAGATGGATCACCCCAAAATTGAAGCATCACTGCATAGTGTTAACAAAAAAAGACAGTTTTAACACTTGATCTAGTTAAGATGATAAATCAAAAAAGATGATAAAGCATTTAAGTAATGGATACATGCAAAGAGGTAGAATGCAACAAAAACAAATCTATAAACATAGTAAAATATACTTTACAGGATTTTCTTAAATAAAAAAGGATTCTCAATATCTACCTGCACAGCAAAAACTTTTGCTTTACACTTAAATAAATAAAAATCTTTCCATCCAGCTCATTTCTTTACAAAACTGCACACTTTAGAGATAAAAGGGGTCATACCAAAACTATCAACATAGGGGTCTTGATTTACACATTATTGCTAACTGAAACAGATACTGTTATGACTCCAATTAAATATCCCATATTAAATATAAAAAAGGACAAGTATAAAATTATTGAATATTGCGTAAATGTCATATGAACTGAAAATATTATCCATGATTCCAATATTCTGCCCCCTAATTGTAAATGTATGATACATAACAATACCAAATATACAAACAGACCCATATCCATATCGCAAATAATAACCACCATATGAATTAACTTGTTAGCTCTTTCAAAGTCCTGTCTTGTCCAAAGTCTTTCAATCTGCTTCCTGTAAAATACAAAGTTTGTTAGTAGGTCTGCTTAGTATGCTTGACTTGGATTGCACTTGAACCTGTGGTACAGTTCCTCATAAAAGGAAGGTCTTCATGATTCTTCTAATCAGCCAAGCATATCTTGTGGCAGAACTGTCAACAATAAGAACAGTTGATCTCCAGGAATTAAATTTTTCTTTAGGGGGATGCCATTTCTGTCACTCTTGTAGCAATGGTAAGTTTTCTTCGGTCCATCTTGACTGGTATAAGTTGGCCATATATTGTATTTGTCTCCATCTTCTACAAGAATAAGAATCGCCCCTGTTAAACACACATTGGTTGTTTCTTCAATAAAAGATCATGATTCGGGGTCAGAACCTCTAGCTCATTGGGATCATTCATAATGGCTTCAGCTTCACATGGTAGTAAGTGAAGATCATCTACCCCCTGCTGTCTCAGAACAGAGTTCAGCACTTTCCTAATAGTGCAAATATGTTATTCCCATATTCCAGTAAGTAAATTTAATTTATATAGTGCCTTTCAGAGACAAGGTGTCACAAAGTGATGAAGAGATAAGACAAAAATTAAAACAGCACGTTACAAACAGCCACTAGTAAAACACATATAGCAAACAGTCAATACATAACAAGACAAGAATACAACAATAGAAGAAAATATAACATAGTGTCCCCTAGAAATTGACTTGCTTAAACAAAACAATATTTTTTTAAATATATCACAGAGAAAACCTGGTGTAAAGAAAGAGGAAAGTCATTCCACCACTTTGGTGCAACAGATTCAAAAATGCGATCTCCTCGAGTTTAAAGACTAGTGTGAGGAACTGCTAGGAGGTACAGATCCTGTGATCTCAAGGTTCTTCTTGGAAAATGTCTTTAAAGGAGTTGAGGTAAGAATGTTTTACCTTGAAGGGAGGCAGTCGAGGTGTAAAAAAAAATCCAGGTTATTCTTTTCTTTGCTAGGACATCACTTATTACGTATTATTATGTATGATGCTCCTCTAGGGCCTCTCTCAGATCTCATTCTGCACTAACAGAATGTATGGTATTTATGCAAGGCATGTAAACAGTAATTCTTACTTTTTGACCATACTACATGCCATTTTTAACTCAAA
>JAABNX020000049.1:18282856-18305562 GCA_015163995.2 Mormyrus lacerda
GTAATGCTGGTTGTGTGTTGTTCAACAACAGTTAACGTTTGATGGTCGTCATGTTTAGTACAGATGTTGTATGTTGTTTTTCTTCAGCAGGCATGGAAGAAGATTATTTGTTTTATTTTTTTTTCTTTTCTCTTTTTTTTTCCTCTCTCCCTCTCTTTCCCCCTTCTTCCCCTTTGTTTCCCCCCTCTCTCCCCATTTCCTTCACTTAAAGAAGTAAATAAAAATATTTTATAAATAAATAAATAAATACAAATGAAGTAGTCCTCCGCAGAGGGGGGTTGGTGGAGGGAATAATAATAAAAATTCTATTTGTTGTGTTTTGTTTAAATAAAGCCTTTGCTTTTCCCCCATGCTTGTCTTCACTTCCGTCCTTCCCAACATGTGACATAACCTTTGTAATGCTAAGATTATAATTTTTTTGATTGGAATAATGCATACAGTATTTTAATGCCCAAATTCGAGAACTGGAGAAAGATTTTTAATAGAGACCTACAGTATTCCTTCCTGTTTGTAAACAATGCAAGAGCTTTGGTCAAGATACTGCACAGAATACCAGAATTCACAATTAAATCAAAACATTCCGAATTACCGACAAAGCTTTTGGAACAGACATATTTCAACACAGAACACATAGACCATAAAATCCTTTTTTTTTTTAATAGTACTGCAAAATGATTAATGAGATTAATTGTGCATTAATCCCCAAAGTATGTGATTGTTCATGATTAGAAAATTTTAAATCGTCTGAAGTTTCTTAATATAGACTTACAAATACACAAGAATTTGTGAATGAGAATTTTTGGATAGCTGGTTATCTACCAACCATGTTACCATGGGGTGCTTTGAATGAGTAAACAGTAAATGGAAATTAGTAAATGATGTGATGGTAATTTATTATTGTAAGTTGTGATGGTCTTTGGTTGGTTTTTAGGTTTGAAAATTACATTGTGGCTTAGTGAAAAAATTTCAGATCTGGTAGAGATTTTTTTACTGAACTAGACCAGTTGGGTAGTAGCCAAAAATTTTAAGTTCCACCCCTGATTATAGCCTAAGAATGCTGGCTGGCTGGCTAGGTGACTGCTAATAGTAATTTTCTATGCAAATACTAAAAAAAAAAGTAAATGTATCATGTGAATGTTACGCAAGTAACATAAATCATTGAGCCCCTCAACTTCACCCCTACCCTACAGAGCTGCCACCTGGTTCCGCATTTTATGACAGCTACCCATGTTGAAAAAAATATCAAAAATATAGTAGATGATTTTATTGGTTTTATACAGTTTGGCTGAAACTTCCCTCCAAAACATACATAAGATAAAGTTTCTTGAATGATGCCTCTTTATAATGTACTCAAATATGTGCATCATTTCATCTATCTGTTGGCCATTGTGTTACAATGTAACTGCCAAATTATTTAGAAATAACATTCTTCATATAAGAAAGAGAAATGTAAATATTCTCTTCCAATAAGACAGCTCACATGATTACATAAAATAAGTTTTTAGTCCCTTATTATCACTGAAGGGCTGGGGAGGATGTATGTTGGAACACCAAATTTTATTGTTGCTTCTTTATTATAAAACCCCAGAAAGACATCAGTGAATGCCTTCAGAGGACTGTGTCATAATACTTCATATTATAGCTCTTTGTTGAAGTGCCCTTGACAGTCTGAGCCAGGTGACACAGATGGGATGCAATCACAAACATAACACGTTTAAGTTTTACAGAATTATACCCATGTACAGAAACACAGGGCCATACCTATACATGTCAAGAAAAAATAACACTAATACCTCTCAAGTGGACAGCAAAAATGTCCCTGTGAATGAATATACTATGCAATGTGAACGCAGGGCATGAACATAAAGGGTGCTAACATGATATGATGTGTTTGTGCATAGAAAATGCTTTACCATCTCACACAAGCATTGTGCTTTACACCTTTAATAGTTTAAATAGCAGTAAGTAACTGGTTCAGTTCTCCTACAACAGAAGCTCTCCTGGGACTCAAATCAACACCCATCAGGTTATAAGCCCAGTTTCACTGCTATGGCTAAACAAACATTGGCGGTTTCAACAGAATTATAGATTAACATATAACATTTAAGGTGACTTCTTCATCCTAATGGCATAAGAAAATGAGAAGATGGTTCTTGAAGAATGAGGGTAATTTTCTGCCATAAATTTCAGTTAACTGAAATTTAACAGCGCCCTGAGTACAAGGACTAATCACCAGCTGAACAGCTTCTTTCCCCAGGCCAGTGCTTTCCAAAATAAGTACACATAAGAAGCTCACCAGCACTTATTCATATTTTTCATATTTTATCACCAACTGTAAGAATTTTATACTAATTGATTTCATAGGTTATGTGCACATCAGGGGAGGTTCCAGGCAGAGCCTTATTGTCCCCCGTTGTCCCTGATGAGACCCACTACCCTTGTGCCATTTGCAAACTGATATGGTTCATGCTGGAACTGGAGGTGCAGTCATTGTGTAGTGTGAAGACCAACACGCTCAGCACGCAACTCTGGGGGGCACCTGTGCTCAGTGTGATGGTCTCCGAGCTGGTGTTGCCTGATATGCACCGTCTGGGGTCTCTCACTGAGGAAGTCCAGAATTCAATTGCAAGTGAAGGTCTTCATTCTGAGCAGGTCCAGCTTACCAATCAGCTGCTGAGGGATGATGGTGTTGAATGCTGAACTGAAGTCGATGAACAGCATTCTCATGCATTATGGTGTTCTAGGTGAGATAGGGCCAAATGAAGTACGAGTTAGATCACGTCATCTGTAGAGCAGTTTGTGCAGTACGCAAACTGCAGTGGGTCCAGTGTGGGGGGAGCTGGTTGTTGATGTAGCTCAGGACTAGCCGCTCAAAGCACTTCAAGATGGTTGGTGTAAGTGCTACTGGGCAGTTGTCATTGAGCTCTGAAACTCTAGCCTTCTTCGGAACAGGTCTCATAGTGGTGGCCTTGAAGCACAGTGGGATGACAGCCAGGCTGAGGGAGGTGATGAAGATGTCTGTCAGGACATCAGTCAGCTGGTCAGCACAGGCTCTGAGCACTTGACCAGGTACGTAGTTAGGTCCAGCAGCTTTGCATGGGTTGGCCGTGGCAAGAATCTTTCTCACACTGGCTGCAGATGTGTAAACGTGAGTTTTTAGTGGCCAGTATTGGGTAATTCAGGTCCAGAGAGTAAAAGTCCAGACCAAGATTTTGTTTCAACCAACAAGTTCATCATGAAGAATCACAGTCACAGAGTACTCAACTGGTTGGTTGAAAAACCATCCTGTTCTGGACTTTTACTCTCTGGACCTGAATTACCAAACTCTGTTAGTGGCAGTGACTAGCAATTGGTTTGGAATAATACATTACAGCCTACACCATATAAGCTTATTTGGACTATGTAGTTGATAGGCATTATTATTTTATCAGCAATGCATTCTAAACCTTCAGTCCATGTTAATTAAAATTCTAACATTTCCACATTATCTATTGGTTAAGCATATTTGCTTGTTCACAGAATTGTTTTGAATGAACAGTGGAAAAAGTGAAAGTATATGGATCCATTCTTAAACACAATATGGGTCATTTTCACAAACTCATTATCATAACTTATCTATATGATGAGCGACTAAGATTGTACAACTTGCCTAAAATGTCAGCTTCACCTCTAGGATAGTCAATCAGTTGTGGGGATAGACAATTAACGAAACAATGGAAGAAATTAATCTACATCTTATTATACTAATTGATTAACTATTGCGTGTTATTTGCAATAAAGATGAAGCAATTTAAAACATTTTATTTAGTTTTGTGTTATTTCATCTTAAACTTGCAACGGTAGTACTTATTTGGGGGAAATGGTTGAGGGACCATTAAATCAGAGCTATAAATGACATGATTTTAATTAGCCTAATAAAGTAATGTCAAGAGAAAAACAAGACGTTCCACATGTCTACCAGGATTGGCCGCCTGGACCCGAGTGCTGCCATGCAATGGGCAATGTCTCAGCACCACACCAGTTCCGATCCCCAACAGGCCTGACCCCATTAGTCCACGTTTTGCTTGTTGCCTAAACCATTCAGGATGTAATCCCCTTTTCTTGCTTGATGAATAAATTTAACTTCTTGCATGGCCATCCCTTCTTTTTTGGGTTACATATGGCGCATGACCATGCTGATCAAGGGCAAATACGTGTAAAGGCCAGTTCAAGGCTATTTCATACTTAGAACATAAGAACATAGGAAATTTCAAATGAGAGGAGGCCATTTGGCCCATCAGGCTCGTTTGGGGAGAACTTAACTAATAGGTCAGAGTTGTTAAAATCTTTGTTAAGATATATGAAAAATACGTGTCCTCAGTTGTCACAAGAGGGCGCAAGAACACACGGAATGTATATGTGTGAATATGCATTGTGCATTTTGAACAAGTTAACTTGCCGTAGTCTAGTATTCTGTGTGCGCAATTTTCTTTGGTATTCGCCAGTGCGAGCCTAACTGTCATGGCGAGCAGCCACATTGTTTTATTTTTCCAATAAATAAGCCGCCAAATGGCTAAAGAAGAGAACCTTCTCCTTGTCTTCTTCTGAATGTACCGTGAGCAGCACGACTCTGCGGTGAACCTCAACAATCTTATCTAGCTCTGATTTAAATGAACCCAGGGTTTTAGCTTGCACTACACTAGTAGGAAGAGTATTCCATACTCTAACTCCATGCTGTGTAAATAAGTGCTTCCTCAAATTTGTTTTACAATGTTCTCCCACTAATTTCCACTTATGGTTCTACTATTTAAACTAATATAGAAATAGCCATTTGGCTGAACAGCATTCAGACCTGTTAGGATCTTATATACCTGGACCATGTCCCACCTTAGTCTCCTTTGCTCAAGGCTAAACAGATTCAGCTCAGCTAACCTCTCCTCATAAGACATTCCTCTAAGACCAGGAATCAGTCTCGTACCTCTCCGTTGCACCTTTTCTAAGGCAGCAATGTCATTCCTAAGGTATGGTGACCAAAGCTGCACATAATATTCTAGGCGGGGTCTTACCAAAAAATTATATAAATGTTGCATCAGCTCCCTTGACTTAAACTCCATACACCTAGAGATGTAACCCAACATTGTATTGGTCTTTTTAATTGCTTCCCCACACTGGCAAGAGTGGGACATGGAAGCATCAACATACACACAGAGATCCTTCTCGTAATCAGTTACCTTCATTTCAGTGGAACCCATAAAATATCTGTACTTTATATTTCTACTCCCTGCAAGGATTACTTTACATTAATCTGTGTTAAATTTAATCTGCCAAGTATCAACCCAGTCGCTAATTAAATCCAGATCCCGTTGTAGCCAGGGCTGTAGCCAGGATTTTTCAAATTAGTCAAAGCTGAAATCCAGCAGTGATGATCAATGCCAAACACAGAACCCGGTCCGTGTCCAAATCCATATGTCATCTGTATTTTCTCCCAATTAAATTCACATTCCCCATCTAATCTCAAGTGAAATCTCCGCCTCTGTCTTTGCAGGCAGCGGCACTTGACATCACGTTACGCTACAGATTCAGAGAGTCGGGAAAGCCGACAGACTGATTGTATGTTTTTTCACGTAAGCTAATACATCGTAGTATGGTCTTGAGCGAAATGCAGACATGAAGAAGAACTTGCATCAAACTAAATTAAGTTTTAAAAAGCCAACAACAGAAGGTCAGGGAAAGAGTCGGAGAAAAGGTGAGCCTGTGTGTGTCAGTGGCAGACTGTTCAGCACTGTGAAGCGCTAAGTTTCATTTGTCATTAGAATCTCGAGAAACACACAAAACTACATTGTCACAGGCAGTCCTATAGGACTGACTTAAACAGGCTTGTTCAAGTTTGCTGGCTAAGTATATGGATAGGACTTTATCCGTTAGACGGTCAGCTAAGCAACATCAGCAATAGTGACTTTTGCTCAACGAAAAAAGTCCCACTCACAGTCACAGCCAGCCATTCGATGAGCCCGTTTAGTCAGATATGCGCAGCTTGCTCACTGACTGTGATATTTTACTGTGAACTAGCAGTAGGCTAGGCTATGCCATGGTTCCTGATGGCCTCGTTGTGATTGAAGTAGCCTAGATTGCCCATATTCAGGAGGCTCTAAAGATACAGAATCACTTAGCTTATCAATCTATGAGATAGGCTACTGCCAGTTCAAAAACATATCATTCAATAATCATGGTACTTTTAAAGTACATAGTTTACATTTTAAAAAATGACCTTGGTATTAGAAAAATCCTGGCTACGGCCCTGATTAGCATGCTTCCAAATTGAAGGTACCGCACCCACAGATAACAATTTCTGGAATATTAACGTTAAAGGTTGGCTAATAATATCCCTCATCTCTTTTAAAACTATAGGTAAGATGCCATCAGGGCCCTGCGATATTTATTTTGAGCTTAGCTAAGCTTAGTACATCAACCTCAGTCATACATATATTGGTCATAGACGATGCTGTATTCATACATCGTCATCAACTAATTACTCATGTTCTCCACTGTGAACACCTGGGTAAAATAATCATTAAACTCATTTACTATATCAATTTCATTTTCGATTACAAGGCCCTTACTATCCTGCAAATTAGTGAATTTAGCTTTTAGAGCTATTTTGGAGTTAAAATATTTGAAGAAATTGTCATCCTTAGCCTCCAATGCAATCTTTCTTTCTACATTCCTCTTGGACAGTCTAATGTTATTTTTTTAACTCAACCTGTAGACTTAGATACTCCTGCTTAATTTTGAAATCATTATTGTCCATTTGTGGAACAGAGCCATTTTCCTCCTTTATTCTTAATTTCCTTAGTAAACCACCTTGGTTGTAGTTTCCTACATTTAGTTTTGCTGGAAACAGGTAAGAAGTCCTCTTGCACTTGCAATAATGTACTTTTAAAAAACTCCCATGCCTCTTCAACTGTTTTGCTATTTAACTCCATCCAGTTTACAGTTTCTAGTTTCAGTCTCATACCATTAAAGTTAGCCTTACTAACATTGTATACTTTTAATTTGGATTTTGCTCTTTGAACAGTAAAATTAACCTTGAATTTAACCATGTTATGATCACTCCGTTCAATGGTTCTAAAACCTCTAAATTTCCAATCCTATCCTGGTTATTAAAGAAAACAAGATCAAGAAGGGTTTCTCCCCTGGTTGGGGTATTAACAAACTGAGTTACTTTTCCATGTGTGCTTTCTGGCTGTGAATGGTCATGTGCATGGAAGCTTGTGTTCATATTACAATTGTTACATTTGTCAATGGATGCAGATGGGTGTGGTCGGTGCATAAATACAGCGCTGATATTCCACTGAACCAGCAGAGGGCAGATGTATTGCAACAAAACCAAATACAAGCAATGTAGTGAAATGGGTGAGTATACAAGATAGCTGTTAGTCTAGTCTTTCACAAAATAGAGATCAACCAAGAAAGAGTTGTAGAAGAAATACTCTTATTTTATGGGTTTGTAATTTTTACATTTTTTACTGTGCATTTATGCTATCCAGACATTATAGCGTGGTATATGGTATTTTCAAAAACTATTCCTGCATTTTGATATCTTGGCGATAAAATTTGTCAGGGGGAGATTTCAAGTATGAAAATGCAGTGGTATGCAATATTAACTTAATACAGCCTAAAATGTCTGCATGTGCATCTCCATTACTGAGGCCAATACAATGTGCATCACTAAGCATTTCCAGTGATTCGATACATTAAAGATACATATGAAGCAATTACAAATATGATATGATATGATTCACTGTGATACGATACTATATTGCTGGACACATTTCCAACTCGCACAAGATTTGGACCATAGACCTGACAAGAATTGGCCACTGACAGCAAAGGTGAACTTGCATTTAAGAAACAGTTTAGAGAGTGGTAATCTAAATTTAAAATTCTTGGTCATGTTACGCCCACAGGGGCAGGACCAGACAGGTGCAACTTGTCAACAGACGATTAACCACTTTTAAAAGCTGAGCAAACCCAGATCACCCTCGCGAAGTATTGAGCCGATGTTTCTAAGCCATACTGAGCGGTCTATCAGTCTTCTGTCTACCTGCTCTCCCCGACCTTACCTGTTTACCTCGTGTCGGTTCCTTACCTTTTTACCTTCCCTCCTTAGACCAGCTCCAGTCTTTGACTTACCTGCCCTGCCGAGTCCAGCCTCCTCTCTTCCCTGGTCCTGTGTCTACTTGCCGGACGGACTTCCCCAACATCGACCTCGGATTATGGACAACGACCACGATTGCAGCACGCTGCCTTCATACTCTCCTGCCCGCTCTCCGATTGGGGAATCCCACTCGGGGCTTTCGCCCTCAACTTAGTCGTCAAGGCTGCAGAGCCAACTTGCCATCTCTTCACTGGGCAGTGCCCTTCCTGTGCTTATCCCAAAACCGACTCACTAAAACCTTGTTATCCCTGCATCTTAACGCTAAGATGTTAGAAATGACGCATCTGGAGTTCATCCCAAATTGTATTCAGTGCATACTTTTATGAACTTTTATGCTGTTACAACGAAGAAAATCTGGCGATTTTACCATCCCAACTTCAGATTTGAGTATTCCACAGTGCCTTGGTATAATAATAATGGTTATTTATTAAAGAACAACTCAGTACATAATCTACATATGTTATTGCAGTGGACAGTCCAAAAAAAAGTAAAGTAGCAAAATTGTCTAGATAGTTCATATAATATATTTCTGGAATAAATATTTCTCCCGTTTCATGTCTGGAATGCGGATAGTTATTGTTTTGTCCTCTGCCTCAACTGCTGTCCACTGATACAGGTAAGATGCATTTGTCTTGGTTTTTAATACAAGCATGCTAATTTTATATTAGCTTTCAGAAATTGTATTCATCTCATTACAAGTAAATTATTCAGAGCAAAGATTCAATAAAAAATTTATCAGATTGCACCTGAAACAATTTTTAAAAAGGAAATTGTGCATTTATTCTTCCTTGTACTACCTACAATAGGCTTACCAGACCCTGTACTGGACAAGAGATATGGAAGATGGACAGATTGGTAGTTATGGATGGATGTATGCATGGTTATCATACAGTACTGAGTTTGGTTCCACTACTACACACAAATTACAGAGCCATCCTGCTTATCAGCATCTTCCCCCAGCTCCATATCTCAGATATCATTACCACATACTTCAGTATCTTGTACAAAACTCGTATTACAGTTTTTAAAGCTATTCTTATGGTAATTCTTATTTGTAGCCTAGTGTTTTATTAAATGCATTTGGAAAAATTCCCATTAATAAAATAGAGAGCTGAGAATAATAGGTTATTTGGTGTAGCATTCCAAGAATGATTTAAGAGAATTAAAAAAAGGAGAAGGTTTCAAGATTCAAAAGTTTTGTTATAGTTACACTATGACCATTTAATCAATGACTTCCCCAGGCCGATGCAATCACAGAAAATATAAAGTAAATAATATATAGTGCTCTCCACAATTACTGACACCCCTTGTAAAGATTTGTAAAAAGGGTTAGAAAAAAATACACCTTTCAATGAAACAGCTTCATATCACACAAAATCCAACCTTTCATTAAAATAAATTAATTCAAAGAAAAACAAACCCTGCATTAAAAAATAATTATTTTCAGCAAAAAAGAGATACTGCATGCCACGGTTATTGGCACCCCAGCATTTAATTTAATCATTAGGATTAAATAATACATAACATAAAAGGCAAAAGTGACTATAGTGAGAATTTTTCACACTTTATGGCACATCTTTTCAAACTGAACATTAAATAATTGATTATATGAAACTGAAATTAAATACTTGTTCGCAGTTTTGAGATTGGAAAGAAGAAATATTGCTGTGAAATATCGTGAATTAAACGGAAAGACTGGTTTTAGTTGCTTGAATACCGTTAAATACTGTTATGTGGCTAGGTGGGATTCAATTTCACTTTCAAATTTCAGATTTACTCAGCGTTATATGCTACATCCTTTGCCCCTGGCTATGACACCCAGCACTTATAATTTTCGACGGTCCCACCCCCCATGCGTTAGGGTATATTGGAGGGGAGAAGGGAATATAGCCGAAAAAAAATTAAAGTTGTCAAAAATAAATTAAATATCAAACGATGAATGCTAAATTGATATATCCATACTCTGTTAAGCGGCATTTTGGGATATTTCTGCGGATTGATTATGGTGATAGATATTTTGTTGTTTAGTAGGAAGTCGGCCACATCCCTGTTTATGGTCAGGGAGTGAGCTCGGGTTTATAGGCCTTTGGTTGATCACCGACCTGCAGTATGGATACTCAACGGTGAAAGAGAACCGCAGCGCGGCTTCACTAGGCAGCAGGGGCGGCTAGCTACACCGTGAAAAATATAACAGCCAGAAGCTTGTTTTTACTTTGTGTTAGCTAGCTGCTATATATTTTTCTAAATGGTGGAATAAATTAAAAAAGAACGAAATGTATCTTATCGACGACGAAGTGTATAGTTTATAAAATAATTGTCATCGTAAGGTTACTTACCTTACCCAGATAAATAAAACCGGCTAGCTAGCTGACAACCAACTCCACTGCCTCAGCTGCTGTCCACTGATACAGGTAAGATGCATTTACTTTTTAAATGAGGCACTCTTAAATTAAATCATTACTTTCACTGTCCAGTACTCGAATTTAAATAATTCATGAGCTTCATTGAACTTTTTAAAGTGGGGAGCTGGAAAGCTAGCTTGTTAGCGAAAATGTAATTGACCGTAACTGTGGTTACTGTACGTTAGCTGTTATTATTTTGTTGGTTTACGATTTTATATATTAGAAAAAAAACTGCTGGAAATTTGATGGGTTTTATACATAGCTGGATGTTGTACTGTATCAATTTATTTTAATCTGCTACCTTGCTCAAGGGTAAGACGACAGGAGTGCCCCTGGGACTTTATTTAAAATTTCCAGATTATAGATCCGTATCCTGTGAAGTCGGCGTATTCGAGCAACTTGTTGGAAAATGAAGCTGAATCTGCAGTATGAGCTGTCAGTCATTAGTGTCATGTTACGGTTAATTGGACTTTTCCTATACTGTGTGTTAAAGGATGCATAATTGCACTTATCCTATTGTTTAATCAAGGGGTGCATTTTTAAATATTAAAGATTAATATTATGGTGTTTTTGTGTCTTAAGGTAGACCAGAAGCAGTCAGGATGGAACGAACGGACAGCATCCAGCTGGACATCCCAGACTTTAGCAACTCTGTCCTGTCTCACCTCAACCAGCTACGCATGCAGGGCCGCCTGTGTGACATTGTGGTGAACGTGCAAGGCCAGAGCTTCCGGGCACACAAAGTGGTCCTGGCTGCCAGCTCGCCATACTTCCGCGACCACATGTCACTGAGTGAAATGAGCAGTGTGTCGATTGCTGTGATCCGAAACCCTTCCGTCTTCGAGGAGCTGCTCTCCTTCTGTTACACTGGCCGCCTTTGCCTGCAGCTGGCCGACATCATCAGCTACCTGACAGCAGCCAGCTTCCTGCAGATGCAGCACATCATCGACCGCTGCACACAGATCCTGGAAGGCATACACTTCAAAATCAGCCTTGCAGATGTAGAGGCAGAACTAGGGAACGCGGAACACACTCCCAGTGGGGCGTCCAGAGGTCTGGAGCAAGGGAGGGGGGCGGCAGGCGTGATTTCAGGAAATGGGGCATCCATCAGCCCACGGCAGAGCAGCTACAGGGCTCTCAACACACGCCGTGGAGGGGGAAGCAAGGACCTTCGGGATGTGAGAGAGTTTCGCGAGGCCAGTCCTCCAGACGAATCCATGAGTCCACAGATAGTGGAGCACAGCACTTGTGGGGCCGGAGGTCTTGCTGGAACAGGAAGCGGTGGGGGAAAGGAGCACATCCTGCGTATTAACCGTGCCGGGCAGTGGTATGTGGAGACTGGCATGGAGGCCGACCATGGGGGGGACGAGAATGTGCGGATGGTTGAGGGGCTACGGATTAAGACGGAGCGACTGGAGGACTGGATGGGGGCGGAGACCCAGGCATCCGGAGAAGAGGGGAGCAGTGCAGAGGAGGTCCCCTCCATGGTGATCAATACCACAGGGCATAGGATGGTCTCCCAGGAGGGCTTTACTGCAGGGACATCAGGGGCAAAGAGCTCCCAGCCATCAAGCAGCATCAGTGAGAGAGACAGGTAAGTGGAATTGGTGATTGGGCACAGTGACTTCTAGATACAGGCTATCTAGAACTCACTGTGAACCAAGCAGAAATTCCCACCTGTGTGTTTCTCCTTTTCTGTTTGACTGCCTGTCAGACTTAACAACTGGTGGTGTCATGCGAAATCTCTTCTAGTAATGGGCGACAATTCATTTGATTCAGTTCACCTAAAAGCTTTGATTCTTTCACCAACTCCTTCAGTGGCACTTATTGTTTGCATAAAATAGATCTATCAGAAAACAGCCTAAATATTGCTAAGAAGTTGGGCTGGCCTGTGGCAGCGTGCTTTACACCACTGCATTATTATTATTATTATCTGATGCTTTGCATTGCACTTGGTGATGTAAGGCGTGGATGCAGCTGCTCGGCCATGGAAACCCATTCCATGAAGTTCTCTATGCACTGTTGAGCTAATCTGAAGGTCACACGAAGCTTGGAGGTCTGTAAATATTAACTCTTAAGTCAGTTGGCAACTTCTGAACACTCTGCACCTCAGCATACATTGTGCCCGCTTTGTGATTTTTACGTGGCCTGCTCAGTGGCTGTTGTTCCTAATTGGTCCCATTGTGTTGTAGTACCACTATCACTTGACTGTGGAATATTTAGTAGCGAGGAAATTTCACGAATGGACTTATTGCACAGGTGGCATCCTATTATGTTACCATACTTGAATTCACTGAGCTCCTGAGAGAGATGCATACTTTTGCAAATGTTTGTAGAAACAGTCTGCATGCCTAGGTGCTTGAATTTGTATACTTGTGGCTATGGAAGTGATTGGAACACATGAATTCAATGATTTGAAAGAGTGTCTCAATACTTTTTGAAATACAGTGTACCTTGATTGTAATACCAGTTCCAGAACAATCCTTTTTCCGTAACAATGTGTCACACCAAGCCAAGAAGGGAGACCGAGATCCAAAACTGCAGGGGCAAAGAGGTTTTAATGGGTTTGGCATTAAACCCATTAAATTAACACAGAGGGTAGGCGAGCGGAAATGCTGCAAAGGAGAGTGGTCTACCTGATCAGGACGCTGATCGGGAGTGTGGCTGCCAAGGGCAAAACCCCTGAAGAAGGGATCCAAGGTCGAGGTATCGAAGGGGCGTGCTGAAGTCATAGTCTTTGTCCAGGCATGAGGGTCTTTACCGGGTGAGTCTGTCCAATGGGAAGACATGGGACTGGGGCACGAAAGGAGAGGGGAACAGGAGTTGCCGGGCTCAGCAAGGAGGGCAGGTCAAGGACGGGAGCGGGTCTGAGGAGGGAAGGTAAGCAGGTGAGGAAGGCACACACGGCAATCGGACGAGGTACGGGAAAGCGGGCAGACAAAAGACAAGAAAAACACTCAATATGGCAATGGGACATTAGCTCAATACTTCGCAAGGTGCTTCAGTGTCAGCTCCACTTATAAAGCCGGTTAATTGACCGGAGCTGGGTTGCACCTGTCGTGTCTCGCCTCCGTTTGTTAATCAATTTCAACAACAATAAGAATACATTAAACATTACAGCAGTAATCTTTTATTTTAACAATTCGGTTTGTTAGTTATTGGTTAGTTATTGGGGGGGATTGATTGCGATCATAACGGGACACAGCCTTTTATTTATATTTTACCGGGTCTCTCTAGTTTCATCAAAAGTCTGGAGTAAGATTACAGTTGTTATGCATGCATCTGTTAGGACCCTGCCTGCTGCATCCCTTAGATCTTGCTCTGCAACTTCCACTTTGTCTGCACTCCTCATGTGTACACGTATTCATGTAATAACGTGCTTGCAGAGGAATCCCATGTCTGCTCTGCCACTTCTACCTTGTCTGTACTCCATATATGCGCGCATCCATGTAATAACGTGCTTGCAGCGGGATCAATGCTATTTTGTGGTTGGCTGGTAGGTGGCTATTACCTCTAACTCGTTTGGGACAGCTATGAACAAGGCGGAAAACTCCCCTCCGTATGCTGGCGCCACGCCACGTCCATTAATTCTGTATAACGGGACACCTTGGCGTTATCTCTTACTTCTGTGAGTGTGTCAAATGGCTGAAATGCGTGTATCTCACAGTCTATGCGTGAGACATGAAAGCCCTGATTTTGATATGTTTATAATTCTTAAATATGGCCAGCAGGTCGAGCTTTTAGTTTCCACAGAAAAACAACGATGTAACGTTACCCCACTAATAAGCGCTGGCGCGTTTCACCGCCGACACCAACTGGAAACGCAGGCAAAGGGTATTCAGTCTTATTGAGGTAGAAAAATAATAACGTTTGCTCTGTCTTATATCCGTGTAACTTCCATGTTAGCGCCGGTGCTTGTGGTCAAGAAATCACCAAGTATGCCAACAGCACTGTAAGCCCCTCCACAGCAGTGCCTCCGAGGGTCGGCTGTCGGTCCTGATGATCTTGCTCACAGTCATATGCATGCATGCATACATACACATCACACCAATTCTCACTCTCTCCGGGTGTTTCACGTGATATTCTACGATGTGGTCAGCCTCTATATGGGGGCATAAAATGACACACGTGGACCTATTCACAAGTTTGTCTTTGGGCGTATGTTTTTCCTCCGGCAGATATGACGTTTCCGTGAAACATTATGTTAGACAGCCAATCATGAACCTCACTTTTGATCTTTACACAAGTATGCTGCATGCTTACTAGCTCGATCACAGATGCTGAAGTTTACTGCTTTCAGAATTTGCTTCCGAAAGAAAATAACTCTTCGATCCTCGATTGGAGCATTTCGGTCGGTATAACAAAAGTACCAAAGTTCGCTACCCTGCCCTAGTGACACGTACGCAGTTTCTATTTTATAGAAAGTTTTTATATCTGGAATATGATTTAGAAATGATTAGACACTGGTTTTGAAAGGTAACCAAAACAAAGGCTCACATCTATATAAATGCATGTATATATAATATATATAGGTGATGGAACCATTATTGCTGAGGTATTTTAGTTTGATTCAGGAGTTGCATGTTCACATATTTGTTTTGCAGTTATTTTCATCTTATGAGTGAATTAGTTTTAAGAAAATTGCAAATGTGTTTCTGCATAATGAAAGAAAAATTGTGCATTAATTATACAAGTTGTATTTAGCTTAACAATATAACCGATATGTTATTATGGCGTTGTAACCGATATATTTTATTAGATTACTAATGTTTATTTCACTCGATAGTAACACTTTTTATTACAACCATATATTTAGCTCAATAAGAATTATTTCACTGGTATGTTGTTCACTGACATCACAATAATACTGTACATTTGGCTGAATGACGACTTGTTTTATTACTTATTATATAGGGAGATTTTTTAAGATCCGTCTCCTCTATCTACCACCTTTTTTTGATTTAAATGAAGATCCTTCTTATTTATTTTCAAAAGAGAGACTTTTTACACATGCTTCCATTTAAAAAAAAATGTTTCAAAATTCAACTAAAATAAAGCATTTGTTCAAACAAAACAATTGTTTTCATTCCTGTAAAGGTCATTGTAACTGCTGATGATGGTGATATTATTATTATAACATACCACACGCTGTGATACTAGGAAGCTATACTTGGAATACCCTGAAAAAGTGTTGCAATCTTACAAATAAATTGCTGGAAACTTCCCACAAAAACAAAAAACACAACTATCTCTGAAATAACTTGAAACTGACAAATGTTTAATGGCATTCCTTATTTATTTCATATTTAACACAAATCAGACCTTGCTTTTGATTATTGATTCAGTCGAATATTTTATTTAATTAAACAAATTAAAATGGCACAAAACGGATGATACCCTTAAATTAATATTTTGCAGCAATGACTGCCAACAAGCGATCTCTGTACTTCACAGTGAGATGTTTGCATTTGCCAACTGGTAGTTTGGCTTACTCTTCCTGAGCACACTGCTCAAACTTTATCAGGTTTGAAGGGTGGTGTCTCCACACTGCAATTTTCAGATCTTTCCATAGAAGATCAATAGGATTAGTATCTGGGTTCATGGAACGCCATTTAAGAATAGTCCAATATTTTCTCAGCCATTCTTGAGTGCTTTTAGCTGTATGTTTGGGTCAAGTTATCCTGTTGGAGGACTCTTGACCAGCAACTGAGGCTGAGCTTTCTGACACTGGTCAGTATGTTTCAATCCAGGATGTATGGTAGTCTTGAGACAAGGTTCCCCGTGCTAGATGCAGCAAAGCAGCCCCAAAACAAATCCGAGCCCCCTCCATGTTTCACAGTTGGTATTAGTGATGTAACAATACCAAAACCTCATGGTACGATGATATCGCGATAAACGGTTCACAATATGATCATTATCACGATATTTAAAAAGAAATTAACTTTTAATAATTAATAATCAACATGTTTATGTCAAATTAGTTCTTCCTTTTAACATAAAGTGCTTCTGCTTTTCTTCATTTCATTCAGTGAAATATCCAGCTATAACCTTAAGCCTTTGCCAGAACTTAGCAGTAGTTGTCCTTTGCAATTAATGACTGACCAATGCATGTAGTTATATAACAAAAAACAAGCAAACAGTAGTTTATAAAATATTAATTACTACTGCAGCAGCTGGATCTTTTAATCAAAACACAATCTGCAATTCTGAAGTAGTGTTTCCTGCCCTTTTTCTGCCAAGTCTGTTTTCATCGGGTGAAATATAGGCCACGCCCATACATACTAACACGCTAAATAATGCGTGAAAATGGTGCACGTGTAATATACCGCTCAATTCAGTCCACCATATCCTAACTGCACACGTTGTAATAAATTCAAAGCTTCGTCTACTCATCCTTCACAGTTTCTCCATAGGTCTAGCTTGCCATCCTGCTATGAACTCCGTTGGATGGGTCCCTGTTTGGCAAAACACATGCAGGAATATCCGTTCCAAATCTTCAGAAGTGTCAATGTAGCACAGAAAAAAAACAGTTCATTGTGGTTTAAAACATTTCTCCCATCCTCCTTTTCCTTTAGTTAATTAAAAATGTCTTCTTACACCACATAAACCGTAAAATCAAGTTTTCTTTTTATCATATTCTAAATCCTATGGCAACACTCGCTGCAGCCAGCGTCAACTGCTTCTGCAAAAAAACAACCAGCGCTCCCCACGTTACTTCGTGACATCACCTTACAATCTGCATACAATCGTCCTTTTTCTTAAAGAGATAAATTACCGTTTTGTTAATATATTGAAAATGTGTGTTTGTTTCTGTTTGACCAATTTATAAATTATTGCTGTAATGGTTGTAATGGATTTAATGTGATTACATACAGCCAATAGAGCACAAAGCATTCGTTAATGTAGTATGTATTTTTTGAGACAGAGCTTATATGAGTGAAATAACCACGTGATATCTTAGTTGATATCGGAACAGTCCAACAACGATTTCAAGGTATTTTTTATTGCGATATTACGTTTATCGTTACATCCCTAGTAGATATGATGTTTTTTTCTTCTAAAGCTTCATTTTTTCTTTTGTAAACATAGAGTTGATTTTTTATGTTTTTCTGTCAATAGTGGAGCCCTCCTGGGTTTTCTTACATGGAGCCCATTATTATTCAAAATGCGACGGATGACACAATAAGAAAGTGGCATACCTCGACCTTGGAGCTCAGCTTGAATGGTTTTGGATGGTTTCTTTGCCTCTTTTTCTACCATCTGCACTATCCTTCTGATCAACTTGAGGTTGCATTTCCTCTCGTGTCCACATCCTGGGAGGTTGGCTACAGTCCCATGAACCTTATACTTTCTAATAATGTTGGCAACTGTGGTCACAGGAATATGAAGCTGCTTTGAAATGGTCTTACTGCCTTTACCTTTAACATGGTTATCTATAATCTTCTTTCTAAGCTCTTCAGACAGCTCTCTCCTCTGTGTTCTCTAGCCCATGTTCAGTGTGGTGCACACAATGATACCAAACAACACAGTAGCATGTCCTCTCGCTTTAAAGGATCGATTATTATTAAATAGGCTCAATGGCTGATAAAAAGCTTGAAGGCACCTGTGATACTAAGTAAGGTTATACACTTCGTTTGAAATATGACTATAATGCAAGGATAAATAGTCTCTTTAGGGGTCCCAACAAATCTGTCCATACTATTTAAGCATATCTTTGGAAAATAAACAACAAATCATTTTTTTTCACAATGTTATTGGTTTACTGTATCACATACTAAAGGCATGCAGGTACACATTAGACAATTGCATTTAATTGAATCACTTTTTAGAAGAAATGAAGCATTGTTTCAATGAGCTGTAAGGGTACGAACAAATTCGTACACATCTGTATATTCCCTATCTTTCTTGGTCCAGGTTCAGCCCGACTGGCAGTGTGGTGGTGACATATGAGCGGCAGAGAGCCAAAAGTGAATCTTCAGTAAGAGCAGATGAGCAGAGGCAGCCCACTTCACAGGTATGTGCCAAGCCTATAAACCTCAGACAGCTGAATGTTTAAACCATTTGTTGTTTTCAAGTTGTTTTCTGAAGTTGTTAGTACCTTTTAATTATTCTTGGGTGCATTCACATTTGGCCTGGTTGCCTTGTGCCGTGCCTGAGTACGATTGCAATTTTTAGTTAGTTGTGATGCAAGTAATGGCAATCAAAATTAGAGAACAAGCTACATTTTGTAATATACAAAGTCACTGCTTATCCGAATTCAAAGTTCTATCATGAATAGAAGAATGTACATCCATTCAACACAACAAAGTATACAAAATTGCGTTGCGAAAAATTATGACCTATACAGACATAGCAACAAACACTTCACAAACATGGCAGAAAAGGATCATTTTGGTGATCAGTCAAATATTTGGTAAAATGTGCAGCAAAAATAAAAATTGCTGTGTTGCATACTTGATAAATCTATGAGTGTCATCATGCATAGAAAAACTCCAAATAAACCTCAAAATAAGGAAATTTTTCATAACTTCCATTATGATGTGTGATAGTGTTTTGGTCAGGATCATTAATGCAAAGTGAGTGCAGACAAGCTGGGAGGGTGGTGGCAACCATGCTTGGGCATGGTATGGGGCAACCAGGCCAAGTGTGAGCACGCCCTAGGTACGTACCATGCCTGAGTCCGACTAATCATGCTCTGGCCCACTTCATCAAGCGGGTCAGGGCACAGTTAAATGTACCATGCCAGAGCAGTCACACTTGTCAAATGAACTGCACTTTGGGGGTCAAAGGCGCTCAGCCATGGTATGGATCGGCTAGTGTGAGTATGGCCTTAATGTGGCCTTGCCTGCAGGTTTGAATAGTTAAGTGTTTACGAGCTGGCCTGTGTTTGCCAGGGAGAGGAGCAGGCCATGTTTGACATGGGAGGCTACGAGGAGTATTTGCGGGAACAAGTAGGAGATCGCTGGTTCCGATACAATCCACGCCTCACTTGTATCTATTGCTGCAAGTCATTCAATCAGAAGGGTAGCTTGGACAGGCACATGAGGCTGCATATGGGCATCACTCCGTTCGCCTGCCGCATCTGCGGCAAGAAGTATACACGCAAGGATCAGCTGGAGTACCATATCCGCAAGCACACAGGCAACAAGCCTTTCCACTGCCACGTCTGCGGGAAGAGTTTCCCCTTCCAGGCCATCCTAAACCAGCATTTTCGAAAAAACCATCCTGGTTGCGCCCCCCAGGAGGTCTCCCACAGCGCCTCCCCTGAAACCACTACCGTCACCTCACGGGGTGGGCCGAATGAAGATGAGTCTCCCATTCAGGAGGAAGCCAGGGGGACCAGCATTACTGAGGGCAGCTCTTTTGGTGAGGCCGTTCAACCTTCGGTGTCGACCACTGGTCCAGACTGATGGGGAAAGTCCGCAAGAAACAGCTCCCATAACAGTGCGGTTCTGTTTGTGGTCACACTACAAGTAGCTGCTCTCCTTCAAGGCCGTCTTAGGTTTTGGGGGGAGGGGGGTAGGGCAGATTAGAAGACCAACAGAGAAGTTAGCTGGATGTGTTTAAAGGAATACTTTGGTTTCCATGAATGAAAGAAAAGGGCCCTTTTCAAAAGGGGAGAATTTTCAAGATGTAGACTTTGGCATGCGACCTATTTTTTATACTTGGTCATCAAGATCAAAAAAGAACTTTAACAGAAACCATTTTTTACAGTACCTATATTTATACATTTATATTTCAAAACCACATCTACCTTCAATGCAAACAAAACCATACTCTGATAAAGCTGTCAACTGAAGAAGCACTTCTGTAACCTCAAACTCTTTTGAAAATAATACTGGTTTGCCTTCCTCTTTGATGTACTTAAGTTATCGATTTTAGTCCTGAATTTTATTGTCTCATTGGGATCGATAATGTAGCAAAATAAGGTAGTTGTGTGTCTAGCTTAAGAGCTACACATTTTTGAAACATTACCTGAACCTCCAGTGCCATGTAAAATGAGAAAAAGCTAAATTTTACAGACAAAATTGAGTTTTTCCCACAGTTTATGCCTCTAGACAATCGTTGTGTTCAACAGCACAGGGTAAAAAAAAAACAAACAAACTTCTTTTTTAATTGTGGAGCAGATAATATGTCATTGCCACATGAGACAAGCTTTTGTGTGTTCTGAGTTTGCTATATTTTAATATGTAATTTAGGTATTTTTTATGCTTACGTTTAGACCTGCAGTATGCACTGTTCAGGATAAGAGGGGCTAAAAGACTATTATGAAATAATATGTGCAGAACTACATTGTCGCAGGTTGCATGCCGAGAAAAATCTAATTGATACAACATTTTTGCATTTAATAGTGATACATACAAATAATGGCATTTGAAGATTTTAGTAGGTTATCTTGATCTGTATTTATGTTGCTACATGAACTCGTTTGTGGTTCTAATATGGTGAAACTAGCTGCTGTTTTGTTGTTTAATTTTTGATACTATAAAACAAAAAAGTTCACTTCAGCTGCAGATAAGCTAATGGACAGTAAAATCTCTGGGATCAGTTACCTCTCACACAGATACACACAAATGCAATAACGGCTAACAGCTGGTTGGTGCATGCACTTTGCAGAATTGTGAAACTTAATTTTTTTTCTAAATGCCATCTGTTTTTTGGGTGTTAGTGTGATTGCTTTAAAAGACCAACCATTTTTTCCTCAACCATATTGTTGTCTTTGTGCAGTTGACTTCTAGGTAACTGAACTGAAGACTAGACATTTGTGAAAGAATGTCATTTTGAGAGGCATCCAGAGGAGGAGAAAAAATAAGGAACCAAAATGGAAAAAAATAATGGTTATTGAGATGAACTATAGATGAGCTTATTGTAGTTTGGGAGTGGTGAGTGGGAAGTGCAGAGTTTTATGTTATCTGTCTGTGATTGTTTGGACTATGTCATAAGGAATTCACCTCTGGTCATTCCACAGTGAGAAGGAGTATCAATGATTTTCCTCAACTCCTAAGCCAAAATAAAATATGTCTACAACAAAGCTACCGATTATAATAGAATTCCTGCACATTTATTGTAAGTGTTAAAAGAAATGTTTATTTGTTCAAGAAAGACTAAAAAATATGTAGCAGAGTAGCTGGACAGATTTGGTACCTTGTGTTTTTTTGTGCCTGTGAATTATGTTTTTCCACATGGTCAAGAGTGCCAATTTACAGCTGCCAGTTCGTCTATAAACTTTTCTATTTTGTTATTTTGTACTTTTAAAGATACTACAGACTTCACATCATGAAAGGTCCTGAACAGGAGTAGACACACATTCACTAACAATATTGTATATCAGTGCAAATATCAGGAATTTTAAAATTATTTTTCTATTTTATATTTTTCAGTTATATAATAAACTAGGCTTTGGATTTGGCAGAATCTTGCTGCATGTGCTAAATAATTGTAAAGATAAGGTTACACTTTAAACTATTTTCAGGAATGTGAATATATAGTCTTGTAATATATTGATGCAGTAATAGATATAATGCTAAGTTGTAAAAGGTCTCCACATAATCATGTGGTAATATTCCAAATCAACGTCACTTTAATCCCTGAAAGATTTTAGTATAGCATTAAAGATATATACATATCTAGTATATATATATATCTAGTATGTGTTGCAAACTTGATAGATTTATCAAGTATGCAACACAGAAACATATTATATGGATATCCACCGGCAAATTAATAATGGTTCATAGTGTCTGCTTTTAAATTTACGTAGGTATCCCTTCTTCAAGCCTATCACTTGTGACAGGGAGCATTCATTCTAGCAGTAACAAGTTCACTTTGACAGCTGCACTTGTTAAATGTCATAAACAATCTTAAGGTGCAGTGACTGATAATACTCCTTGATAAGTGTATTTACAGAATACTCTTATATAAGTATTCTGTAAATATATATATACACACACACACATATACAGGGATTGACATAACTGGTACGCAAGTATGCATTGGCCTTGCGTACAAAAAACGTGTGGCAATCGATTGATCACAGGTTAATGCGTACTTGCATACCAGTTATGTGAATCCTTGTGTGTGTGTGTGTGTGTGTGTGTGTGTGTGTA
>JAABNX020000049.1:18305749-18318478 GCA_015163995.2 Mormyrus lacerda
ATACACATAAAGAGCTGATGGGCCATTTTTATTAGACACTGCCTTAGTTCTCCAACTGACTGATGTATAGTCCTAGACAGGCTGTACAGTGCGTCACTTACTTACCTACATGTACATATGTACATATAAGGCGATTGGATGGTATAAGTAATCACTGAAATTATTCAATTCTAGTTTGTTGGAGTTTACTGTAGGCTTGGCCAATGAAAATGTCTTGTCTGATTGTCATTTTATCTCAGTATTCCTTGTGCCAATTATTACAAAAGAGCTTATTTCTAGTCTTTTTTAGATTTTAATATTAAAATAGTTAATGAAATGTATAACGTGCATATACATTAATGGGCTGATATTTCGAAACACTTTATGCAACAATGCCTTCAGGCTTCTCTATCTCTGTAATGGTGCATAAGCACTTGCAATATCTTCTAGAAATCCATAATGTGCATTTATGTGTATTTCTGTGAATCAGCAAGGATTTTTTTCCTTTCAAAAAAAGCTCTGGAATGATTTTTTTTCTACCAAATGTCCTGAGTAAGGCACGTATATGTGAGAATTGCCATGAATGGGTTAAATCACGTCACCTAACTCCAGTGTGAAACATAGCTTGTAATGAACATTAATTCTCTCATGGGTTTGGTTGTGTGAACTCATTGCAAATACATGAAGTGAACTTAATACTAAATTATTATTATTTACTCAGAGGGAACACTGTAACAGTATCTGTCATGTGAAATGCATTGGCATACTTGCAAAAGCTTGTAATTTGATGGGAAAATGTTATCTTGTACGGATTTTGCGTTAGTGTATCAAAAGAGAACATGTATTTAGATTTTCATTTTAACTCAGTCTCATGCCAAAAAGTCATATGAAACCATATATTTTAAAATGTAATTTTTACAAAATAATGGTTACGTTTAGAAATTAACCCAAAATAATGGTAATTGTAAAAGGAAAAATATACTGTAACATATAAAGAATGGTTTGTTTTTACTTTAAAAATTTCTTCAGTTAATGTTTTGTTTTTTTCCTCTGTGTCCTGAAAGATTTCTGTGAAAGTTTTGTAGCCTATATTTGTGTCATTGAATTGCATGGTTCAAATGTAAAAGTTCCTTTGCTTGTACAGCTAAAATTACACTGTAGGACAGGGTTAGAGGAAAAGAATGCATTTTTGGCCTCATGATTAGTACTTGCCAGTAGTGTTTCCTTTGAATTAAGGTTTACAATTAATGTATTCATTACAACCACTAGATTATAATGTTGATGATAGCCAGCAGTTATAAAGTTCACGAATTTCAAAATCTCATTGCATTTCTTACAAGAAACAAAGCACTTTATGTGTTACTGTGAAGGAAACCCTTTATGTTATTTTAACTTGTATGTTAATGTTCAAGGTTATGATTTGAAAGTCCAGGCATTTAAAATAAATGATTAGCATTTTTGTCAGTGTCATCCTTAATTGTTTGTTGATACATGCATGGGTTATGAAGCTTTACTTTCTCTAGATTCAGGTGGGATTGGAAAATACATTCTACAGCAAAATCAATATATTCTGTTTATGTGGTTAAAATGTTTTCAAAACAGTGAATTCATGAGTCATGCATGTGGTTAAAGGGAAGAAGAAATCAACCTTATCTAATATGCAGATTTTTCCTAATGCTTGTACCAAGCCTTTAAAAGATATTTTGATTATCATTAAAGTTGTGTAATAACCCTACTGGTGCTGAAAACGAAGTGTAAGAATACTGTGTTCCTTTAAAAAAATAGTTTAAAGTGCATTTTATTACTTTTTCAAACACTGAGTATAAAATAAAATACATAAAACTTGTTGTTTTGAAATTGTCCTGTTCTTTGCTAATTAGAGAACTGGGTTTGGGGAGTGTAACTAATCAATGGTGGATTCAAAGTTGAAGTGGTGGGGCGCAGATACTGATTTAGCAGCGGAGAGGCTACAATGGGATCTGGATTTAATTAGCAACTGGGCTGATACCTGGCAGATGAAATTTAACATAGATAAATGTAAGGTAATCCATGCAGGGAGCAGAAATATAAAGGACAGATATTTATGGATTCCAGTGAAAACATTATTAGATTAATTACATTTCTCACTTTGGAAACTGCAAGATGACAATGCTTTGCTATCTTCTTGTAGCCGTCTGCATTGTGGGCATCAATAACTTTCATTTGCAGTCTTACACAGCTGCTTAGAGGAACTCATGGTTGTTGAATGTCCACAAGTGTGTGCACAAGGTTTGAAGAGTATTTATAAAGCTTTTTAATTGGCACCAGCTGACATTTATTAATGGCAGCTGTTGCCACGCATCACATCTAATGAGCTGATTAAGAACTGAAACCTTGTAAAAAGAATCTTTTGGAAATCTTAGGGTGCCACAATAATGTTTTTATTTTTGTTCAATTTATGACATAAAAAGTAACTATGCATCAATGTTTTGTGAAAATATTGTGCATGTTTTCCATTTCCTACAGAGACTGTGTTTACCTCTTTTCAATTAAAAAATGACCAAAATATGTTATCAAGGGGTGCCCAAACTTTTGCATACCACTGTAACTCTCATTCAAATGGTTCAATAAAGTTTTAGACAAGACATATGCAGGACTCAAGAGGCATTGCAGCTGTGCCCTGTAACATATTAACCTTGTTATCAGTCATGAACAGGGATGGTAAGATTCACCAATTCTCATCAGTGATTGGGCATGTCCTTCCCCTGATTAAAACAGTGTGCATCAGATACAATTTGGGATGCACTATTTCCAATGTCTTTGCATTGGTACAATCTGATTTATTAATTATTAGAAGAGGGCCTGTACCTTTATTATTTAGGAATGTGACCACTAATTTTATGTTACGATTGATTCCATGTTGCATTGCATATACTTTCGCATTGTATCGTGTCACATCATGCTGAATCAAATTGTGTCAAACTGCACTGCATCAGTGCAAGAGGGATGAATCATATCCTACTGCATTAGTTGCTTCATATATATTATCAATGCATCGGATTGTTGCCAATGCATTGAGTGAATTATATATGCCTCAGTGATCGAGATGCACATGTGCATGTTACAAAGAACTTATCCAAGATGCTAACCTGAACGTATTACTCCTCTGACTGGGCAGATGTTAATGATGCTGAAGTCTTGGTTCACCCAAAATCATGATCAGAGGTGTCACAGACATATATTTTATACAAGAAACTACTGGAAAAGGGGTGTGGAATAAAACAATCTAGATCACCAGAACAATAGCCAATATTATTTAATCACAGTCCCTGCCAGTAAAGAATCACTGTTGTACATAAGTTACAATGTTTCACAGGTTTTTTTTTCTTTTTACAAACTTCCAGTTAAATTTCCCCCATTACAGGAAACAAAAAGCAGATTTGTATAATACAAAATGCAAACCAATTTTCACACAGTGAATTCCTTTACAAAGAAAAAAATAAAAGACATAACGGCTACATCCACATCGGAGAAAGAATTTTAAACATTCCTTAATGGAGTATAATATAAAAACATGTCTTTTTCTTGAAGTTAAATCTGTACCTCAGTTTAAACATTCTTTTACAAGACAACTTGAAAGTAATCAAAAGCAATTACATTTCCCAAAGTGAGGACTTAAAAAAAAAATCATAAAAAATAGAAAAATACCAACATCAGCCCAATCTTGTTTCTATGGATTTAGTTACTCTAGTTATTGAGAGCACTCAAAGTGACCAAGGAAAGTGACAGAATGTAAGAGATATTTCCATTAGTGCACACATATTCACAGAACCAACACTCGTCAAAATCCTAAAGCTACAAGGTACTACTGCTAGTGTGTGAAAGTTTCTTTTTGCTACTTTTTTGTATTTGCGTGCAAACGGCCAATCTAATATCTCCTTTGTAAACGCTCCAAACTCACAGTGATCTCACCACAATTTTTCCCCAATAATTCACTAAAATTACAAACAAGCAATTGGTTGATCACAATGCTTTTCACTGACAGACAGCATATGTTGTGTGATTTATTAGTTCAATGTGTGAATACAATTCTAATTCTAGGGCAATAACACTGCAATTACTGGTTCAGTTTTGCTTATACTTGCTAAGATTTTCAGGATATTGCCCATATAAAACTAGCAGTGCTATCACTAAACAGTAAAATTAATGTAGTTCTACTTAAGGTCAAATGATGCCATCTTTATTAGATTTTGACTGGAAAAGTGAAACCTTTGTTTTGAAAGAAATGTTCAATTTAGGGGTTGCTGTGGGCCAGTGCATCTGTCAGTCAGACATTACTGCTGTGCTTACTAAATACTTGCTTTTCTACATTTTTAAGAGATGGAGGATAAATTCTTGGGGAGGGAGGGGGTTAAAATTCTCTCTGACATTGGAAAGTGACTTTTTACCTGTTTCTTCTCTGCAGTCACACTGTGAGAAAGATTGAGACAAACTAATATCCTGTATGAATAAGAAGCATGTTTTTCTATGCCTTCTGAAGTGTGTTTGAAAACAGACATTTTATAATGGTTAGGTACACAAATGTTACACATTCTGGCACTGAACTCCTTTGTCTCAGAAAGGATAAGAGTTGCTCGGCTCTGCATGGGCAACCAGTTGAGAGATCTTGCATTACTGATTTGTAGAGACCATTTAATATAAATGCTGACTCAGAGCAAGTGGATTAGCAGTTGCACATTACAGTACTATATATACACATGTGTATGCACCCAAACATTAAAAACAGAATTAAGAGCCTGCTGAAAGGCACATCAAAAATGGAATTTAACAGCAATGGATGAAGACCAGTGATTGAATTTCTGTAAATCCATAAAGGGAAAGAGGCAGACCACCATAAAGCAATCAACAATTTACACACAAACTTGGCAGATGTCTTTAAAAAAAAAAGTGCACATATATATGTGGGTGTGTGTGTGTGTACACATGTACAAATTTGAGTTCTCTTGCTATTATACTGGCAACTTCTTCAAAAAAATGGACACAACCTAATAGGTGGACTTCAAACATCATAGTCATCTCAAAAAGAACAGAAGCGGTTGCAATGTGAAGGACTTTCAAAATGATTTTCTACAAAGCCAAACTCATACAGGCAGTTACAATTCTATTCTTTAGTTGCCAGCCAATTAATTTACTTGTAACTGACATTTACCAGTGATGTCTGCCAACAGTTCTTCCAACTAATTTATTAAAAGCTAATTTAAAGAATTTAAAAGGCTAGTTGTTTAATGTTAATGTCAAAAAATATATAATCTTAAAGATGCAATCGGTGTCTCATTCTCTATATCTGTGCGTCTCAGCAGGGCTCTTTAATATCCAATCTTGACGATTGCTTAAAATGTAAATAGCTCTTTCCCAAGCATTAACAACAATACCTGCAACAATGATAATAATAAATGCAATATTACACAGATTATACTTAGTGAAACTGCACCAAAATTGGTGCTTTAATACTGTAGACTGTCTCGAGAGACCAGAATGTTGGCCTAAAAATGCAAACAAATATCAGAAAGAGTCACACCTGCAATACAATGTACCAAGAATGTACATTAGTTTCTGAATCCTCAGAGAAGAGTCATGCGAAAGCCATTTGAAGTAAAATGAGAGGAGAAAGAGAATAGCACTCCTGCGAATGAGATGTCAGAATGGAAGACAGCATGTAGAACTTTCTAGTGCTTGATAACGCTACACAAAACTGTACTCTCTGTATCCCCAGGTTCATTTTTCTCCTCCTGCTCTTCTTCCTTGACTAGTCAATAACATACGCACCAACAAAAGCAGTAATTCAGCAAGGCAAAGATAAATGTATCACGTGACAGTTATAGCCACTTACAATAATGGAAAAATTAAGTCCATTTATCCAATTACGCACATCAACACACCAGAAGCAAAACTAACCACAACATCCTTAACTGCTGAACAGCTGGCATAACTTTCAGCAGAATACAAATGCTGGTTTGTGGTTCAAGCAAATCAAATGAACAACTATCTCAAGGTATGAACTTTTCTTAAGCCATTTGTGTTACAGGACTCAAAGCTAAAAGACACAATTCAAAATATTTTGTCACAGTAGATGAAAGCCACCAAAGCTATGCAGGCTAACTGTGAAAGACCAATGTTTCATTGCAGTCCTTATTATTACGGTCTTCCCTCCTAATGAAAATGTATAAGCATCACAAGCAAACACACCAGCTCCCACAATAAATATATACAAAAATCAGCTAGTTATGAGGTGTCAAGAACTTGGTAATATTTCAGGAAAATCAAACTTTTTCCATTACATATGCCTTTGTAAATGGCCTATAGAACAGGATTCAGAAAGATCGAATCAGACATCCATTTTGCACATTAATAGGAATTTGTACATCGCTACATACTGAGCTACCATGTTCTATGGAGAAGGTTGTCCTAGCCCTTGGCTTCCCAATTAAATATGGAACCATAAAGAAGATACTGTACAACAGTCAGTAATAACACAACCTTGGGGAGCTCCAAGCATTAACCTATTAACGTTCATTTAGAATGTGTGAATGGTTACCAAACACAACAGAAAGTATAGTGAGGATAAGAGTACATTCCTACCCCACAACGGACTTGACATCAAAGAAACCTTTACAGAGTATGGATTTTACTTTCTAGTCTGAAAGACAACTCAGTGAAACATATAGCCAAGGCTAACCACAAGAAATGAGTTAGCAGTGGTTTTAGCAATTATATCCATGTGTTAAATAATTGTCTAAAGCAAGACTGATTAGTACAATTTAAAAAAACACTTTAAAGTCTTTTTAACAGATCTCAAAAGGTACATTTTACCTTTTACATTTATAAGCTGTATATTTTGGTGATATAGCTATGGCTCTGTGAACCCTGGTTTAATGGTTCTCAGACCTGATATCTGTAATGCCCAGTGATTCCATGCATTTTGTTCACTCGACCAAAACAAGTGTTTGTGGGTTAGTTGACCTGAAATATTATGGTGTAATTCTACATGTAGCTGTGGTTCCCCAGGGAGAATGTGTAATCCCAGCTCCTCAGTGTTATTTTTCCCCAATTCTAGTCTAATGGATTGTACATTTTCATTCCAGCACAGCAACAGCACTCCTGTTAGTGAATTAAATCTCGAATCAGTTACATGATTGAAGAAATAAAAAGGAAAACTTGTAGTAGGGTGTGTTAAAACAAAGCCCAGGCCAACAGCCAAGTTCACATCTCTGACGCTGTCTCCTCAGAGACCCCAGAAAGAAAGACTACATTCAAATACATAAAGAGGTTCAACTTCACAGAAGTCAGAGAAAGGTGGGGGGTCAACAAAATAAAACAATTGTACTTGACAAACTGACCTGAGCGCTCCAAGTGCACGCTAATCACCTGGCACAGAAGAGAAAATGTTTCCATTTGCAATCACTAAGCTTACAAATCAGAACATTACAGATTATATAGGTGTAATTTTAATACCACCACCAACAATAGAACCAGGTTTTCCATTTTAAGTGACAGTAAGGCTGCTGGCCACATAGGTCTCTGTGACCCTGGACTTGTTTGGGCCTGCACTACGCTTCTTCCAGGAAGAAACCTCACCTCAACCCCCACTGAACAATTAACAGCCCAGAGAACGCTGATCATAAACCCATCCTGCTGTCTCCCCCTCCCCCTTACTGCTCCCAAATGGTCACACAGAAAGCCAAAATGAGGAAAGCATTATCTGATGTTAATGTAATCAATGTAGATAATCATGCTTGGTCTCATTTTAATGGTCTCAATGTGACCAATATAATATCAGTTTTAAAGTAGTATGTCATAACATCATGAAGACCTAGAGAATTAGAAAAACCTTGCCGTGTTGGAAGGCTTCCCCATCCAGTTAACAAAAGGCCCTAATGACCTCACCATTGACAATCCGATTGACCATTGTCTTGAGGACTTATCAGTATACCCTGAAGGGGATCACAAAGATATCACAACCTTAAACCAATATCTCTAAGTTAGGGGTGGCCAATCTTATCCGCAATGGGCCGGTGTTTATGCAGGTTTTTGGGATAACCTGCAGGTCAGCTGTTCAAACCCAGGTGTGAGGACTCTTCAGCCAATCAGTCCTATAATTAGTAATCTAATTAGGGAGTTGCAGTGAAAACCTGCATTTACACCGGCCCTTTGTGAATAAGATTGGCCAACCCTGCTTTAAGTAGAATGATACCCATAACATCTGGTTAGAGACTGGTGTAAACCAAGAAAACCCATTTCTTGGTTTGGTATATAAGTAAGGGTCCTTGAGACGATTGGGGGGGGTCATTCTGTAGCCAGAACCTCCCCTGGTAAGTATTCTTAGGATACTCATCATGTGCAGCCTTTATTTAGGACACACTCAGCAATCAGAGCTCCCACACACTGCTGCACGAGTTTGCATCTGTAGCCAGGTCCAGTTACTCACAGTGTACCCACAGCTGAAGTATGTAACTTCTTTGACTTTATAACATTTGTGAGTAAAATGGATATAGGATAGGAGTTTGTGGCAAGTTAGATTTAGCTTAGATGAATCTATATGTTTTGTTGAACGTATGTCTTCTTGTACTATGAAAAATGGTTATTCCCTTGTTGCCTGACTTTGCTTCAGTATGTTCTCAGTAGATCTCTTCTCTCCAGGACCTTGTGCGACTGCCCAAGCTGAGTTACTACGGGCTCTGAGGAGTTATGCGAATCGCCAGGCCTGACTGCCTATCTAAGCTGACATTGTGTTAGTTGTAGTGACCCCTCAACCTCTAAACTGAGCTCTACATAACAGTCTGTGGATCACCTTATCGGCCAAGGCGAATCTGGTGTAATTCCACCACCCAGAACAGATGAAAGTTAAGCATTAGTAAGGAGAGCCCAGAAGTAATCTGAATAACAAAAATGTCATGACCAAAAGATTCTAAATAAGTTTTTAATACAATTAGATTCAGATTTGGTTAGATTTTGTTTTAAAGGGTAAGCAACTTTCCAAGTGCACTCTGAAGGACCTACACAAATACGGAGCCTTTGGTTGTCCAATTGGATTGCGTTGTTGGGTCACTGGGCAGCTTCTTACACTGTTTTGGCTGTATTGGGCATGGTGCTGTACTGTCAGAGAATAGTTTATTAAACATTATTTAAATCTATAACAATTTAGCTTTTTGCTAAGCTGAGATGAACAACTCAAATAATTAGATTTATGTTTTTATTCATAATCCTTTGATCAGGGTCAAAAGACAAAAAGTAGATTTTTGTAACTGTTAAATGTGTGTATACACACATTTTATGCACATACAGACAGCTTGAATTCCAGAATAAAATGGAATACTGTCCCACCAAAGTAGTCAAGTGCAATATATACTAGACTGAATTGTTCCTTTTTCAGACATACCAATATAGGTTTCTTACACACTGATAGGAGGAAGTAGTACCCTACACAATACACCAAAACCAAAGTTAATTGTATAAGGTTGGGCAATATGAAGATATTATCAGTAATCAACGATATCGTACAAATAGCCTGGTACAATATTTGATTTTGACTAACTGGAAATACCACATTTGCTGGGGAAGTAGGCTTAGGTTACACACAAAGACAAAAATGATCTATGAACTGGCTTTTAGTTCACCCTGTTAGTTTGTTTCTGACACAGTTATTCATATTTCTTTTGTTAAAAAGGTTATTTTTTAAAGGTTATTTTGTAAGTACCTTACAAGGAACACAGCTAAGGCTTGCCGCAAGTTTGTGAACTACTGCTTTAGATGATTTTATATGGTCCACATGTTTTTAAATTATGATTAATTCTGGCCAACTGATCGATAGTTTTCCATAGAGACTAAAAAAAAAGACTAGCACCACCACTAACCAGCACTGCCCCTCCCTCCCCACACACACTCAATGAGTTTTGTTATGTCAAGCTTTCACATTTTTCCATTTGCCCCACTTGATACCACGCACGCATATTATTTTGTAGATATTGCCCAGCTCTAATGTCTAATGCCTCAACTGACCTGTTAGTAAGCAGTAATCATGCACCTTTTCCAAAACACAAAATTAACATTACAATGGATAACGTTCAGTTAAATGTCTGTACCAGTGAACAGAGGAGCAGCTAGCCAACATACAAACAGTCCTCCCTCCACTTTAACAAAACCTTAAAATCCACCACTAATACAAACAACACAAACAACCCTTGCAAAGTCAAAATACTACAATCTATGCTAAAACATAACCTCTGGAAGTATGCACATATTAATAATGGCAAGCTTCATCAAAACCTGTCAATTTGAAAAGTAACCAACAACCAATTATGTCAGGGGAAAAGATGCATTTCATTATGCTGATTAAGGTCAAGTCTAGGCATCGAGTATAAGCTTCTTATTTCATGGAAAATAAACACTGGACATGCTCAGCTATTACAAGTACTGTAAATTGAGCCCTCCTCACAAGCTAATATAAACAGCAGATCCCTTCTCCCCTATTTATCTAAAGGGTCAAGATGAACAGCATGCTAGACATACGATTATATGCTTGCATTATAAGTCCCCATAATTTTCTTTCAATTTCAATAAGGTGTAAAACGAATATGACCTATGCAGGCTAAATCAGACTTATCATACTCCTGAGAAAATTTTAAAAAGGAAAATGAAGGTGTTCAAAACCTAAGCAGATATTTCAGGAAAGCAAAAAAATGTCCCAAATCTTTAACTGATATATGTAGTACAGATATGGCTTCATTGTTACACATCTTTGTAAATGTGCACATGCCTGTATAAACAAGTACATGTCTAAAAATATGATTACCCTAAAAATTCAACCAAAGCAAATTCAACTGATGGTCACATAGATCTTAAGAGCACGACTGTAAAAGTTTAGTTTTTAATACTTTATATCAGGGTTCCCGAATTCCAGTACTGGAGGGCCAGAATCCAACACAGTTTGCCAATTTCCCTGCTCAAACACATCTTAAATGGGCTAATTGCCAGGTTTAGAAGGTTTCTATGTTACACCAAGACTCTCATTTAAGAACAGCATTGAATTTCCTTTGAAGTATAATTTCTTGAGATTGTCTGTAACCTTCAGTTGAAACAGTCTAAGCTTTTGGGAATGTAATGTATGCACACATAACAATGATACTGAAAAACTTTGCATTTCTACCAAGTTCTTAGTCATAACAAGATCTTTCCACAGGAAAAGAAAAATGTACGGTCAACTGTCAAAATCAGTAGAATTCCTTACTACTTCCTGAAGGCCTCCACAGTAAGACCGCAAGTGCGCAGACTCAATAATTGCAGACATCGTTTCATAACCACTTAAACTGAAATTATAAAATGTATCAAATAGTTCATCTTGAAAAGCTGTTCTCATTTTAGCCATAGCCCTTATTATGACTAAATCATGACAACCTGGAAACCTAAAACGGTCTCATTCAGCTTGAAAAAGGGTAAGCATCCTGAAATATCCATGCTAAAATTTCAGTAAAGTTTGTAATGTTTTAGTACAACGGCTGATCCATGAGGGCACACAGATCCTGTGTGCTGCCATGGATTCATATGACAGGAAGAATGGGCTAACAGTTCACACACCCTTGGTGCAGGTATAGATAATGGTGGTAAATCTGATGAGCCATGTCTAGTGGACCACACCATTTTTCTGCATGTCAGGGCCGCTGGCACCTAAGTCTCCAGAAAGGCAGAGAGAAGAAGTCTTGCTGGACAGAGACAGCATACTGCTTCCCACACTGCTATCCTGTGCCATGCTGTCATTAGAAGCCTCACTAGATATATTGAGAGAGAGAGAGAGACATGAACACATCAGCACAACTCGTTATTAATTATTTTACTGTAGTGGGGGAAAATTTTCATAACCATTGACTGATTCATTTTTTTGTCTGATGTATTATGTGTCTTACCCACATAGATGGGTGACTTAAAGGGTTTAGCCTATGTGTTATGAATACCCCAGAGGAACACAAAGTCACATATCATCACTTAAATGTTTTTAAACATTAAGGTGTGCTGGAGAAAGGTAAAATGTGAATGTGATTGTTAGCTCATGAAGATTTTCAGGTGCGTTGATGATTCTGTAGGGTATTGGAACTACAAAACCTACTCTACTGCCATTCAGGTTTCAGCATCTTCTTGGATCATAACTAGTACTCTACCTGCTCTGTTATAGTACTTCCTGTTTTAAAAATTTAAATGTTACAAATAACCTTAGGCAGGCAAATTAAAAAATGCATTTCCCATAAACGTGAGAGAGGATTCTCACGTGAGAGCCAGAGAGAGGTCTTCCAGTTGGACTTTGTGGTCTGGAAGACCGTTTTCTGTGGGCTTCAGCTTGTAGTGGACCTCACGTGGTGAATGATTCTCCTACAAAAAAATAAAAATATTTATGAGCCACACAATTCAAACATTTTTTTAAATAAAAAAAGGGTTCTCATTCCAAATGACAAATCCATGAAATCCGAAGGTGATACAGTGGCTTGCAAAAGTATTCAACCCCCTTGAAAGTCATGGTCATTGTCTGGAGTACAAAATATATATGCACAATAGAGATGCGCGGATCAGCTAAAATGTCACCCGAATCCGCGGCTTTAAACAAATCATCCACCCGCCCGCACCTATAATTTTCTCTGATATAGATATTCGCACCCGCTTCTTCGTTTTTAACAGCAGATTCAGTGACTTTAGAGCTAATCTGCGCATCTCTGATAGTAAAATAAT
>JAABNX020000049.1:18318578-18331064 GCA_015163995.2 Mormyrus lacerda
ATGATTGATCTCATCCACCCGCGACCCACCCGCAATTAATTAAAATGTATTTTTTTATTACCCGACCCACCCAACCCACGGATTATCCGCAGCACCTGCGGATATAACCGCCATCCGCGCATCTCTAATGCACAATTTTCTCAAACAACATTTATGTTGAGAACTCTTTTACTCCATTATATTTTTCAAATGCCAATATAGATCAGTTGTGTACTAACATTAAAAATAGAAAAAATAAAAACGTGATACATGCTTAACTCTATTGAGAATTTGCACCACTATTTGAAATCTGCTGTTCAGGGGTGCTGTCCCAACCTAGAGGATCTGTATCATTTTTGCCAAAAAGAATGGGGAAGAATAATTTCTGAACAATATGCAAAACTGATACATACCTACCCCAGAATAATTAAGGCTGTTATTGCAGCAAAAGGGTTCTCAACATAACATTACTGTGTAGGAGCTGAACACTTATGCAAACAATCAGTTCTGAGTTTCTTCAGTTAAATATCTATTGAAATTGGTTTACTTCGACTATGGAAATGTACACAATAAATTCACAATAAAAATACTGAATGGACAATTTTTTTGTCATGCAGGAAATTATGACTTACAAGGGGGGTTGAATACTTTTGCAAGCCACTGTTCATTTTCATGAGAAGTTATATTTAATTCACATATTATAAAACAGCTAACTTTTCGGCGACTTTTTGCGTCTTTGAAAAGTTCACAGGTAGCCATCGCGTGCCAATTTTTGCTGTAGGGTTTTTACCAGTGATTGGAAAATCAGAGCTAAAATCGTATAGTGTGAACTTACAGCATAACTGTACTCCTTCACCAATGTGACAAGTCAAATAGGAAGCATCACAGGGATCAGTTCTTGATCCTTTATAGTTTTCATCACTGCTATGCTGGGTTCAAACATCAATTATATATAACTTGTGGTAAAACATTTTTACTTAGTCATAGGAAACCAGTTTGTCAGAAATTTAAAAATGAGTGAAGAGGAAAAAAGCGGACAAGGACTGTTCACGAAATGACATTTGTATTCCGCTATATGGAAATGTTTTATACTGCATAGGGGCAATATTGAGAAAAATCAACACTGCTTTTTGTCTGATGGCACTACTCAGGGCAACACCAATAACTTGACAGACTCTGTTGGTAGAGATGTTCTATTTGGTTATATAGTTAATTTTGAACTCCTAAATATCGCAATGTGAACTTTTTCTAGTATTCCTTTAGCCCTACTCAAAACATACAATGTTAACCAATACATATTATTTTTTGTTATTTTGAAACATATTATGTAAAATGATGCAGTTAAACAATGGGGCGAACCATTTTACCAACAATTATTTTGACACAAAGGAATCACAATAAGCAAAATAATTTCAGTAAATGTGAAGAAAAAGACAGCCAAGGCTACTTTGAGAGGCTAAAAGAGACATATCTAAGACTGACCTCGCATTATTGGGGGGAGTTCATTAAACCTGAATGTCTTCTAAGATGTATTTACATTGCAGTTATACTGTGGTGACATTTAAGTTCTGCTTTGCGATACTGGCAGATGACTGCATTTTCATTCACTCTTAATGTGAACTGCTTCTACACAACTGTTGCTTTTGCTGTTTATTTGGACCCTCATGTACTATGTTGCGCCTTCCTATCACCATATTGCAGAGTAATCGAGAAGGAACATTTTAATCAATGCTTTTTAATAATTGAGTAATCGAATTTAATCGAATAATCATGACAGCTCTACCAAAAATTACGCCAAATGACACATCTATTGTCACTTTAGCCAGTTGAATTAATGATGTAAAGACCTGGATTTTTTTTTTTTTTTATCACTAAGGGCACTTTTTCTCCCGCCCAAGTATGGTAGTTTTACTACGGTACTTTCGCTTTTCCATTCACTTCCAATCGAGTACCTGTACCAAAAGTGCAAAACCAGCTAGGGTGGTACTTTGGTACTTCGGCACTTTGGGTGGGATTTGACAGGCCTTCTTTATTGATTGATTATGCAAAAAGCCTGCCTCTGAAACACAATACAAACACCGCATTGAAAACAGTTATGATCTCAGAAAATAAAGATAAAGTAAAAAAAAAAATATTTATTCCGATCTGGTTGGAAGAGCAGAAAATTTAAGAAATTTAAAAAGTACTTTGTTTAATATACTAGGACAGCACGTATACAGCGTGTATAGTGTGCAGTCCAAGCATTGTGATTTTGTTGTTTAGTAAATACTGGGGTATTTATAAAGCAAAAAAGCAGTTCATACATTTCTCACAAACCCATCTAGGAGTGCTTTAAACAGCAAGGATGAAAATGATTACGATTGTCTCGGAGAGCGCATGCAGCACTCGTGAATGCAACAGAGATAAACTGTGAACTGATTTTTAAACATATATTAGATAATCTATAAAAGGAATAATCATTAAAATGGGAAAGCTAGCGAAGGTTGTTTTTTCTGTGACAGAGTAAAGACAAAGTAAACTCCCTGCGCTATAATGCTCAAATACAGAATAGAAAGTAGAAAAAGCCTGATCTTAATCTATCTTACTTAATTGCAAGTATTTAACAATGCAATATAATAATAATCATTACTTTATTGATCCTGTGGGAAATCATTTTTACGCCTCCGTCAACTTGCTCTTTGTAAGCAAGCTGTCCACAAAGAGCAGCCACCCATGGCAGCACCCAGGGAGCTAGGGGTTAAGAGCCTTGCTCAAGGAGGCTGGGTTTGAACCGGTGGTCTTGTGATTACAGGCACACAGGCTTAGCCCACTGAGCCACACGCTGCCCCACTAATTGGTATTAATATCACACGTCATCCATTCCTACAATGGCCATTTCTCCAAATCAGTACAAAAATAGTGCTGGTACCAATTTTTAATGTAGTGAAAAGCCAACACCTTGAAGTACCGTACTTTTGGTACTTTCTCAAAGTACGAAAAATACAGTACCTGGTGCGGTGGAAAGGCAAAAAAAACAAGGTTCTCTTGCTTGAAGGCATGTCTGCTGACAGGAATACTATAATCTCCACACACCACTCTGAGGAGCTGAACCTTTTTTTTTTTCTTTTTTGAGGAGCTGCTCTGTTATCTGGGAGCACCACCACACATTAAACACCTTGCAGGATGTTCAATACGTAGCAGCTTGAATTGTCACCTGGAGCAGGATGATTGCTCTTAGTTACTTGAACTGGCTTCCTGTTAGCTATAGGACTGACTTCAAAGTTCTCCTAGTTGCATATAAGGCAGTAAAAGGTCTAGCATCTGCCTACCTAACAGAATTACTTCAGGTTGACAAGTCACATCACCTTCTCAGATCACATAACACAGGTTTCCTTCTCATTCCATATAAACAAAGTGACAGTTGGTGGTACAGCATTCAGCTATAAGGCCACCATATTGTGGAATGGTTTTCCAGCCTATGTAGTGAATTCCAAGTCGGCCTCATTCTTAATGCTTGTTTAGCTTACTCGCAACTTAACACATAACATACTGTAACTATGGCTGCTGGTGCTACTGTTCATGCCATTTTTAATCTACTAAGTTTGTCCATCAAAGCGTATATGCATGTTCTGACCACACATGCTCTGCCTTCCTTCCCATATATCCACACAGTGCCTGGGGTGAGCACCATCTGAGCTGGAGTCCTAGATCAGTTCCATGGAAGGGTGACATTGTGGATGTGACTTACCATCTTTAACACTGTGGCTGCAGACCTCAGTCTGACACATTGATGTAATTTAGCTTCGATCTCGATCACACTCTACACCTTGTTTTTAGTAAACAAGCCCACTCTTTCTCAGTAATGTTAGCATACCCAGGGGAGTTAGGCAGCCATTTGGCCTTGGACCCCCAGAGGTTTTTTTGTCTCATTACTTGGAAGTTTTTGGTTCTTCTCCTCCATTGTCATCTGGCTTTCTTTCTTTCATTTCTTTGTGTTCCCTTTTCACTGGTTTATATTATTCTATCGTAACAATATCTATCAATATATGTATCACACCACACCCATGTAAAGCACCTTAACTCTGTTGTGAAAGGCACCACATATTAATGAACTGAAATCAAACTGAGTAAATGATTGATCAATAGGACTCCATTTCTCGTGTGTTCAGAGAATTTTTGAACATATGGAACGTATGGATTCGCTGTAGTGCACAACATGAACTGTGAACTGAAGTGTGAGCGATGTAAGGGTCAATCTGAATCCAAACCACATTTCGTCGTTTCCTGGTGCCACCAAAGCTCACCATGGCAATTTCCAGAGTTCTTTTGCCGATTTCCCTCTCCACGTGGTGAAGCTCCAAGCTAAGCTGCTCACTGGACACGACCCCCACTGACCACTTGACCTGTGCCACCTGGGGGGCCAGCACAGCCCCCTCCTTCTGCAGTAACTTTGGGTTGCTGGCAACCTGAGGTGGGATGGAATTCAGATATTGATCCAAAAAAATAGCACAGGAAATTTTACATAAAATCCATCTGACTGATAAAAAAATTTTTTTTGGATATTGAGACGGATTTATACAATTACTGTATTTGCATGAATTCAGACCAATGTGCATACACACCACCATGCCATGGATCTGGGTCTGCTGGTTAATCTGCTGATTGACCTGCTGGAGCTCCATCTTCAGCTGCTCTCTGTCAGCAGATGGCATGGATAGCCTGCATGGAAGATAGTATTCACAGGGACCATGTCAGGCATAAGAAGAGATCACTGAACACACCTCCACCACAGTCAGACAAGAGAATGAGTCTGTGTACCGTTCACTGAAACGTCCCTGAGAACTGGTGTTTTGGTGAAGAGCATAAGCTGTCCCCCCCCAGCATCCATGATTCCCGTAGGCATTGTACTCAGCTGAGGCTGACAAAAAAAAGGGATGGACGGTGGGACATTTAATGAACCTTCCTTTATGCTACTTCTGTAAGGAATATAATACATTAGCGATGACAGCAAAACAAATAAAACATCTTCTAGAGAAGCAAACGATTCCCCGACATAGCAACAAACATACTTCCAGCAGAGATGTGCTTGGTGCCAGAGCCCTGCGCAGAGGCCAGAGTGTGGACTGGACCAGCTGCTTGGTAACCAGTTTTAGAGGTGCGAGAGATGGCGCCAAAGCGGGACACAGTGGGCTGTGGACCGAAGGGGATGATGGGGTCATCATCTTTAACGTCGGCTGCCCGGCGCTGTACGTCAATGAGTGGCTCCCTCAGGCACTTGCTGTCTGTATTCTTCATACAAGACAGATCATCATGTCAGCTTTCATTATATATTTCCTGGTTTTCATGAAACCAACAAATCAATATAGGTAATTTTCCGACAATCAAAACAGGACCCCATCAAGTCTAGAACCATCTCAAATCATTTTATACATGGCCAGTATGTCCTATAAAAACTAAAAATTACTTGTTTTAATAACTTGCCCAGCAAACTACTACATGATAATCGTGGAACAATAGTAATCAAGACATTCACCATCATTTCCATGGCCCCAGGTGCCATGACATCTTTGGATTTGACATCTTTTGAGCTGATGTATGAGCCAAAGGTATCACATGACCAGGGAGAGTATTGGCCAAGATAGTCGGCCTCTCTTCCCTTCCCAAAGATTTTGGTGGTATCCTCCATATACTGTTCATACAAAAGAGGGGGAAAATGCAGAGCTTAGGGAATCATATTACTACATTTAAGGAGAGCTACAAGATTTAGAAAATGCAACAGAGTATATGCAGATTTAAAGAAGTTTTGTGTACATTATCTTTTACACTATAGTAACTATTAATAGTGACTTACATTTTTATAGAAAGCTTACTTTCCTTACATGCATTATTGCCGCTGGATATTATTATTTTATGAACAGGTTTTGTGAGTGTAGTTGTTCTGACTAAAGTAAAAAAATCTTAAAACACAACATTTGGGTTTGATAAACTCCCAATAAAATGAAATACCATTTAGCCTCTCAGAGTAGCCTAGCCTGTCTTTTCATCACTTTAACTTATTTTACTTCATTTACTTTCTTACGATTCCCATTTGTCAAAATAAATCACTGCTAAAATGAAGGTTAGCCCTGTCACTTAACTATATGGTACATAACTGTATATTATTTTCTGGAAGCGTATTAATGTTCCAATAAAACCTTCTGTTTTTACCCAATTATACTGCTACTTCAGTACTGAGTGAATAGGGGAAAGGGGCTAATCACCTCCTGGGTTTCGGCTGGGAACGTGTGGGGCAGTGTCGGCGAGGCAGCAAATGGTGGGGGAGAGATGACCTTTCTCTCCTCCAACTGAGCCATGATCTCCTTGCGTCTACGGTGAAGGTAGTCCAGACTATGCTGGGACCGACTGTAAGAATCCTGAAAGCCACAACCGGACAGAAAAATAGTGTATAAAGCCAACACAAAATGAACTTGAGATTTAAGGAAATATCTAATTTGCAGAATAACACTGACCCTGGAGTAGGTTCTCGCCTGAGAATGTTGAGCACTGGCAGGACAGTAGCCTTCAGGAGGGAATCGGTCCCGGGAGGAATCTGAGTGATGCTGAGATGCTGCTGCTGGAAGCGGGGCTTGCAGAGATACATCAACAGGAACGGGACTGATTCTTACCAAGTCGTCATGGGCAGGGAAGGGCTGCAGCGGAGGAGGAGGGGCCGCATAGGGAGCATGACGACGGCCATCGTAGTGAGGAGGGAACACTTGCTGCGGCACCGCAGGGAACTGGGGGCCCTGCGTGCTAGAGTACTGACGCTCAGCACTGTAGCTCTGGTAAGGGTCTTGGTAAGGGGGGAGGCCTGAATCCGCAGGAGGTGGAGGATTGCGGATATAGCGGGCTTGGATGTATTGCGGTGGCTGGTAACCATATGGATTACCTGGTTAAAAGAGCAACAAGCCTATTATCAGATATGCTGTAGGAATGAATGGATGTTGTAATACTTGTTTTCTTTGGACTGGAAAATCTTTTGGGTCATGTCAATGGGCCAAGATAATGGCAGGAAGGTCACAGGTGCAACAGTTCATTGGAATATCAGCATGCAGAAAGGCTTCTCTGAACACACATGTCCACCCTCAAAGCAGTTCTGGAGGTAAAAGTGGGTTGTAGCTGGTTAATACCGAGATTACAAAGTACCCACTGAGTGCATATATACATTTTTAAATACTTTAATTGCATATTTGTGCTTGCTTATAGAATACATCACATTTATTCAAGATATTTTTAACATATACACTGAAAAACAAAAGATGACGACCCCCATGAGAAGTGAATAACTATCGCATACAAGTGGTGTGTCAAAGTCTAGGATATATTAGCAAGTAAGCCAACATTCGGTATTCATAGTCAATATGTTGAATGCAGAAGAAATGGGCAGGGGTAAAGATTTGACTGACTCTGACAAGGCCCAAATCATTATGGAAAACTGGGTCAGAGCATCTCCAAAAGGGAGCCAATGATGAGTACATGCTGAGTGATAAGAGAAGGGAAAAACCACAAGCCTCTGAATGCATCACTTGGCTTAATGTATAATATATCCTAGATCTTTGAACAAACTGTTTTTACAAGATCAAGTCAACATCATTCACTTCACGTGAGGATGGCCATGTTTTAGCTCATCATTGTATATTTCCCATTATGCACATACACTCACACACATACACATTTCCCTACATTAAAACATGCTAATATAGTCAGCTTTATTCATAAAAATATAAAGATATATATAAAATACTTTTTTTGCTTTGAGTTTATTATCTGCCAATAGATTCTGGCAAACTGCAACATTCCATCTCACAGAAAGTGATAGTGATAGACAATACCTGCTGGATACTCATACTGCGATACTGAGACAGGTGGCCTTGACTCTGGGTAGAACATGTCAAGCTGCTGTGGAGGGTATATCTGGGGTCCCCTGGGGACCAAAGGCATCTGTTTTGTCATGGGGTGGTCACGTATCCTGGCATGGGATATTGTATGAGGAGTCCCGGCCATCACAGATTTGGGAACGTTGTCTAGCCTGCATAATGAGAAAGAGCAGTCTTTTTACAAAGACAGACATTTTAAGGGCTTCATCTTATTAGAGATTCTCATTAGACGAGTAGTACAATTCAGAAAGAGTTTTGCAAAATGCAATGATCTGACTGGATGGAATTGAGGCTCAGGAGGTAGTGCTCTTTTCTCAGACCCCCTTGTTCATGGGTTCGAATCTGTTTGTGTATGTGTAATTTGTATGGTCTCCCTGTGATGAGCAGGAAGTGGTTGATGGACACTGGTGGCTTAATAGTTAGGGAAGCGCACTCGTAATTGAAAGATTTCAGATTCGAATCCCCGACCAGCAAGGCACCACTGAGGTACCCTGGGCAAGGTACTGCCCCCAAGCACTGCTCTCTGGGTGCTGAATTAGCTGCCTCCTGCTATGTCACATTGTCACATATGAGTTAAATGCAGAGAACACATTTCGTTGTTGTGGTGTGTCAACAATGACAATTAATCTCTAAATTCGCTAAATGTTCAGGCTTCCTCCAGCTGCAGTTCTCTCCTACAGTAGGGATGAGAGGGGAAAAAACCTGATTCCTTACCACAATACTTCAAGGTTTCTTTTTTATTTTTATAATCAAGAGTTGAATATCAACTTACAAATATCAAGTGAAGTTACTGTAATCCAGTTAGTCACCTTTTTGATTTCTAATATATTTGCCCAGCTGCAAACAGTCCAGTTGTGTTAAGGGATTGACATGCATAAATGTGGTACAGCACTCTTGTGTAGCAAACGTGCAAACGTGTCGTCACGATTACTAAATTATTAAATTTTGTAAAAATTAAGAAGCATTGATAAAAATTTTCCTTCTGGATTACTCAACAATATGGCAGAAGGAAGATGGGACATAGCAGATCAGGGACCAAATAAAGGGTGAAAACATCTGTTATGTGGACGAAATTCACATTAAGAGTGAATGAAAATCTCTCGTCTGTCAGTATTGCAAAGCATACTGTTAAATATCACTACAGCATGAATGCAATGCAAATACATCTTAGAAGACATTCAGGTTTGATGGACTCACCCAATACTAGATGCCATAGATATGTGCCATTTAGCCTCTTGGAGTAGCCTAACCTGTCTTTGTCAACTCATTTCACGTAATTTATTTTCTGTCTGATTATTTTATGCTAAAATGCTAAAATAATCACTGCTAAAACAAAGGTTACAGCCCCGTCACTTAGCCACATCATCTTAAATAAAACGATACATAATAGTATAGTAAGTATATTTGTGAGTGTATTGTGTGTTTTTCAGTAGGGCTGAACAATACTGGAAAAAGTTCACATTAAAATATTTAAAGCTCTTGCTATATTTAAAGTATATTAAAGTGCCATATTAAATTAACTATATAGCCAAATAGAATTTATCTATCAACAAAGTCTGTCAAATAAGTTGGTGGTATTACCAAGCCACAAACCCGTCCCTACAAATCACTTGATTTTGCCCAATATCGTCTCTGTGAATAGAGGTTTTCCATGTAACGGAAGACGAATGTCTTTTGATGACCAGTTCCCATTTGCTTTTCTTCTCTTCAATCATTTTTAATTTCTCATACACATGCCACACAGTATATGAATCAAACAGTGTTTTAAACCATTACCATTTGTGTGGCTGCGAATGGCTCCCTTTCCCATATTTTATAGCTCAACAGCAGTTTTACAAACCTTACTTATAGCTTTTCTATCATCTACTCTTTACACCCAGTCTTTGAAGTCATTTTTTTTTATAACCAAAGCACTCAAAATGTACATTATCTTGACATGTGTGCCTTTGTTAGTAGGTAGAAAGCACTGCATATCATGACTGAAGTGATTGCCAGTTTTTCATGGGCCAGGAGGGTATAAATGGATTGCCAAAAAAATCAAGTAACCAATAACTCACACAATATGGGTAACGTGAGAAATAACCCAGTAATAAAAGATACTGCACAGAAAAAAATATATTTTGTTGAATGGCACCAGACATGCTACAAATGAAATTCCATGACTTTCCATGTCTGGAATAGACTTGTTAAAAGACATTCCAGAAATACCATGACCAGTGGGATCCCTGACATAAGAGGATGGTGGACACGGTGACGTTTTTCCTACTTACGAGTCAGGTGGTGATCCTGGAGCACTCAGGCTCACCGAGTCCAGCTTTGCAGGTTTTCGGGTGGAATCGTACACTGAGTCAGTGCCACGGGAAATGAGCTGGTTCAGGGAAGAGCCAGATCCAGCAGCCACAATACCATTGGTGACCGAGGAGACCTTGTGGGCAACGGTGTCTACCAGACTGCCATCATCAGGCAGCAGGCCAGGAGAACAGGGATGGCCCACTTCATTCAGCTGAGTCAGGGACTGGCTGAGCTGCCGGCGGGCTGTCAGACGTTTGTTCATCTTCCGGTATCTATAGATTGGAGACAAAAAAAATACATCGAGGACAACCTCAAGATGAAGGGCCTAACAATTTCCCTCCATGTTATAGCAAGCCACACTCACTTCTCCAGCTCGTCCTGAGAGTGGGCAAACGTACAGCTAGCACCCCGGGGACAGCCACCTTTCTGCTTCATATCCCGGCACATATATGTCTTATACTTGCTGTGTTGTGGAGGCTGCGGATAGACAAGAAAGGTTGTAAATGCTGATCCACAGCAGATCCAAAAGGTCTGAGGAGAACAACTGCCCTGCAGGAGAACCACTAACCTGCTGTTGCTCAGTGCCCTTCTTGCTGTGGTTCTGGATGAAATCTACCAAGCCATGAACCACCGTCTTTACTGCTACCAGGCCCTTCTCCAGCTGATCCCAGGTGGGTGGGGGAGCATCTGGGAAAAGACAACAAAGAAAAAGAATAATTAATAAACCATGTCAGATTCCACTGCTGGTAAACGCACGTACTGTCTCAGAAAAATGTAGCTAAAAATCCCATGCATGTTATTAGGTAGGATGTTGAAGTGACAGTTGTTGTTAGCCAGTATCAATCAGAATTTAAGATTAAAGAAAATGTAATTGTCCAGCACAAACATTTTTTTTCCTTCTACCACTATACCCACATCACAAGAAATACAGTAACTTTGGTAACTTAAAAAAATGCATATACCAAGGCTCCAAACTGACCAAAATGGTCACATATTGCAACCATTTATTGAGTGTGCAAGTAAAAATTTCACATGGTGAAAGTTTTTTTTCTTCCTTCTTCACTGGCTCAGTGCAATTTTTTTGGATCTCCTTTCCTGCATACAGAAGTATGTATGTAAATGCACAATGATGAAAAACAGGCAAAACAAAAAAAAAATAAAAGGGGCCTATAGCTGATTATTTTGAAAAACAAAATGAGAATAAAAAGGAGGAAGCTGGTGGAGAGTGAGAGCCAAAGAGAGGTTTCGAGTAGGGTTGGGCGATGAGTTGGTTGTCTTGTAAAGGTACTGTAATTTCACATAGATCCTTTTACACTTAAACATTTCTTTTAAATGACTGATGAAGTCTTTTCTTACTTTTCCATTTGTATAACCTATTGTGTTTCAAATCGCGTACATAAACTTATTTCGAGTATGTTAGTAAGTGCACCTGTGTACTCATATCCCAAGTACTGAAGCACACTGTTGAAGACACCTATTTTTCTAGTCATAGTAGTCATAGTGACATAGTAATGGTGTTGATAGACTTTGTCGCTAAAAAAGTGCTGTTCTGTTTTTCTAAATAAAGGTGTGATCAGGGACAAGTTCATTCTTTTATTTCAATTTATTGTAACATTGCATTTGTCTTTTATGGCTATTATTAACTAAGCACAAAAATGTAATTAATTAATGTATTTGAAGTCGCTTAAGTCCCGTCAGGTAGTTAGTTTAAATTAGGGCCACTGAAATGCAATGTGGAAAATTATAACAGCCAGGATGGATTAATGTGTTTCCTCTAGTCATTATAATAGTAATAATTCATTGATTTTAACATAAAATACTCACAGTTAAATGTGCAGGGTGAGAAATGGCAAAAAAGAATTTACTGAGGCAGGTGCACACCAGGTATACTTAAAAATTATTTTTATGGTTGTGCCGAGCAGAGACACTGGTGGGGGTGGTGGATGGGGAGCCTTAGGGATTGAGATACTGGCTCTACATTCTGATGTCTGTCAGCCATCAGCAATGGATGATGGCATTGTCCACCAGCCCAACCCTAGTCCTGAGACAGACACAAGTGATGGTGTAAGGGCAGCTACAGAGAGGGACAGACCAACTGAGCCAGCAAAAAAGAATACCACTTTTAACCTTAATACAATGCCTTAATACAAAAATAAGGGTGCAATTAAATGCTGGTGTGACCAGTTAAGAAAGTTGGGAGCCCAGTGTTACCACTGGAAACATTAGTCTGGAGCCCTGTATATTATTCAATTCAATTCAATTCAATTCAATTTTATTTATATAGCGCTTTTAACAATGGTCATTGTCTCAAAGCAGCTTC
>JAABNX020000049.1:18334337-18346634 GCA_015163995.2 Mormyrus lacerda
CTGCCACATAAATACCCCCCCAGTGAGTAAGCCGATGGCGACGGTGGCAAGGAAAAACTCCCTAGGAGGAAGAAACCTTGGGAGAAACCAGACCCAAAGGGGGAGCCCATCCTCCAGGGGCCGGCAGAAGAGTCAAACAAAAACAAGTTGATAGATTATAGCCATGTGTATTATGCATTATGAATGCTCTATAAAGCTCTTATCTATAATGCACAATAAATACCTCCATAATGCATTATAATGGCTTAAACTGACCATTATAATCAATTACGAAATTTGATCACTTCCAGTTTGTTACCCCTATAATGTCGTACAATACTTTGTGGTCTCAAGACCAAGAATCTTCTACAGCTGCTGTTTCCTTACTCTGCTCTCACACAGCACTGCAGTTTGATTTTTGAACGCAATTTCTCTAAAAATCAAACCAAGAATATATTTTATGAAGCCATAATAAGGCCCATCAAATGGTTTAAACTTATCACATTCACTAGGTTAAATGTCATTTGCGTTCACCCTTCCCTTTGCTACCATTCAGCAGCATTGTTTCAGTTTTGAAAAAAATCTGTCTCAAAATTTAAACAGTTCCACTTTGGCATCCATATAATGCCTCTACAAACCTTGAAAATGTCCATCCATCAAAAACTTTTTGAGTTATCATAAAGAAATCATGTGTCAAAACTGCCTTTTTTGCTATAACTATATGGCACTGCTTCAATTTTGTGGCACTTGTTCAATCTTACCTGGACCCAGGAACTGGCAACCCCGTGCCCGCACCGCAGCCCACAGGTTAGAGGAAAGCTGCTGAGGGTTCTGATGCTGCAGGATGAGCTCAGTGACAGTGCGCTCCCCCAGGGACCGGGCAGCCCTCATGGCCCTGACACGACCCTCCTCCTCAACGAGCTGGCAGTGCACCAGTGTGACCAACTTGCGCTGCATGGGCCGGCTAAGCATGCTTTGCGACACACTGCTCAGAGTCACAACTAAGGACAGACAGGGGAAAGGGGCAGAGGTCAAATGAGATACCCAACAGCTTTTCATACATTAGGAAAAAAATTCAGACCACCTTAAACACTCTGAAAGTGGTGAAAGACCTGAAGCAATGGATTCCTTTCAGCAGATTCTTACATGATAAGTAAAGAACTGTTCTTGTATTACAATATAGTGCTGGTGTATTACCTCTGGTGCTGCTAAGGGGTTTAAGGTAGAGCGCCAGCTCCTCTACACATTTGCGGGCTTCATGATAGTGCTTTGTCTCTTCTGCACCAATCAACAAGGTAACGGGCTGTTGCACGGGAACCTGTAAACAAAGGAAATAATTTCGTAAAAGTCTGATTTGCAATTGAGAAATGAGAAATCAAGCTGCATTTGCCAATAACCTAACTAACCATTCACATTACCTCGATCAAGTCTCTACATATTCAATGCTTAAAGGAAGTGTATAGAAAAATACATTCTTCACTTTGGTTTTATTTTAGAGGAACTAATACATGATCTCATGGCTATTTTATTTCTTAACTGACTTAGCAGGCACTCAATCCAGAGTAACAACAAATGTAGTAGAAACACTGATATTTACGAATGTTAAACAGTCTCAATTTCAATCATATCAAAACATTCTGAACAGATACTGCAACCAAGTCAAGAAGAACCTCTTTTCCAATAGTTACTGATATGATATTGTACTACATGTTACAAGGCATTCAACCTTTTACAGTCTTTCCTTAAAAAGGGTATTACAAATGAAAAGGAAAAAAACACAATAAGGGCTAGGCCTGAACAAATCAAAATCACTATTTGAAACAACGTGATTAGCAAATCGTAAATGTTGCGATTTAGGATGTACATTTTAAAGCATATGACCCAAGGATTGAAACGGTCATGAGAACAGTTTAACAAATTCATGCTGTCCTGTTTGTGTGACAGTGATTCTCACCAATCAGAAGTGCCGTGCTCCTCGTGTGCTAGTCATGCTTACCAAACAGAAGTGACACAAGGCCACTGCATATATACCCACAAACAGTAAAGATGTGAAACCCAAGGAAAACGTTACATTCGTGGTGCAGAAAAATATTGATTCCATTGCTGACCTATAAATGAAATACCTATTTTAAGGTAGATTGTTTACAGATATGGAAGATTATAAGCACAAAAATTCAAATGGCAATTCATTTTCAATCAATATTCAATCAGAGCATGCATTTGTCATTTCAATATTTAATCTGAGCATGTACTTTGAAAATACATTTTGCAATCAGCAATTCATTGTGCAAAGTGCTTATGCAATCCTTAATTCATTTAAAAATATTTTGAATAATAAATAGAACAATAATGCACTGAATTGCATTTCATATTGCCGTGGGTTTTTTGCCTGTTTATTGAAATGCAATGGTGTCCCCGGCAATTTGATTGCATGTTAGGAGGGAAAACTCAATTGCCAATTCCCAACTGTCAGAGTGCTTATCAAGGTGGACCTTCATTAACAACATCACTTCCTTATTTAGGGCCTCACCAGCATTCAACGGATTTGTTCATTTAGAGCAGGGGTCTCAAACTCCATTCCTGGAGGGCCAGAGCCCTGTGTGGCTTAGTTCTTTCCCCCTTCCACCACAAATGATTCAGCTCAAGAACTGTGTGGTAATTAGCACAAGGCGTTGAATCAGGTGTTTTAAATGCTGATGAACCGAAAACTGTGTAGGGCTCTGCCCCCCCAGGACTGCAGTTTGAGAACCCTGGTTTAGAGTAATGGCGACAGAAGAGCTTGTAGCAAATATTTCTGCCTTATCAGATGACATGGAAAACAATTGGGTATCTGCAATGGATGTGTTTGATAGGTTGTTTTTGCTCTCACAGAGGGTAGAGGAACTTTCCATCTTAACTGGATTTGACACGGGAAGGGTGCAAACTAATCTATCAGAGGCGTTACATGCACTCAAGCAGTCAGTGACACGCAGATTGGGGAGACCCGCCATCGAGATACCTGTGGTGGCCATTGAGGGCTACCACTATGGGCTGATATTTTTGCTACTAGAAACTGAATATGAATTGTGTATATCTGAATCTGCAGTTGTCGCATTAAAAAACTGAATTTGAATTCAGTTCGCAAATTCAATTTCAACTTATTGAGGAAAAGTAATCAACCACAGGTTCACAACACAACTCATATCCACATCTACGACAGTTCTGCAGGTCGGAGTAAAGTGGAGGAGGCGTGTGCCAGGGTGTCGCAAGAGCATTACCTTGATAATTATGAGATTGCCATTTGTATGAGATTGCCTTGATATTTATGAGAAGCTTTATACAGTATACACAAGCAATAGCATAAACATTAACCGTATGTCTGATTAGTATGGTAGTATATGTGGTTAAATGAACGATTTCTGACACTGCTAGTTTATGTTAATATGGTAGAGTAACGCAAAACTAGCTAGGGATATGGATTTTACTTCTAGTTTAGTTTAAGTTATGGCTCGCTTGTTCATCTCATGTGGCTGGAAAGTGATGTCTTTAATGAAGGTCCACCTTGATGAGTGGTCTGACAGTTGGGAATTGCCAACTGAGTTTTCACCGGGAACGCCATTGCATTTGAATAAACAGGCAAAAAACCCATGGCAATACGAAATGCAATTCAGTGCCTTGTTATTCTATTTATTATTCAAAATATTTTTAAATGAATTAAGGATTGCAGAAGCACTTTGCACATTGAATTGCTGATTACAAAATGTATTTTCAAATATACAGAAAGGTCCTATTACCCAAACAGCTTCAGTTGCACAATCCCTATTGTTCTTTTTCTTACTGAAATTGTTTTATTTTTATTATCGTATTTAAATTAACACAGTCATGGCTTTTGTGGTAACTGATTGATGTTTGATTGTTTTCTGCCAATTTAACCCTTGTGTACATAGGACTTTCAGGAAACTGTTACATTACTTAGGGTAAAAAAAAAAAAAAGCAGTCCATCACTGTTTGCCAAACGCAGCGCTTAAAATGCACATTTTCATTCATTCATTTGCTATGTCTGACCCATCATTTACTGGCAAAAAGTCAAATGGCAAAAAGTAGTGCCACAAGATAATGTTTTGACCTTGTTTATCCACAAAATATCCTTTTTTTTAGAATTTGTCATTGTTGACACACCACAGCACACAACAACGAAATGTGTGGTCTCTGTATTTAACCCGTATGTGCCAATGTGACATAGCAGGGGGCAGCTAATTCAGTGCCCGGGGAGCAGTGCTTGGGGGCGGTACCTTGCTCAGGGTACCTCAGTGGTGCCTTGCTGGTCGGGGATCTTTCAATTACAAGTGCGCTTCCCTAACCATTAAGCCACCACTGCCCCAACACCACTGCCTCTTTCAAAAGATATTGTGGTTGCTAACTCTAGGTTCACTGCTACTTCTATGATTATCGCTTCCACGGTTTACCAAAACAACAGCATGGAGCACTCTGCTAACAGTGTTTAATGAGCATAAGGATACCCAGAATTTATATAGATTACAAACTTCTGGGCATCACAGTACGCATCTCATTAATACTTTAGGCATACTACTAGTTTGCTTATCGAATTGTGAGCAAAAATAATGTCCGTAAAATGCCAAAGAGTCCATTATCTAAAGCGCTGCAATAACATACAGTTTGTTGCTGTCAAAAAAATAATTTAAATTAAATGGTCTATTTGATTTTTTGGATGAAAATTAATCGTTTGGATGAATCGACCAATCGGTAAAATAATCAATAGTTTAATCCATAGGAAAATAGTCGTTAGTGGCAGCCCTATACAGTACAAGAGTTCTTTTTAAACATTTTTACATAACAAATATGAAATATTTCTACTTTATATATTAATATTTTAAAACCACTAAATACAAATGAAAAAATATATGCCAAAAAAACCTTTAATTAGGCTACTAGAAACATACATAATGTAATGTTTCACCTCATTTGGACATCTCACCTCATGTTTCACCTCATTTGGACATCTCACCTCATGTTTCACCTCATTTGGACATGTTTCAAGCATTTCTGAAACGTTTATGTTCCAAGACAGTATACACAAGGGGTGAACACTTAAAAATGCTCTCACACTGGCAACACCATCACTTACGCTTTGTTGTTGTATCACAAGCTGCTAGAAACTCCCAAAATCATCCTTTGCTTTTTGCATATTACTTGCGTTGTCTCATGCAATTCTGTGCACTTTGTTTAGTGGGATTTTCCACTCAATGATACTCTTTTGTTTTTTAAACAAAAATTGCAAATAGCTGTGCTACTAGATATTAAAAGCGTAAAATACTTCGATTGTCACCCTTTTATAAGATGTTCTTAAAAGGATATGTGCATGACGTCACAGCAGGAGTGAGTCACTGTGCTCACAACCACTGAGTGACAAAAAAAACGTGTGGCAGAGTTCGTTTTCAGCTTGAATGCCGCAATAACTGATTGTACAAATCGATCATACAAGAAATATGAGCTCTCTTTTTACAGACTGTTGAAAACTAACAAGTAAGTATCGGACGTGGATTGGTCACATACAGCCGATACCCGATCCGTCTAATAGGTAATTATCCGCACCAATACCGTTCCAAATATCAGATGGGTGCACTTCAACTTTTAAAAGATGATGTGGTTGTTGAGCTGTCCTTTTCTTCATCGCCACTTCAGTGCTTATCGCATGCTTGATTTACCAAAACAGTAGTATCTGGCCTACTGAAATTAATAAACATTTTAATAAACATGAATGTATAGAGATTACTAGCTTTTTGCCATCACAATACACATTTCATGAATATTTTTGGTGCACTACTAATCTGCTTACCAAATTTGTATAGTACCAAAAAGACGACGTCGGAGCAAATGTTTCACCCGTTATCTATGGCACATGCGTCATAGAATTGCGATTATATCGCAATGTGATATCTCAGAGCCTTACCATAAAATATTTAATGTTTTTGTCCTGGAAGGCAGGGTAACTACTCTTAGTGAATAGCTTTTATTTCAGTTAATAAAATTTATATATTTATCCATTTTCTAAAATATCTTAATTTATTATTATTTGTAATATATTTGGTGTTTGAAAATTAAGTTGGGAACAACACACATTTAAAGAAGCCTTTTTTTACAAATCTAAAAACGAAACAAAGAAATCTAAAGTGGAAACAACGAATACTGACTTGCCAAGCAAGACAATACTTCTCTGAGCAATACTTATTTGCTACAGGCTGTCAAAATGTGCCCTGCAGTAGACAACACACAAAACAGAGTGTCAAGGTGAAGGCTGAGAGTACTAAATTTTAAGAACTTAGCAATAAGGCTAATGAAGAAACAACTCTATTACAGATAGAGATTCAGCACAAGATACTTTTGCACTGTCCAAATGACTGACTGACGCCATTAGCAACTTTCAGTTACCAGTTATGTCACTTAATAGAAATGACAAAATGCAGTAGTAGTGTAGAACATGTCTGAATATGGAAGCAAAGCCATTAGTCATAAAAACTACAAAGTAGTCAATTTTAGCAATGTTTCGCAATCCAGTCCATGGGGACCCCCAGACATTCCATGTTTTGCTCCTTCTAAGCTCCCTGCCAGATAGTCCCAGCTCCTGGTAGGGAGCAAAAATGTGTACTGTCTGAGGTCCCCAAGGACCAGGTTGGGAAACATTGAATTAGAGGATAATAAAGTAAGATTAACATAACTTACTTGTCCGCTGACAAGCTGTAGGAGAGCAGAGTTGACTGGGAGCTGCTCGATGTCAGTGTTGATTGTGGTCTGATCAAATGGACATGCTTTGCGGTGCAGCTTGTTTAGGCACATCTTGCAAACAGTGTGGCCACAGCCCAAGCTAATGGGCTTACGGATGGTGTCCTCGAAAGTTTGAGTGCATATGGGGCACAGCAGAAACTCCGTCCACTGTGGTGCTTGTACAGGCATTGTAACAAATTTAATCTACATAAATCTTCTTAGCTGTATGCCTTTTGTTTTTTTTAAAAAAACAAGAAACAAAAATCCAGATTCCACTGGAATCACAAAAAAAAATAAGAACTTCCCAAACGTCAATGATTTTCTATATATTCTGACATTGTCGACATTCATCACATAGTGTGAAATATAAATCTGAAAGAGAAAAGACATGTCATCGCACATCCATTGCATGGACACATGATAAATGAATTAATTGTACTACACTTGTATAATTGAAGATATAATTGCAGTATGCAATCCACAATTCAGTCAGCCCAAATTTGCATCCAAACTGCTAAATTCTTCTACAGCTTACAAAAAAAACTTAGCTTGATAAGCTTTCCTAAGCTAAGCTTTCAAAGTTACCAAAACATATGGTATCCCATATTCACATATCATGAAGCAGGATGTCTTACTCAGTTGGATAATTTGCCAGATTTATGGTACCCCAGTTTAAATGGACTTTATCTTTATTGGTTTACATTTAGGCCAGACTGGTAGAACAAGAAATCCTGCTTTGTGATACAGAGCCATGATTTAGCCACATTTAAGCAAATGTTTTGAGGAACACCACGTGTTCTGTGAAAAACGCTGGACTACAGCAATGTGGCTGTCACTGTCGTTTATATTTCAGATGGTAAACAACACGCAGAAGAAAAATAATTTTGGTGATATTTAAAGTGACATACAAGGCCCAGTGGAATATTCAAGAACTGAATACAGTGAAGCCATTAGGTTTGGGAAGCAAACCCTAAGAACAATTATTTTCTAAAATAAACAGCGCTCTGTCCTCAACAAAATTCGGATGTCGCAAGGAACAGGTGCATTTTTAACTGACATATTATACCAAGCGGAGTAATTAAAAAAAAGCAGAGCATTCTTGTATACATCACGACCGACCCCGAGGTCAGCTACGCCCAGTTCACCAGGATACAAACAAATGCAACTATAGAAATAATGAACGTAATTTTCAGGACGTCGGCATACATCGACACGGGTCTTAAATGACAAATCTAGATCACTTACTTTGCTACCAAACTATCGATGCGTGCTATTATACAAAACCATGTACAATGACCGTAAAATTAGGAAACCAAACACAGAAATTACATCGACATATACCTAATAAATACGCACAAGAATTGAAATACGTTATAAATATTCATAGTTTTTAAAGTTATGTAGCAAATAGTTTTGCTAATATCAACACAGTATGTATATTAAATTATACTATTTGTTATATAGCATTAGCTACATCCCCTGACGTGTTTAATTACAATAGCCAAATGGAGTTTAGTGCAGATTTAGTTGCCTAAAGCCTAAGGCCTAATCACACAAAATGAAAATAACGTACTCGCTACTCAGCCTGTCAATGGACCTTTAGTTATATCTTATTTAAAAAGTCAGACTATTTCAAAAAATATATACTAAATGGGTTAAATATTGCAGTTTCCCGCATATGTTCTCTTGTTCTGCATAAGCTAGCTGGCTAAGTAGGCCAAATGGTATCGATCACATACATTAAAATAAATCGAGTAAATATTTAAAAACACTTATCATATGACGAAAATATATGATTAAAAAACAAGGCTTTTATTTTCTTTGACTGTTCGCAAGGACATAAACTTTAATCTAGATCAGGCTAATTCGTGCCCCAGGAGGCAAGAAATTAATCCAAGCCATCGAAATGATATATGCAGATTTTCCTGCAAAATAGCTGACATCCAACTGTAAGTACCAACATGCGTGTAAATTACGTTTTTAAAATAAATGGGAAAGTATCAATCAGGTTATACTTATTTATGTATAAAGTTAATCTAATCGCGTCGACTATTACACAGCCGCTGTATCTTTGTAGCTAACCAACAACGCTATTGATAGAAAACAGAAAAAACAGACCTCAACTTTCCAGAGAAACCCATTACTAACTATCAATAAATATAAAATACTACGTAAAATTATTTCTCGAAGATTTCTGTTAACTAACGACGGATAAATAAGTATAGGAAACGAAGCAAATGCCCCTATTGTTCCCAGTTAGCCGCAATGGGGCCATAAGGGATTGGACTAACCAGTCAGTTAAAGAAAATAGTTTTCTTTTTAGCTTGTAGGCAATAAACCTAACGCTAGAACACTAATATTATTTATGGCAAAAATGTCAACTGGTACTTACAGTCTCTGATTAAACTTAACCAATCTTCAGCTGTTTTGGGGAGACGGTGTTTCTCATCGCGGTCGCCATGTCGACCGTGTATCGCTGACGCCAGTGATCGCCAGTGACACACATAAATCAAAGGAGGAAATGCAACACTGTGCATTATTTTTTCTCGATTTCTTTGGCACATATTTCAAGTGACTGTTAAAATTTGCAAACGACGAGTGTAATCCCCACACCATGATGTTACTTGTGCACCGCAGAACATCATTCCTTACTGTTTCACACAAATCTCTCAATGTTTTATTACAAGTATCGAAATGGTCTTGTACAGTTGCCATCAAATGGCATAATATATGCCCCGGATTCCGTGAAATACGTATGGTTTTGGGACCGGTCCACTGCTGCGAAAGATCCTTTGCTTGTTACAAGGATAACTCAAAAACTAATTGACTGATCTTTTTGAAAAATGGAACTGATTAAATTTTAGACATATGTCCCAAATTTGAGGCATCCCGGCACAGTAACAATTTCAATTCCACATAAGAACCAGCCCTTGCTATGCCCAAACTAATGGTGGGGTAAAGACAGCTGTGCAAACAGCTAAGCAGATCTTTTCCTGGTACTTTTGACTTACAGAACTTCATCTTATATATAACGAGCTTCAGTTTAAACTCTGATTAACATGCCTACTCCCTATTTTGGGCCTCCATTTGGAGATGTGCAGGCTGCACTCCAAACATGGTCCATCTTTTGATGTGTTGTAGTGAAGCAGCTTTAGGAAGGTCCCTGTACGTGTCACACCCTGGTCATAGTACTGTTGCTCAGGCAGGTGGGGGGTGCTAGCCCCGTCAGGTCACTCCAGAAAGGAATAGCACTCAGTTTCTGGAGGTCTCCTCAGGTTTGTTGTGTACTTTCGGTGATTGGTTCTCAGGAGCTCTTTTATCTCCCTACTACGTTCCTCTACTTCCACCCCTAGTTCTGACACCAGTGTGGTGTGGGTACCAGACATGTTGATCACACAATATGATGCTGAGTTAAAGTGCAGGAAAACACAAAATGGCTAAACTGCACATATGCCACTCATTAAGATAACACACACTGCCCACCATGCTGGCCACTCTGACCACCCACATGACACATGGTGGGCGCACACATACCAATTAACATTTAACACTACTCATAATATTAATGTACGGCACAAATGCCACACAATACTTGCTGATTATACACAGCTATTTACACTATTTACATTTGACATCAGTCCAACATGCCAGCCGCTGTGTTACCTGATTGTCCAGATTTCCCCACAATGTGATAAATACCTATAACTTTTTACCTCAGGGGGACATTTTTTCGGTCTCCCAAAGACTCAATTTTAGAAATGCAATCAAAAAAATAAAAATGCCGAAACATCTTGTATTTTCTTTGGTTGCTTATGGTTAAGCTTAGGGTTAAGTAAGGGTTAAGGTTGTCATTGTTTGGATTAAGGTTTTTCCCCATAGAAATGGATGGTCCTCACATTGATATGAAATCAAATGTGTGTGTGTGTGTGTGTGTGAGTGACTGACTGACTGACTATAGGTGTATGTACTAATATAATTTCTGCTTATCAGAGAAAAATGTGACAGTATTTAACATTTGTTCATTCAGCCATTAAATGATTTTTAACCCTGTTGTTTTCATGAAGCCAATAAAATAGGGGCGGCATGGTGGTTAGCACTGTTGCCTCACACCTCTGGGACCCAGGTTTGTGTGTGTGTGTGTGTGTGTGTGCGTGCGCACGTGTGTGTGGAGTTTGCATGTTCTCATCATGGGGTTTCCTCCGGGTACTTCAGTTTCCCTCCACAATCCAAAGATATGCTAAGGCTAATTGGAGTTGATGGGCTGGTCCCCCATCCTAGGTTGTTCCCTGTCTCATGCCCATAGCTTCCAGGAAAGGCTCCAGACCCTCCACAACCCAGAAGGATAAGAAGGTTGGAAAATGGATGGATGGATTATTAAATAAAATATATGTGCTTAATTTTGTGCATTAAATCTGGACAAATAAAATTACAAGATATGTCTGCATATTTCTAGCAAAAATGCTAAATCACTGACAAATTATTTCATCATAACCTGCAATGGATAGTGCTTGACATTTTCGCTTTTAAAAAATGTAGCTATATGTCATTATTTATAAGGGACATCTAAATTGAGAGATCATACCAGAAGATGAACATGAAAATGAATGAATAGTTGAACATTAATAGTTGAATTACAAATAACTGACATGGTTGGTTTAAAGTGTGAAATGTTTCAGAAAATATAAAATAAGGTTTTGGTGTTAAGATGGGAAAAGTGCAAACAGTACTATGTCACATTACATCAACAAACATTTTATTGTATGATACTTTTCCGTATTTTTTGTCAAACATAAATGATACCAATCCTATAAAACCAACCTTATAATCCCTTTCAGACACCCATTTCAGAGGAAGATGTAGGAACGCTTTAGAGGAAAGCATTGCAGAGCCTGTTCTATATCTGAGAGGAAATTTGTGGTCATATGGGGCCACCTTATTCAAGATCGGTTCAGAACTTGCCTGTACGTTCCTCCACATTGTGTGCCTCACACATTGAGATGTCATAGAAGAGCCAGAGTTTCAACTTGGAGAACCTGCTTCATGTGACCTACATGACATCCAGGAGAGGAGTAGGGCCTGCATAAGGGATAGGCTATATGCCCGCATACTGGCACCCCAGTACCTTCGAGCCCTGTTAATGCATCATAATTATACCAAAAGATGAATTTTTGTTGTACATGTAAATTAATATTTAGCTTACATCATAAATCAATAACTAATTACTGCATTCTGTGATTCTTGCTTGTGATGAATACAAATGTTTTTTTGCTACTCAAGAATGACATTTCTGCACACCTTTCTGTTTTACACCCATAAATCCCCCTTAAAGCAAACTCTTTCACTTTCCATGCCAAAATTTCAGTTCAAAGAACACTGCAATGAGACAGATGAGAAGCAACTTGTGTTGCATGCAACTTTTAAGTGATGGATTAAATGATTTAAGGAACAGAAGTCAATGCTATTTATAACCATACATCCATCCATCCATCCATCCATTGACTCCCGCTTATCCGAGGTCGGGTCACGGGGGCAGCAGTCTCAGCAGGGAAACCCAGA
>JAABNX020000049.1:18448302-18459175 GCA_015163995.2 Mormyrus lacerda
CTACATTATCAGGAAGATTATTCCATACTCCGACTACACGCTGCGTAAAGAAGTGCTTCCTTAAATCTAGCTTGAAATGTTAAGCTTAAACAAGAGGGTGTTTGTGGGTGACAACATCAAAGGCCTTCTGGAAATCTAAGTAGATCATGTTGTAGGCCTTTAATTTTCCAATCCTGTCCTGGTTGTTAGACAAAACAAGACTAAGAAGGGCTTCTCCCCTGGTATGGCTATGATTAAAAAAAAACAACCCTGTTGTTGTATATTGACAGCTTAAATTTGTCCCTTGTTTGTCCCCTCCCTGTTGTTGGTTGCGTGTTTTGTTAATATGCTGGTTCTGGTGTTCCGACATTTAATACATTAAAGAGAAGCAATGATCCCCCATGTCACTCGCTTGTCTCGAGTACTGTTCTTTATTAGTTGTAAGTCCAGTGTGATAAACTGAGTGTGTACAACAAACTGGCGACGAGGATAGGATCCTCCTTAGTGTAGTTTGGTAGAAAATACGGCTGTGGACGGAAAGTTTTCTTTGCAGATGTACAGCGTGAGTTGTGGCGCCCCCCCCCCCCCCCGGCATTTTGCTTTCGGTTATGTTTTTGGACATCCCTAGACATACTTTGCCTTTGGTCTGAAGGTCAGAAAAGATAAATGTGAGTTTTTCAGATCTTCTGTTGAATATCTGGGGCATGTAATTGACAGTACCGGGTTCCATAAGGCACCATCTAAAGTAAAAGCTGTTGTGGGGGCGCCATCCCCTACGAATGTGAGTCAGCTAAGGTCATTCCTTGGCCTGCTGACATACTATGAAAAGTTTGTGCCTAACCTTGCAAATAAGCTAAATCTACTGCATGAGCTTCTGAAAAAAGCAAAGCCATGGAAATGGAAGTGATTGTGAGGCAGCTTTCAGAGATGTCAAATTGGCTCTCTAAATCTGAAGCCCTCACCCATTTCGACCCCAAGTTGCCACTTCAGTTAGCTTGTGATGCTTCACTTTATTGTGTGGGTGCTGTTGTCACATCTCATGTCATCGGGCAAGGAGAGACTGATTGCCTTTGCGTCAAGGACCTTGAGCAAAGCAGAAAGCTGCTATGCACGAATTGAGCGTGAAGCACTGTCTATAGTGTTTGGAGTAAAAAAAAAAACACCAGTACCTTTTAGAGAGGAAATTTACGTTGTTCACGGTCCATAGACTACTCACCTGTATCTTTGGATTGTCTGCCCACCAGTATGACATTAAATACAGGAAAGCGAATCAGCATGGGAATGCAGATGACCTCTCTAGGCTCCCATTGCCTGTTGCACAGGCTGTACACCTTCAACAGAGAGCACAGGTAGAGAGGCGAGCATGATCAAGTCTGCGAAGCATCACAGCGGGAGACCAGGTTCTCGCCTGGAACTATGCCAGAGGAGAAAAATGGACACCCACAAGAGTCATAGCAAAAACATGTCCAGTCTTGTACACTGTAGAAACCGATAATCATCTAATCTGGAGAAGACATATTGATCAACTGCTCCAGTTTTTCCTTTTGGGGCAGAATAAACCCCAGGGTTGGTCTGGGAACGGCGGTAGTCCACGCTCTTTCCTTAGTTTAGGTAAACAGTTACAAGTGTTTACTTTTGTTAAATGGAGGGGACTTTCAAAAGTAAAGGGGGAGGAATATGTTGTATATTGCCTACTTAAATTTGTCCCTTGTGGGATCCCTGTTGTTGGTTGCGCACGTTTTGCTAATATGCTGGTTCCAATGTTCCGACATTTAATACATTAAAGAGAAGCAAAAATCCCCCATGTCACTCACGTGTCTCCAGTCCTGTTCTTTATTAGATGTAACCCCAGTGTGATAAACTGAGCCTATACAACACGTACTAATTCCATCATCTCAAGTTCATTTACAGAAGAACCAGAGATGTCCCACTATATCCCAGGTAAATTAGAATTTAGTGTCATTGTTGACACACTACAGCACACAGTGCACAACGAAATGTGTTCTCTGCGTTTAACCCATATGTGACAATGTGACATAGCAGGGGGCAGCTAATTCAGCACCCAAGGAGCAGTGCTTAGGGGCAGTACCTTGCTTAGGGTACCTCAGTGGTTCCTTGCTAATCAGGGATTAGAACCAACAATCTTTCAATTACAAATGCGCATAAGTTACCATTAAGCCACCACTGCCCTAAAATTACCCATAACCACCACATCATTTTTATTACTCATTATCCTGATATCGTCATATAACATTCTGCTTTCCTCTGCAGCAACATTAGGTGCTCTATAACAAACACTGACAATTTTTAGCATCTAGTTTTACCCATACAGTTCCTATACTTTTTATTTTTATCACTGAGCTTCCTTCGAATCCCCCATCAGCAAGTCACCACTGAGGTACCCTGAGCAAGGTAGCGTCCCCAAGCATTGCTCCCTGGGCACTGAATTAGCTGGGTGCGATGTCACGTAAGTCACATATGGGTTAAATGCAGAGGACACATTTTGTTGTTGTGCACTGTGTGGTGTCTTAACAATGATCACTTATTTCTAATTCTATCCGGTCTCTACAGAACAACGTGTAAACATCCATATTATATTCTTCTCCATCATCGTCACTCATCCATGTTTCTGTTTTTCCTATTATGTCATAAATGTCTGATGAACTTAAAGCCTCTAAATCATAAATTTTGTTTGGAATACTCCTAGCGTTTAAGTACAGACCGCAAAGGATAGGCCTTTTACAGTGCCCACTTTTAATATTAATTGGGGCTTTCCGTCTCCCCCCCACCTATATTCATAACTAACCTCCCTGCCCCACCAGTCCCTAGTTTAAACACTCCTCAACTACTCTACACATACGCCACCCCAAAACACTGGTTCCCCTCTGGTTCAGATGCAACCCATCCAGGTTGAACAGGTCCAATCTGTTCCAGATGGTCTTTCAGTGCCCCATAAACCTAAACCCCTTTTTCCTAAACCACCCTTTTAGCCACACGTTTAATCTAGTTATCTCAGCTAACTTAGCTTGGCTTGCACGTGACATGGGAAGTATTTCAGAGAATACCACCATGGATGTTCTGCTTCTAAGTTTATCCTTAACTTTTATAAATTTATCCTGCAGAACAGCCCTCCTGCCCTTTCCTATGTCCTTGGTACCAACATGCACCATAATTACTGGCTGGGGCCAAAAGCCTGTGCACACGATTCGGAAGGTCCCCTACCTGGGCACCAGGTAAGACACCATACGGGACCCTCTTTCACGGTTGCACCCATAACTGTCTACACGTCTGAGAGCTGAATCCCCTACCACCACAACCTCCATCTTCCAGGGGGTAGGCGGCTCCTCAGTGCCCAAGGGCAAACCTGCCTCTCCAGTCTCTTCCGGCTCTAAAGCTGGAAGCACCTGAAAGCAGTTAGACACCGTCACTTCAGGTCACCTATGTAAGCTGTGTATGCCTTTTTCTACATCTATGTTCTACATCTACGCTGTGTATGCCCTACGTTCACCCAGTTCTCTCGACCTACCTGTTCTTCATTCTCCCCCCTCCCCGCTTGTCGCATACACACCATCTCCCTAAAAGGCATATTAACTCTCTCCTTTGATGGATTCTTGTGTTGATGAGAACCAGTTGCTCCTCTAGGTCACGAATCTTGACCATGAGTGAGTCCATTAACTTACATCACTCGCAGATGAAGTCCGACTGGACTCAAACATCTAGCAATCTTGCGAACACAACACTGAGCTGGCTCATAATTAACTAGCTCACTATGACCCCGTCTTTTACTCCCAGCCCAGTATATTTATATAGCGTATTTAACTTTCACTTGATTTAATTAACATATAGTTAATATAATAAAGTGCTGAGTACAATAAAACAGTAAATTAAGACTTACGTTTAAAATGGAACTTTTATCACAATGTGATAAAAGCCTGTTTTTTTAATGTTGTAGGAACCATTTTTCAGGTTACTTTTGGTTAGGGTTAGGGCTGGTAAGGGTTAAGGGTGTTTCCCATAGAAATGAATAGAAGGTCCCCATTTAGATAGGTATACCAACATGTGTGTGTCTTTATTCTGAAGATATTGAATACTCTGAACAGTATGCTTTACATTGACAGTGCACCAGCTACTACTGTAAAGGCAACAAAGGCAGAACATTAAAACTGTAGATTTAATTTATGGTTTTATTTCAAAGCATTCTAAAGTTTTTGCATATCTTCTTTACAACAAGCAACACATTCAGTCTAACATTCACAAAGACCTCCTGTCCTTCAGCAAGACCCAGTTTGCAGTTTTTACCAGGGTTCTCACACTTGACAGCATATGTTAATTACCTGTAACATTCAATGCAAGGTTGACTTAACAAAAAACAGATAAATGGTACCAATGCTGGTTAGTTAACAATCAGTAATCCACTATATGTGACTTTCAACTATTTGTGAGTGAAGCTGAATTCCAACAAGAACTGGAAGGGCCTAGAGACAATATGTCAGTCCTTGTCAGCATACAACAAGAAGCCAGTAAAAGTGCTGTCATCCTCACTGCTGGAATACACCCCATTCCAGTCCCGCAAGGTTTCAAGCCAAACCTGGTCACCAACAGTTAGCTTTAGCATTACTAGGTTGGAGGCCTGGTCAATATCTTGGCCATAGAGAGAGTCACGTGTGCGCAGTCTCCTGATACCATTGACCACCAGGGCTGCACGCAGTGGTCGGTTTCGCACAGTAATGTGGTAGGTGAAGATGTACACACCAGAGAAGGTGCAGTTAAACTTGCTGATGTTAAGGTCATAATGCCCTTCGTCATTATAAAAGACTTTGTCAAACTTTATTGGGAGGCCTGGTGCTGGGAAGGACTTGCTGGGGAACAAGCCAACGCTGAATGCAGAACGGTTCTGCATTTCGCTTTCTCCTTGTGAGCCCTTTGGGCCTCGGAGTCCTCGAGGACCCTTAGCCCCTTTGTTACCCTTTGGCCCACTAATGCCCCTCACTCCCTGAGTACCAGGGGCTCCTCGTACCCCCATCTCCCCCTTCGTCCCTGCAGGGCCCATGTCGCCTTTGGCTCCTGCTGGGCCAGGGGGTCCCTGTGCACCAGGCAGCCCCATTTCTCCCTTGACAGTGATATTCAAGCACTCTCCCTTCTGCCCAATGTCCCCCTTTTCTCCAGCTGGCCCTGGGGGCCCCGTAGGCCCCTGCTCCCCTGTGTCCCCCCTCTCGCCCTTGATCCCGTTCTCGCAGCGGTCACCTTTTTCCCCCTGCTCTCCTTTAAAGCCAGGAAAGCCCATGTCTCCTTTTTCCCCCTTGGGGCCTGGGTCACCTGTAAAGATCAACAGCAGCACCATGGAAATGGCCTCGTTGTTTTAGCTATCCAATTTCATACAATGTAAGTGTTTCAGATATCTTGTGCATAATTTCCTGAATGTTTCAAATATAGACCTACCTTTTTCTCCAGGTTTTCCCACAATGCCTGGAATTCCAGCAAGCCCACTGGCTCCTTGGTCTCCTTTGTCTCCTGGTAGAAGTAATAAACAATGAGTTTAGCCTCATATTGACTATCGTACTAATTTAATATACAGAAGATGTACGTTCAAATTCCACAAATACTTTTCAAATACAAGGTGGTTATGTGCTTGGAGCTCAAGAAACACAAGTGGGGAGAACCCAGAACAGGAACCCAGACAGAACAGGACCATCACAGGACACACACTCACACACAAGGTAACATGCTAGAAGAAATTTAGAGACATCAGTTAACTTAGCTGCGTGCATTTCACCAGGGGCATTAAACACTAAACATACTGTAAGAACATAAGAACTATACAAACGAGAGGAGGCCATTCGGCCCATCAAGCTTGCTAGGGGAGAACTAAATTAATAGCTTAGAGTTATTAAAATCTTATCTAGCTCTGATTTAAAGGAACCCAAGGATTCAGCTTGCACTGATAGCCAGAGAAAGCCTACAAATTCCCATGAAGAACATACAAATTCATACACACAGAATTGGGGTCAGGAAAGAACTTTGGAGGTTTGGTACCACAGTGCTACCAACTGGGCCACCATCTCATGTTATTTTGATGAGATGTTTAAAAATCTGTTCTCCTCCTCATGACCATGTACTGGATAAATGGTTGTATAAGTGCTTTGTGTTCCAGCATTGCACTAGCCTTTTTCTCCTTTTGGGCCTATTGGTCCATGGATTCCCACTACACCAGGTAGTCCTCGAGGTCCTATCTCACCCTTTTCTCCAGGAGGTCCTGAAACCCACACATTTGGTGAGTAAATCACACATACATGATTTTAGGTCTGTATAAGGACTACAGGAATAAAACAGGACAGTGCTTCCCTTTCCTAATTTCAAGTTTCACAGTAACATTTTGCTTGGGACACAAATGATGTAGTACATGCTTACTTAATGCATTAATTTAACCACTGGTAGTTCATCACTATCAATCATAACGGTTCATGTTTTTTACTGGGTTAATCAACTAATTTGTTAACTGTTAACTAATATAGTTCCTCAATGGAATACATGAACTGTCATGATTAACTAATGATGTACAAACATGGGATAGGTACATAAATAACACTTAGTTATTGGTTAATTAATACATTAAGTAAGCGTGAACTACTACATTATTTGTGTCCCTCAAGTATGACCAGCTTCCCCATTTGTTAATGTTAACACGTCAGGTATTCATTTGTATTGTTAATTAATTAATAGAATGTGTCATGAATTGGTGTGTATGAAGTAAAATCAAACTATTTTAACAGAAACACAGTTCAAAGAAGAGTTCATTCATGTTGGCAGGTTGTTGTTATTTTGCTATCATTACCTGGCAATCCTGCCTCACCTATCGGCCCCGGGAGACCTCTTTCTGGTGGGCAGCACTCGCAGAAGTTGAAGAAGCACTCATTGTAATCCAGGCTGTAGTTTCCAGGTGGAACACCTGGAGGTGGCAGGGAATCTGTGTGGTATTCTGGGAAGGCATGGTCAGGAAAAGTTGTACTGTCTGTTGCGGCCAGTGAGTAGGCATCCATGGACTCTGTGGTCTCCTCGGTGGCTGTGGTGCTGGATGAACTGGTGGCAGTGGTGGGGCGGATCCCCTGGCGCCCAGGGGCGACTGGGGGCCTAGCAGGAGCAGGGAGGCGACCAGGAGCTGGAGGCTTGGTGTATGGCTGTTTTGGCCAGCGAGTGGTCTTAGCTGTAGTGGGGGGCACCAGCAGTACAACAATCATGGCAGCCAGCAAGGCCAGAGGTAAAGGGAGCATTGCCATCTGTACAGAGCAAAGTTTTTCTCTGTGGAAGCATGAAAGGGTAACATTCTTAGTAAGCACTGCATTCTAATCACATATGGAAGAAACAAAAAATTATTATTAACACAGAGATAATAATTATGTTTTTGTAGCATGTAGTACAAAATAATGTAATTCTCATTATCACTCATTAGAATTAATTTACCACATATTAATAATTTCTGTCTAATTAATTTCCACAAACTGGAGCCATATTTCTTTGAATGCCTTGCAAATTCAAGAATAATTCAATAAATAAAATTGCATTTTAACCTGCCATAAGCTGAACAAATACAACGGCACAGAAGTTGACATTCACATTTATATGTTCACATTAATGAAAAGTTCTAAGAGCTCTACAAAGTCATACCTGCAATAGCATTATAATTCTAAACATACGTGAATCTTTATTGAAATATATTGCTATATATACATTCACATCTCTGACTGTGGCAGAATACGAGAACACTACTACTTACTAATTTAAAGAATTAGAATGTTGTTTTTTCCATCTCCTGATGGCCTTCTGGAGATTGCACATGTCCATCCTTTTTATTAAATGCTGTTACAGCAGTGTTTCACTGTTCCACCAATAGCTGATATGGAAACAGGATTGGAGTGCATTTTATTGGCCGTTGACTTTGAGTGAAATCTTAATATGTTTGAGAGAGTGAGAGCTAGCTGGCTCAGCCTCTCTTCTCTATGCCCTCCTTGTACTTTCATCCTTTGTGACACAGAACACCAGCCTCTCGTATGTCTTGCAGTCACAAAAAAACCTGAGTCCACTGATCAGCAAATACAATGGTTAGGGAAGATGTACCCCATATCCCTCATGCTATAGCGGGGTTACCTCATATCCATGGGATCCCTACAGAAAAAAACACCAGAGCCAGCATTGCACAGAGAGGGTCTTAAATGGACTACAACTGGAGAGAGGGGGGCTTTCTACAGGTGTAATAACCTTCCTCCTTGGCAACACCTTAAAGGGGATGATAAGACACTACCCTTGGCAAGATCTAAAAGGGGATTAAAAGAACAAAAGCCTTTACCGGTGACTTAAAACCAACAGTAGTCCTTAGAACATGGTATTGATATTAAAGAAGACATAACTTTATCCTGTTTTTTAAAATGCCCTTGTGCTTTAGTTTCCCTTTTCTGTAATGCCAGCAGGTTAAAGGTTTGATCCTCAGTGGAATAATACCACAGACTTGCTTTTCTGCTTTTTTGGCAGGCAGTCAATGCTGCAGAGTTCAGAATATTCCACATAGATGTATAGGGCCTTGTCACATGACTTTGATAATGGTTAGAATAGCAAACTCCCCAGTCCTAATGGAGATGGAAATGTTTACTGTCAGGGATCCGGGCAGTTTTGGGGTGTGGGCGTGGCATGGTGCAGGCTAGGAAGGATGTGGATGACCCATTTGTGGCTCACAGGACAAAACAGGGTTTATTAACTAAAACAGGGGGCTGTTCCACAAAGCGAGCTTATAAAATCGAGGATTATTTGTAACAGCCTCGCATGAGTTAGCCTAACAGTTCACTTCGGGCTCATTGAGTTCCATGATCAAAATTCAGTTGTATTTAATCTAATTCAAGCCAAGATTGACAAGCGAGGCTTGTGTGCGTCCACGCGATATAAAAGGCAGCCTTGTTAATCGATTTTGGATAAGCAAGAATGAAAGGAAAGGAAAGAGCCGTGTTTTTTTCCCAGGCGGAGCAAGAATTATTATTGCAAGCCTATGAGGAAGACAAAGATGTAATAACTAGAAAGGGGAACACGAGCTGTGTTATCAAAGCTCGTGAGGCTGCATGGCAGAAAATAGCTGACAGGTTAAATGCGTGAGAACATGATTTAAGTAATCTTTGTGTTAATGATGTAAAAATATTTGACAACTAAATGAGAACAGTTTCAAGCCTTCAAAATGTATAGTCATTAATATTTCCTTTTACATATGTATTTTGTTACCAGTTGTAAGGTACTTTAAGGTTATTGTAACACATTGATAAACAGGACAGCATTGTTAATTATATGGGTCCATCTTGGATAAAAAGTGATATGTAATTGTTATTATTAATAATGCTTGGTTTCAGGAGCAACATGAGTGGAACGAAAGGTCCTGGCAGCGTGTGAAGATTAAACATAAAAGTATTCTTCAGAATGGTAAAAAGTTAATTTTACAGTACTTAGAACTACATTTTTAAAGAATTCATTTAAAGCCCACTTTGCATTGTATAATTTAGCCACTAAAAAGACCAGTGGGGGCCCACCTCCAGCAGCCTGTACCCCTGCCGAGGTGATGGCCCTTACACAGAACCGTGCACGGCCTATTATTGAGGGGATTGAGAGAGGAACATCCGCAGACGTTGTTCCTTCTAGTCATGTGCAATCTTATGTTAAAGGTACGGTAGGTCTTTACTCTGTTGCCCCTCTCTGCCTTGCTTTCTGTTAAATGTCTGAAACAAATATTCTAATGCATTACAGTAGTGGATGGTGTCTTGACACTCTTGGATCCTGAACAACAGTCATTAGAATCTGTTGTGAGTATTGTATATAATCATATACATTAATACACTGCAACAACTGTGGGTTTTATAGTTGTTTCAGTCCAATGCCTTTATCGGCTGCTAATTTTGTCATGTATTGTGGTTTTTATTTGCTTAAGTTAATTCTGTAAGTTAAGTCCCGCTTAATGGAAATGGTTTTACTTTTTAGTTGTACTATTAATACTTAGTTAAACATTGTACAGCAATAAGCATACCACTGCATGTCACACTTTGTATGTGACAAAAGTTGAATTTTATTGCATTGTTAAAGGTACAGTAGGTCTTTACTCTTTCCCCTGTTCCCTTTTTGCAAATTGCAGGGCCATCCACAACACAGGAGGATGAGGAAACGGTTTCTGTTTGCTCAGAAATGCTAGCTGTATGAACTTTAAAGTATTTTGCAGCGATTAACTTTTGTCTCTCTTATAAACCCATGCAGTATTTGCTGTGTACAGGAGTCTGAAGAACCAGGTGGGCAATGCTCTCAGCCCTCATCAGCACAGCCCACATGTACTCAAAGACCATCAAAGGAAGAAGGTAAGTAATAAACTGTTTAATGTAATTAAAAGAATGAAAGAATAATTATTATTTTTTCCTTCTGATGAGACAGATATTCGTGCTTTTTACAAGAGGTATTTGATTCAGGAGATAGAAGTCCGAAAAGCAGACCTCGAATATAGACAACTGAAAATAAAAAAACTGGAGCTTGAAATTAAAAAATTGAAGCGAGATGTAAGTGGTTAACATCACTTTAATGTCTACATTCAGTGTTCACTGTTGTAAATGCTTCCCCCTTCCCTCAACAAGATATGAAAGATTAAATAAAAATGAAGAAATGCCTCAAATTGTCCTTTCTTGGAAAAATTTACAACAGAATCAAACAAAATATGTGTTTACATACACATCTCTCACAGCCATATATGTGGTCTTCCACTGCTAGGCCCTCTTCCCATTGCTCATCCTGCATCATTATTGGCATATGCTCCTGCTGCAGTATTGCCACATTATGCAAAACTGCACAGGCTACTACAATGTCACACGCTCTGTTTGGTGTAACT
>JAABNX020000049.1:18459275-18472822 GCA_015163995.2 Mormyrus lacerda
GTCTGTGTGCACTATAAGGTCGGAGTGGTTGTGGTGACGCTGAGTACATATAAACATAGTCGTGCCGTGCAGATGTGAACAGATCTAGGGTGTAGAAATTTAAAGCAGGTGATCGGTGCAGTGAAAGTCGGGAGAAGTGAAAAAGACATACAAATGTCATTTCAATGTGTGCCCTTGTCTTGTGTTGCAGGATCTGTATATGGTGAGAGAAGAAAAGGCAGACATGGGTACCCTTTGTCCCCAAGCAGCACACCAGGAAAAAATCGTATAATACAATGAACATAGACACATTAGACTGTATTATAAACTATAGTTGTGAATTTTAATTGACTTGCCTTACCTGAGGCTTTGAGCCAGTGAAGACGCGAAAAATTCTGTCATCATGTACCGACCCCTAGCCATTTTGCCACAATGTTTGAAATGAGATGTTCAGCAATACATACCATCTGAAACATATGTTGACAAAGTAACAAAGCAACGCTTCTGGTCAGCCTCATTTGTGGAACCAAATTTGGAAAAAGTAAGCCGGGATTGTCGAAATATGCCTGGCATTTGAGGTTAGCTCGCTTTGTGGATCAGCTCCAGGAAAACACTAGGAATACTACAAAAAAACACACAAAGACGTGTTCAAGGTGAACCTGCTGTGACAACAATTGACTCAGACGGTTTACCTATCACAAAATGTTGTAAAATTTTTATATTATATTATCCCGTCATGTATTCATACAAATAATAAATAATGAAAAGAAGTGTTCTTTTTACTTATACTTAATTTTAATATAATGTCAAACCCTTCTAAAACAGTAGATCAGACACGACACATTACTAGTAGTTGCAACTAGCATGAAAAAAATCATGCAAAGAGATTTAATAGATTTAATAGTTTACAATATCTATATTGAAGCAGAATTAATGTAATTATATTGAATTCATAAATGTAAAAAATATTTTCAACTCACCAATCTGAAAGTAGCTCTCCTGCATAAATGCAGCCTTCCTGCCCTCACAAAATATTCAGCCTGACACTATGATGCCACAAATTTCTAGAGGTTGGCTTTTTTGTTTTATATGCATTGCGTAAACCAGATGCTAATAAACCTCTTTATAAAATGTGTGAGATTCATTAGAGTCTTTCTCGATTGCTTTGGCACATTTCATGAAAAATACTTGACATTCTCACAACTATAACAGCATTTCTCAATACAATTCATGCATATTGCTGTCATGTTGAGTGGAGGAAAAACACAACCCAAAAGTAACCTTGATGCAGTCAGCCCCTCATAGAGGACTTCATTAAGTGAGGGACAGAGAACTCGGGTACAAACAAGTAACAAGTAATCACAAGACTAGGAAGCACCTAAATGTGTAGGCAACAACGGGCAAACAAGTGATTAACAAGGGGATCAGAATGAGAAGAATGACAAATAGAGCTTAGATAGAGTGAATGTTAGGTGTGGCTAGTTAAGCCACGCCCAGGGGAAAAGACAGGAGGATATGACAGATGGGACAGGGCGTGACAGCACCCCTAAAAACACTTGCCCTCTGGACATGAACAACAGGCAGGGGAGGGGATCCTGGGACCAGACAGAAGGACTGACACCTGGAGGCATGACATCAAATCAGACAGGGCACAGCAGGAAAACCCCCAAAAAAGATACCAAAGCCAGAGCACCAAACAAACCACCACATGTACAAAGCAGACTAAAAAGAGATGACGGGTGAAAGGGAGCTACAGAACAGACACCAGAAACACCAGAGTGGATAGTACAGACAATTGGACAGGAGGTAAAATAAAGGGAGACTCAAGATAAACACAGACATCAATGGGGAACTGACAAAGAGTGACATAGGGATAGATTGGACAGCACATAACAAAATAAGACAGACATATACAGTCTGTTACAGGAATGGGACAAAGAGAGAGAGCCAGAGAGAACTTAAAGTGAACAACAATAGGGACTTGACTGAATAAAACATAATGGTGAAGCTAGGGAAATCCAAGGGAAAGCAAGACTCAGGGGCAAAAACTGAGATGTCAAGAGAAATGACAAGGGACAGTTCAGGGGGTTCTGGAACCCCAAATGGTTCCTCTCAGCCTTGGAGAATTCGGTGGTGACCTGGGGTTCTGAAGCTGTCTTTGTCTGACTCTGGTTGAAGCAGATCCCCTCTAGGTCGGAGGGACATCTCTGGTCCAGTGAGTCCAGAGAGCGCTGACTGGTGTAGTGGTTCCGATGGGACTGGACAAATTGGAGACCGTTAAGGGGGCAACAGGATAAGAGGGCTCCAAGGACGGTAAGGGGACTATCAAGCAGGCTCTGGGCACAGGACCCTCTGAACACCTGCAGAGGTGCGAGAAAGACAGACTAGAGAGCAGTATAGGATTCAAGGGTTCTTGGTCAAGCAATTCTAAATTATTTCCGGCAAGGGAGATCCTGGATATAATCGCAGGGCAAGAAGAGTTCAAGGGGTTGGCTCTCCTCTGGTTTCTATTACCTCTTTCACACCAAGCCCTGGCTGAAGCTCGACCAGAGCTGGGCTGGAGCTCACATTGGCCCCATCAAAAACCGTTTTGCATTCAGACTGCACTTGGTGCTAAAAGGGTAGAACGTGTAGAACGTGTGTGCATGTTACTGTGGGAGGGGTACTCTTTCAGTAGTGAAGACACCCTGAAAATAAAAGTGAAAATATGATATGGCAAGCTAGTTAAATTTACCAAAATTTCATTGCAGCAACTCAAAATTGTACTCAGTAGTTTGTATGGCCACCACGTGCTTGTATGCATGCTTGACAATGTTGGGCATGCTCCTAATGAGACGACGGATGGTGTCCTGTGGGATCTCCTCCCAGATCTAGACCAGGGCATCACTGAGCTCCTGGGCAGTCCGAGGTGCAATCTAGCAGCGTCAGATGGGCTGCAACATAATGTCCCAGGGGTGTTCTATTGGATTTATGTCAGGTGAGCGTGGGGGCCAGTCAATTGTCTCAATTCCCTCATCCTCCAAGAACTGCACGCATACTCTTGCCACATGAAGCCAGACAATGTCATGCACCAGGAGGAACCCAGAACCCACTGCACCAGTGTAGGGTCTGACAATGGGTCCAAGGATTTCATTCCAAAACCTAGTGGCAGACAAGGTGCCGTTGTCTAGCCTGTAGAGGTCTGTGCATCCCTCCATGGATATACCTCCCCAGACCATTACTGACACACCAACAAAATGGTCATGCTGAACAATGTTACAGACAGCATAACGTTCTCCATAGCTTCTCCAGACCCTTTCACGTCTGTCCTCACATGTGCTCAGTGGAGGACCTGCCAATTCTGGAATTCTACGACAAATGCCAATCGAGCTCCACAGTTCCAGGCAGTGAGCACAGGGCCCACTAGAGGATGACAGGTTACCCTCATGAGTCTGTTTCCGATTGTCAGAGACATTCACACCATTGGCCTGCTGGAGGCCATTTTGTAGGGCTCTGGCAGTGCTCATCCTGTTCCTCCTTGCTCAAAGGAGCAGATACCGGTCTTGCTGATGGGTTAAGGACCTTCTATGGCCCTGTCCAGCTAGAGTAACTCCTAGAATCCCCTTCATTCCTTTGAAACTGTGCTGAGACACAGCAAACCTTCTAGCAATGGCATGTATTGATGTGCCATCATGGAAGCGTTGGACTACCTGTCTAATCTATGTAAGCGTCTAGGTATCGCCTCATGTTACCTGTAGTGACACTGAATGATGATAGCCAAATACAAAAGTAGTAAAAAAAAAGAAAAAGGCAGAAAAGATGAGGAGGGGAAATGTCAGTGGCCTCTACCTGTTAAACCATTCCTGTTTTATTACCCCTCTGGTGCATCTGTTGTTAATTTCATTCAACACCAATGTAGTTGAAACTGATTAACAACCTCCTCTGCTACTTAACTGACCTGATCAATATCCAAAAGTTTAATTTACTTGATGCTATACTCTGATTAGAAAGTGTTGCTTTAATATGTTTGAGCGGTGTATTAGACTACTTTATTAGAGAGAGAGAAACAAGAAAAGAACGAAACATTTTGGTAAACTTTTATTCTAAAAATATACAAATAACCAAGAAATATGTAAATCTTTCACATGGAATAAATAAATATAAGTAGTATTCTTTTCCATCTGCATTCTCTACACCTGTGTTACAACAAGCACACAAAAGACTCAATTTTACTTAAATTACTGACATTTCAAGTAAGATTGTGTGAGTATTATTTTCATTGCTGTAACAAAGCGGATAGGTGTATGTTACAGTATGTATCACTGGCTGGTACAATGAAGTCAAATTCTAATGGTAACAGTCACATTACAAGTAAACACAACAATAACAACTTACCTGATTTCTCCAATTCTCAGTGCTCCAGTCACCTGCTTAGCATAGAGTACATGATATTTCTTTTTAGAGCAGCCAGCGCCACTTTAATTTAGCTCTTTTTTCAACTTCCTGTATTCATTGTTCACGATTTGCTATGTCATTCTAACTCCTGCCTTCTCCAATTCATATTGCATTGTGCATTGCTTTGTGAACTTTTGCTTTCTCTCTGATGACTCTAACCACGCATCCGGATGTCATGTGCTTCCAACTCTGGCCCAGCAGACTTTCCAGGCCAAAAAAATTCTCTGGCCCAGATATATCAGCCCCACACCACTGTTATCTTTGGTGTGAATGTAATGACTAAGTCTGAATTTAGGCTTGGCACGGGCACTGGCCCTGGTGTGAAAGGGCTGTACAACAGGCATTCACCTGTCTTCCTCTAATGGAGGCAAAGATATGCTTTGTTCTCCTTTTAGACCTCCTATGATAGATATTCCCTTGGAACCAAGAGTAGGGATGACCTGGGTCCCCTGGAGCGTGGCTTATTTCAAGACTTAGGGGATCCCACTCCAAATCCAAGGGCCTATTCCAGGTGTCTCTACTTAAGGCTTGTGTGGACTGGGGACTCGGACATAGCTCCGGCGACAGCTTGGTGATCAGGCTATGGGTCCTGGAGGAGACTAAGGAGGTAGTAACTGGGCCTTAGGAGCTGATGAGGCAATTGGAGGCAGAACCAGAGACAAGGGGTTAGCTGAAGAAGAGGACGAGGCTGAGCTGTAGATGACGTAGTGGCTGACAGGGTAGACCCAAACAAGTTAGAAGCTGACAAGATGACTGTAGGCTAGGCAGAGGTTGATAGGATGATCATGGGTAGAGACAGGCTGGTGAGGGAGAGGCCAGCTGGGCATCCATAGGTATGGCAAAAGCTGGTTATGTGTCTGCAAACAAGACAAAATCTTAGCATCACTTAGTATCATCTTAGCATGACTTAAACTTTACACACCTGGAGATATACACCAACATCCTATTGGCCTTTTTTATTGTTTCCCCACACTGGCGAGAATGGGACATCAACATACACACCAAGGTCTTTCTCGTAATCAGCTACCTTTATTTCAGCAGGGAGACAGAGAATTAGGAAATACAGGGTTTAGTCGAAAGGTAGAGACAATCAGGGGCAACAGAACAGGCACAAACTCAAAATGTTGTTAAGACTGAAATGACATTACTCTGGAAATATAATTTGATGTAGACTTATACATTAGATTAATGAAAACAACTTGGCACAGCTGATGACACAGGGATTCCATGCAAGGTTAACGAGGGGGCATGGCACACAGAAAGATTGAACAAGCAGGGCGTGACAAATATGCATGGTACACATCCAACCACTTGAATTTTCCCATTTTCAAGATGGGGCCTTGGCTGGCCCTTGGCGGGTCTTTGACAGGCCCCTGCTGGGTCTTGATGGGACCTTGACTGTAATGAGATCCCCCACAATGATGTAATGAACAAGGGGGCCAGCATGATCTGCTCCTTAACTCTCTGTGTGTAAAGTAGTTGCAATGATTTATCCATCTACCAGGAAGAACAGTGATCATAAAAGCTAAAATGATTTACCTGAAGTCAGGTATTGTAACTCCACTGCAAAAAATGAAAATCTAAGCAAGTATATAGCTCCTATATTTAGACAAAATTCAAATTTCATTAATAAACGGTCCACACTGCAATAAATGGCCTGTGAAATTTAAGAAATAGTTTCTGTTGTGAGATAAGGATGGCCTAAAACTAGCAAAATGTGTTTTTAGTCAGTTTATTGATGAAATTAGAATTTTATTTTACTTCCACTTTACTGCAATACAATAATTACAGGCCTAAACAAAGTAATAAGACTGATATTGTCAAGCAATGAGAGGTATATGAAAATTAAACAGATTTGAAGCCCATTGAGCTTGTTTGGCACATGATGAAAGACATCCGCAAGGAGGCCAAGCCAGGTACAAAGCAGCAGCGTGTCTAAGAGTTATTTTAGGAAAAGAGTGTGACCCAAGATGTGTGTAACAGACTAATTACAGGCCTAAACAAAGTAATAAGGTTGATTGGGGAGAATAAAGGTGGACAGAGTGGAAAATGAAAGAAAAAAAAATGGTTCTGTACTGCGCTGGAATAAAACAGACACATTCCTTAGTGTGTTCTTTTCTGTCTGGTTAACAATCTGAAAGGATTGATGTCACTTCCGGCTCCTCAGTAGCTTTTGCATGAGATGCGCCACACTAGTTGGCGTCCGAAATTTAATTCTATTTATTTATTTTTTTTTCCTTTCAAAACTTAAATTGCATTGATATATATTTATATTTACTATTTTTTACTTAAACTTTTAATTCGGAGAGACTGACTGTCATGACCTGCTGACCTGCTCATCCGATCCTCCAGTGTGCTACGCCCACCCCGTTACCTCATGTTAATTCCTGATTGTAATCACCTGTTTCCTGTTAAGTTCAGCCTGTCCTGTGTATTTAGTCCGTGTCTGCGTTCTACTTGGAATAAACCCCGTTTTGCCCGTATTCATGGCTATCCTCGCCTGCTTCCACACTCGCTCGCCTGCAGGATTATCACACTGACTTTCGATTAGACTTTTAAACTTTTCGCAAAGATCTCCAAGTTTATTACGCTCCTTCAACCCGGATGCGTGGGCTTTACAGCAACTTCAATTCAATTCAATTCAATTCAATTCAATTCATTTCATTTTTATTTAGCACTTTTAACAAAAGTCAATGTCACAAAGCACTTTACATTAACCCGGGCAGAACACCATCAAAGCAAGCCTGCCACAGGCCACGACAGTGGCAAGGAAAAACTCCCTCTGGCAGGAAGAAACCTTGAGAGGAACCTAGACTCGGAAGGGGACCCCATTCTCCTCTGGGCAACCGGGTAGCATGAAACTGTATTTCATATCACATTAATTTGAGTCCATATAGTTTTATGTTCCAGTTGGTTTCATTTATTTTTCTCCATGGAGTCCAGGTGAGGATTCAAGTGGTGTAGGTGCAGCTCGGGAACAGCTCAGAAAAAAGAAGATAGAGAAGAGTTATTGCCCGACACCTCATGTGCCAACTCATAATCAGTGATGATAGTTTAAATAGCGATAACTTTATCTGTAGGATGTGTAAGGCAGTACAAGCTCTGATGGAAAGAGTTACAGAGCTAGAGTTGCGCCTTCAGACGTTAGCACAGTCGCCAGGTAACCAGTTAGCTACAGGTTCGCAGTCAGGGAGTCTGGGGGCTTCAGAATTAGATTTAGACAGCGCTGCCCAAACTCCGGCATTAGAGCCCATGCAGCAGACCGAGTGGGTGACAACTCAGCGATATAGTCGGAGAGCCCGAGCTTCGGTGAAGGCTACTCCCAAACACTACCTTCCATCTCTCAGCGTGTCAAACAGGTTTTCCCTGCTCAGTGAAACACCCACTGAGATGCCTGTTGAAAGTGCTCTGGTGATAGGTGATTCTATCCTACGACACATGAAAATAGCTAGACCGTTAGTGGCACCAGACAGAATTGCTTACCGGGAGCCAGAGCGCCAGACATCAGGGCCAATCTTAAGGTGCTGACCAGAAATCGATGTAGATATTCCAAAATAGGTGTCCATGTCGGCACCATTGATGTCAAGCTCAGACAGTCTGAGGTTACGAAAAGTAACTTTAAAGAGGTGTTTTAGCTAGATAAGACAATGTCCCAGGCAGTAATCATCTCTGGCCCCCTCCCAGCTAGACATGGTGCTGAGACCTACAGCAGGTTTTAGTTGCTGAACTGCTGGCTGACAAGGTGGTGCTCTGAAAATAGCATATGCTTTGTAGATAACTGGTCCACTTTCGAGGGGAAGCCTGGTCTTTTGAGCCTGGGCAGTATCCACCCCTCGTGGGAGGGTGTAGCCCGTATTTCAATTAACTAGGTTCCCCCTGGAGTTTGATTTCAAGTCTTCACTTTTCTTTGTATTTTTGCTTCTACTAATCAAATTCTTCACTTTTTTTCAGCATCCGTTTTTTTTAGTCACTCTCTCACCGCTTCTTAATAAATTAATCAATTAATAAACTCACTGAATATACATCTCTTGTTCATTTTTTTCTGCAGTTCGGAGAAGTAGAAAGAAGAGATGTAGTAGGCCCATTGACTGTCATTGAGAACAGGAAGAAAAGACAACCATTGTTTTTCACATGATCCTTTTATTTAACTGAAAACAGTAATTACAAGATTTAATTTTATAGACTTGAACAAAGAATTACATCATAAATGATTCAAACTGAACCAGGGGGAGAAATATACATTCATTCTCAACCCATACATGTTCATTTAAAAGAACAAAACAAAACACCGTACCAAATTTCTAATAGTACATGTACTGTAATTGACCCTGTTCCACCTCAAGTTGATCACAGATGTACACAAGAAATGTATGCAGCAGTAGTTGAATGTTGGTAGACATGTAGGAAAAATTGGGTCAACTTGAAGTGGGCCTGGGTATTAGTGGAGAAAATACAGTAACCTAAATGCCCTCTTAAAATCAAATCTGTCCATATCTAGAACTGAGGGGGTATCAAGAGATATCTGCAACATCAAGTTAACTTCACTTACATTCCGATGGTTTCTGACTGGGGTTTTAATGAGGTTATATTGACTAAAACCCCGCTCACAGTCTACCCTTGAAACAGATACTGTAAAAGCAATGCTAAACAGTTTTGTGATTTGAAGAAAATCATCAAGGAATGGAGACTTGTTAGCAAGAACTACCTCACACATTTCATTAAAAGATTTACCTCTAAACTCCTTGTTCTACTAGTGTTTAAAGACTGACCACTCAGTTACCAAGGCATCAGGATCAATAATGGCTGGCGTGTCACCTCTCAAATGCCCATAGTGGAGATTGATTGTCTTAATTTCATCAGCCCCATAATCACCAATTTTGTCATTAGGCTTTTTAGGAATTCATCCTTGGCCTTTTCAAACTTCTCCCTGCTAGACATACTGTCTCTGACATCATGACCTTGCCACTGAAAGGTGCCAGCCTCCTCTTCACCGCCTGGTTCCTGCTTGGGTATAGAATCATAAAAGTGCTGGAGGTTTGGACCTGGAGCATTCAACAGAGCAGAAAGTGCTGAAATGTGGGAGTCTAAAGACTGTTTTGCATAGATGAAACTCAAATTCTTTTTCTGAAACACCCTGCATAGTCTTCCTGAGATAGTGAGTACATCTGTCATCATTTGTGTGACTGCAATGAATTCAAAACAAGCAATGGGCTTCAAAAGTCTGGTTTTTATCAGAAATCAGCGCAGTAATTAGGGCTTTGAGATTTTTTAAAACAGCTTGGACAGCTCCTTCAAAACTTAGCCACCTTGTGTCGAACACCTCTTTGAATTTTATTTGTGCTTGTTCAAAAACCACCTGAATATCTTTCAGCACTTTCTGCCTAGGATGAGAGTAAGACAGTATTTGAAAATACCATTGAGAGTCTCTTGATATTTATCAAGGTACCTCACAGAATGTGCTGCCTGGGACACAGCTAACTCAAACGATGTGTTAAGCAGTGAACAGCTACAAGAGAAGGACAGAGCTGTTTCTGTCGTTACCACTCCTGACCTGATGCCAACCATTACTGAAGCTCCATCACTTGTCACGGCAACATACTTTGTGAGGTCAAATGCATAATCAGCAAAGATTTCAACGACAGTGTTGAAAATTACCTCAGCTGTCCTGCCATCTAATTCCGTCACACATAGGAATCTTGTCTTTGAGATGCCCTGAACCTGATATTTGACATAGATAATCAATGTTTTTTCAGTAGCGCGGTCGGTGGATTCATCTAAGATAATGCCGAATTTGCCACTGTCTCTAAGTTCGTCAATCAGATCTTCCAACACAACCCTAGCAAGCGCCCTCTGAAAATCCTTTATTGAAGAATCATGCCGATAAGTATTAGAATTGACATTCAGTTCCTTGAGGGTTGAAACACCTTGTAAAATCTGAAAATCAACTAAGTCTGCGAAGTCATCATTCGGTCGATTTTTTTTGCCAGATAATAAACTGTATGAAGTGCATACACTATGGCATTCTGCTCAGAATCCCGCTGCTTCTCGATCAAACGATCCACGGAACCCGCCTGCAAATGCTGGGCCTTTGCGTTTTCATGGTCATCTATGCATTCATGCTTTATGATATTATCCGTAAGGAGAGAAGCACCCCTAGTGAACGAATTGACTTTCCCGGTATTTACACACCAGTCACAAAACAGTGTATTTGTCTTGGAGTCATCCTGATCCAAGGGTACTTCATTTTCCATTCTGGTTTGAACTACGATTTTTTAAGGCGTTTTTCTCTAACAACAGCCGACTTACTGGCAGATGTAGAAGACTCAATAACCATTCAGTTATTCAAGCACCTTTTGCAGTCTTAGAGAACCCGAATGCTAAAAGTCCAGGATGTTTCGACACGATTCACTCATCTGACAGTAAAACACGTGCTAGCTTGGCGGGGAAATACTAAAAAAGTGCATCCGGGTACAAAGCATGGGGAATCCCGTCTTCCATATTTGGAATAAGCCACACTGTGATCGGTCAACTAACGGCATGGACGAGTCACGAGTCTACTTGATAAGGTTGGGAGAATCGTGAATACTGTGTAAAAATTTGCGTGCTGAAAACATGATGTATAGTACACATTTCGGAAATAATGTTCTAATTACTATATATATAAGGCAAGCTAATACTTTCCCGGTGTTTCATAGTACCTTTGAGATCGATATACGCAAAAACCAATCACGGCACGCCGCACTCACCGAGTCGCAAACCGCAATTTGTAGGGTACACCGATCGATAACATTTGCTACTTTTAGAACAGCCCATGCTCATATGACATGGCTGATCGACGATCGTGTGTCCAGGGCGCCGGGTCAGTTTTGATTAGGCCATACGGGTGCTACGGTTGAAAATTGGGAAAAAATTAAATTCAACTTTTCAAAAATTCAAAATTCGTCATTTGAAAATTGAATTAGCCAGAGTGACGATTTGATGCCGTTTTTCTTCGTCACCATGGGTTCCGTTTTCGTCAATGACAAGAGTGACGAGGGGCAGCGGGAACCCTGCTTAGCTGCTAGCCTTTATGCAAGTACTGGTTTAGGCGTCCTTTGACTAACCGGAACTAAGGCCAGGACGCAGGCGGAGAGCCTAAACCGGCTGCCTGTGAGTTGCCTTGAGTCGTCACCTAGGTACCACCCTATTGACATTGTCTCTGTCACGATTGGCGGTACGGCGAGTGGTCAAGCAGGTGACGGGAGCCAGATGGACGAGGTAGATGGGGTTTTATTCTTCGGGCAGACAGGCACGAGCATACAGGAAAATACACGCAACAATACAATGACGGATCTGACATACTGGGGAAAGATGCAGACTAAATATACAGCTAAGCAGGGATTAACAGGACACAGGTGAGCACAAATCGGGCAGGAACACAAGGCAATGAGGTGGGCGTGGCACACGGGAGGATCGAACGGAGCGGATCATGACAGTCTCTGTGCCCCAAACCAAAAAAAGTATGCGTAGACTGCAAAAAGCATCCCTTTCAAATTTAACTTGTATTACAGTAAGTTAATCATTAAGTACTTATTCTAAATGAAATGATTTCAGACTATATCCTAAACAGGACATGGGTTAAACCTAACGAGTACTCAGCCTTAAATGAAGCAGTGCCACTGACATTAGCCTTTACTAGTATACTAGACTCTATGGGTATCACTCAAAATGTAATAGGGCCTACCCACAACTGCAGTCATACCCTTGATTTAATCCTATCGTTTAGTCTTGATATAGATAATCTAACTCCACATAATCATCCACATGTAACTCCAGTATCATTACTGATCATCATCTTATTACATTCAATATTATGTTCAATATTTACCTTGCTCAAATTATTAACCCCCTGACTTGCTTCTATGCCAAATGTACAATCACGTCAAATACAGCAAGTGATTTTATTGATAATCTCCCTGAGCTACCATATTCGACCGAAGTAACATTACGGATTGTTTCGCATCCTTGCTTAGTTACACCCTTGATATAATTGCTCCTTTGAAAATGAAAAAGACCAGAGTAAATAAAACTGCTCCTTGGTATAATGACCACTTGCGTACCTTGAAACAGGAGACACGAAAATTAGAACGTAAGTGGTGTAAACTAAATTAATGGTGTTCGAAAAAGCATGGAAAAAAGCTATGGGTAGCTATAGAAAGGCTCTTACTGCTGCTAAATCAGAGTATTTGTCGCAACTGATTGAAACAAACAAAAATAATCCTAGATTCCTATTTAATATGTTGTCCAAGCTGACTAATAACCATACTGTTAATTAAAGTGTGCCTGCATTATTTTCCAGTGACTTAGAACAACCTCCAGGATCCTAATCAGTCTGGCTTCAAAGTAGCACACTCCACAGAGACTGCCCTCTTAGCAGTCACTGAGAAGCTGCATGCTGCTAGGTCAGCCAGACTGTCATCTGTCCTCATCCTTCTTGACCTATCAGCAGCATTTGACACGGTCAACCACAAGACTCTCCTGTCCATCCTTAGGAGTCTTGGCATTGGTGGCTTGGTTTAGCAATGGCTTGCATCCTACCTCGACGGTCGATCATACCAGGTGACATGGAAAGGATCCACATCTACCCCACGTAGTCCCTTCACCAGTGTCCCTCAGGGCTCGGTTGTTGGCCTGCTCTTGTTCTCCCTTTATACTAAATCTGGTGAGGTCATATCCTCTCATGGCTTCTCTTACCACTGCTATGCAGATGACACCCAACTCATCCAACTCTCCTTCCCTCTTTCAAACACTCACATCTCCACTAAGATATCTGCATGTCATCTTGGATGACCGCTCACCAACTAAAACTCAACCCTAGTAAAACGGAACTGCTTTACATCCTGGCTGACTCATCCTCCCTCCTGGACCTTGCGATCTCCCTTGACACCTCCCTGATCCGTCCTTCGGTTACTGCTCGCAACCTTGGGGTTTCCATGTACAATCATCTGTCCCTTTCCTCACATATTGCCCACCTTTCCCGCTCTTGTCGGTTTCTCCTGTTTATTATCAGAAGGATACGTCCATTTCTTTCCACACAGGCTACCCAGATACTTGTTCAGTCCCTCGTCATCTCCTGTCTTGACTACTGCAACTCG
>JAABNX020000049.1:18472922-18482998 GCA_015163995.2 Mormyrus lacerda
TTATTTCTGTGACCATTGTGAGTTTTTCTTTCATTGACTGAAGGGTACCAACAATTTTGTCCACGTGTGTATATCAGGGCCCAAGGTTTCCCAACAGAACGTTACCCAGAGCATGCCTCTGCCAGCTTATCTTCTTTCCATAGTGCATCCTGGTGCCATCTCTTTCTCAGGTAAATGATGCATATGCACCTACATATGCAACAGAAAATGTGACGCATCTGACCAGGTCACCTTACATTCTTCCATTGCTCCATGGTCCCGTTCTGGTGCTATGTGCCCATTGTAGGGACTTTCAACAGTGGACAGGGGTCAGCATAGGTACTCTGACCGGTTTGCACATCTATCTTTCTATCTATCATAATCAACATTAACCTTTTCAGTATGAACATCATCTGAACAAATAACACAAGTGTATATATTTAATAAGTGGTAGAACCTCCTGATGCTGCTGATGAGACCTGTACAATGGTTAAGAGCTATTTTGGCCTATTGCTCGTTATAGCATTGCTTCACTTCATTGTTATTTTTGGATTAAATACTTTTAAACAGGGTTGACGTTAGGATTCTGTCATCAGTTTAGGCCATTCTGTTGCATGTGAACTCCTGTTTTGGTTGTGCCATATTCCATAAGCTTCAGCTCGTGAATGGATCCCCTAATGTTATTCTGTATAGCTTCCTGTCACAAATTCTTTATCTCTTCAATGTCAGGTTATCCAGGCTCTGAGGTGCCAAAGCAGCCCCTAATCATGATGCTCCTTTCATCATATTTCATATTTGCAATGAGATCCGATCCTATTGTTTTTTTACATGCAATTCTCACAGAAAGCTGAAGGATCTTCCTGTTTTACTACTTTGGTGTGGCTGTACCAGAATGTGCTGTAATGATTGAGGATTCTTGTACACTATGCTGCTAAATAGGTTTACCACCTTCTGTTTCACAATGCCACATCTTCGGACAACAGAGAAAATTACTTAATTTTTCTGTAACAGAGAAAATTACTTAATTTTTCTGTATTACTTAGAATTTTACCAGTGTTTGTGGTCCGTGTGCAGCTGTCTGTTTTCTGAATTAATTGTTTCTGAATAAATTGCCGCTCTACCTATACTGACTGGAACACTTGTATGTATTCAGGTCATGGTCGGAGAGGGAGATGTCTACATCCATGAAGATGTCCAAACATTGTTTCGGTGAGGAAGAGATGGCATCAGGATGCACTATGGGAAGAAGGTAAGCTAGAACAGGCATATATACGCAAAATATGATATTATATATTCAAGTTTTTTTTTTTTAAGAATTTTTTTGTGGAGTTTTCTGAACTTCTGTGAATGTGACGCAAATGTAAATTAGCAAAGAATGCGTATGAGAGATGGTCATCAGCCTTGAGTGTGAGGAAGGACCTGCAGCCATACCAATTAGGCTTGTACTTTCACAGATAGCATCATTAAAAATATGTCACCAAGGCCATTTAACATGTCTTATCAAAATATGATTTCTGTGACTTTTGACATTCAGGTATATTCTTTATGTATAACATTTTTCTGATACCTTACATATGTTTATTGCTTTTCTGTAATATGCAAATTTAATGTATGTAAGCACGTTTGACCTAGGAGAATGCTATTTCACCTCTGTCATACACCTGCATGAAAGAAATGACAATAATGGATCTTGAACAGATTGATATTTTTAACATTTACCATATGTACAGTACATATATAAACAATGGGACATATGTACAACAATTTAATATTTTCCATTTGCTGTATTTCCATAGGGAAAGCTAAGCCCTGAAGTTTCTTAAGGCAATTAACAGATTACCAACTGATATGTTTTTATCTCAGATCCTCAGTAACCTTGAGGGAGTTACCTCCAATGTTGTGATTTCAAGAACAGAACATGCTTCTCTTTGGCCAAGGCTACATAAATCCTCACAGGGAATTATTTGCCAGGCATCATCATCTGGCATTGGCATCATTGACTGCATACCTACTTGAGAATATATAAGGTTTTGGAAAGTCCATCTGGGCAGTAACAATTCAGTGCTGATTAACAGTGAATCAGTCAAATTAATCTGCTCTTAATTTTTTGAACCCTACAACATGTGCACACAGTGGCTTTTGTCTCTGGCTGTTTTGCTTTGTATTTCTCCCAGTGGGATCTATGGGCAGGACAGCCGTGTGAAGCTGTGCGGCCGTGAGTTTATTCGTATGGTGGTCACATCGTGCGGCAGTTCAAGATCAAAGCGCTTTACACCAGAGTTGGATCAGCAATATGTCAAACCCATTGGTGAGTAAAATTGTCTCAAGAAAAACTTGAATTATAAATAATTACGAAGTGTCTGTAATTCTTAGGTTGTTGTATGTCATTGTATTTTTGTTATCAAAACCTGTTGCCAACTGCTAGGCAACATTTGAAATATGTGTAACATATGGTACCTATACAATATTAATTTCTTTGATATCTGCATTTGTATTTCACCATTCTGAAATGTATGTAAAGAGAAGAGAATATATGTGTGAGAAGAATGTGGTAGATATTTGGAACAATCAAAATTAATAAACCAGTGGTTACATTATATGTTCCTTTTATCCATCACCAGGAATGGTTTTGGAATGGCTTATGGGGGACCAGTTCAGCTACCAGAGAGGCTTGGTCACCAATGAAATATCACAAAGACAAAGCAGAGATCCAGAGTCTTCAGGGATGGTTAGAGACTTTCCATCCTCCACAGAACACACCGGATCATCATCAAAGGTCAAAAAGGAAACCAGAGATATAAAGGACTCAAGATCTCCTGCAAATTTACATACTTTATTTACTGAAACACAGCATGATGTGGGTCCAGCTGGGGTATGCTGTAGATCTGGATGTACAATGAGTGAGCTGGTACAGTACTGCTGAGTGTTCACCATGTCATATTCTTGCTTGATCTGATTTACTTTTAACTGAAGCCACTGTATACTTGTTTACCTTATGTTGGAGCATTTTTCTAGTCCTATAAAGAATAGCAATTTACAGTCTTGATCTGCTTACAGTAAGTGTTCAGGTTCACTATCAGTATTTGCACCCTGGTTTCTAATTTTGCCCATGGCTAGTAGAGTAATCATATCACTATCAGGCCCTTGAGCAAAGCACTTAACTCCTGCAGGAGCTGCATAAAACTGACACCAAACTTTACTTAATTTTATATTAGTCTTATAGGTAGTACTGGCCTGCCTTATAGTCAGCATCTAGGGCACCATTTGATTACAGGGCACAAAAGTGCAAACACAAAAAAAAAAAATCGGAAGAAATGCTTTTGGTTGTGTTACAAGACATCAGTTATATACATTAGTTTTACAATTTCATTGCTTTTCTTATGAAACAGATGATAGCTAGCTAGTTAGCAGCTAGATACCCAGTGCTACTGAAATGTTTGAAATATAAATGGCCTGGCAAAATTTTTCTGCCACTCTTGGGGGCAGGGCTACGGTGCCAGAAACCCCCGGCCTGGTCTTACTCAAGAGCAAGATGGGACATCTACAGAATTCCTTTGTACCGGTACTTGTTTGCTTGTACAATGGTAAATAAAGCATTATCATTTTCATCATTGTCATGTATTTAATAATGAAAAATAATGCCCAATTTAATAATTGTCAATTTGTATTGCAACTAATCACTTGCTAACAGACCTGGGCAATATGACAAAATATCTTTTCACGATATAATAGACTGAAGATAAGTGGACAATAAAAGAGGAATAAATGCAGCATAATCTGTAACCTATAGCAACTATACAAAAATATAAACCTATATATGAATATGAATGTACAAAAGTGGACATCTACTAGTAGCATCAGAAACTGAGTTATTCAAAGCAAACAACAGCAGTAATTGAAAGATTGGTAACAGCAGAAATTACAGTATTAGAACACTGCACAGCCTCCTATTTGACAAACCCATTGTATTTTATCAGTTCTTGGTGTGTTCTTATATGTGTGTTTGCATGTGATTTTCATTGTCTGACAGAGCTGGTACAAAAGACTGCATATCTTTCCTTCACACCCCATGGGTGCAGCAGCCTATCACTAAAAGAACTATTCAGTATTGTCAGAGTGTCATGTATGGAGTGGGAACAGGGACGTTATCCAACAGGGATGATACCAAAGTACTTATAAGACTCCACTATCACAATGTCCATTCCCTGGATGTTCATTGATTTAGCATATGTATACCAGTTTACCAACCACACCAACCACAGCTACCAGAGTAGATGACAACTCCAATAGGTGCTTCATGTGTTAGGCAAAGGCAAAATCAATAAAGTTGCCTGTGGCACTGGAATCTATCAGAGCCGTAATGGCTACTTTCTCACCATCACTGGACAACAGGTCGAGCGCCATCACCTGTGTCTGAGTGATCCCCAGAATAAAGGACAGTCTGATTTAAACTGAGCCTTCCTAGTAGGGTGGACGGATAGGACAGTTGTGCAGGGTGTTTCAAGATTCCCCGCAATATAGAGTTGCAGTGAACGTTTGTTGCTTCTCAGCAGTCGTTAGAGAGGCTTGTCCAAACTGCATGGGTTCTGGCTTCTTGTTTTGGGTAGCGAGACTGGACGTGGACGTCTCTACTTTGTTGTGGTTGCAGCAGCTCTCCCTGATGAAGTTGTTCAACATGACAACCATACATATTCCTCAAATAAAAGAACCTCCCACAGTACATGAGCTCACCCTGCAGTTCTGCAGAAGCGTGTGTTAGTAGAGGATTTTCAGGCAATCATACAGCCACTTCAACCCAGCAGTGATTGATTGGAACTCAAGAATCAAGAATCAATGGCCGTCCATGTCCCATGATGGAGGTCACAAAGTTGGTGTTCCAGGCTGTGTCCCACGCAGAGGTGAACATTTCAGGTCCAGAAAGTAAAAATCCAGACCAGGATTTTGTTTCAACCGACCAGTTGAACATAAAGAGCCACAATCACAGAGTACACAACTAGTTGGTTGAAACAAAATCCTGGTTTGGAGTTTTACTTTCTGGACCTGAAATGTCTACCTCTGGTCCCACGACAGGATGGGCAAACACCTTGTGAAAGGCTCATTGGAAATCCGACGCCGAATCAAGGGGGAGACTTTCCTCCATCCATAGGGAGGTCACCCATTTCTGGAAGTGAAATTAAAAAGCAGACCCTGGCAGAATATTTGCAGAAGTGGTCAGGATGTTCATCGATATACAGTAGGTTTATTTTGGGAACTAAAACATAGACTAGGAACAAATCATGAAAAGGGTCAGACCCACAAAGGGTCAGAAAACCAACAGGGAAAAAAATAAGGAATTAACTAAAAACCATAGAAAAAAACACAACTATAGAACTACACAGAACACAGGGAACAGGACTGGGCAATAGAGCAGGGTAACAAATCACACACAGAGTAACATCTTGCAATGACTGACTGGGGAAATGAACAAAGGCAGGCACTTAAATACATAGAACTCAGGACAGGTGAAAACCATCCATCCATCCACACTGAGGCGTTCCCAGGACAGCCGAGAGATATAATCCCTCCAGTGACTCCTGGGTCTGCCCCGGGGCCTCCTTCCTGTAGGACATGCACGGAAAACCTGTCCGGGTAGCCGGCCAGGAGGCATCCACACCAGATGTCCAAACCACCTCAACTGGCTCCTTTTGATGTGAAGAAGCAGCGGTTCTACTCTGAGGCCCTCCTGGATATCCAAACTTCTCATCCTATCCCTATGGGAGAGCCCAGACACCCTGCGGAGAAACCTCATTTCAGCCGCCAGTATTCACGATTGCATTTTTTCGGTCATTACCCATATATCATGACCATAGGTGAGGGTAAGGACGAAGATGGACCAATAGATCGAGAGCTTTGCTTTTCGGCTCAGTTCTTTCTTAACCACGACAAACCAGTTAAGCGCCTGCAAAACTGTAGACACCGCTCCAATTATCCGTCTATCCAGCTCCTGATCTCGCCTACCCTCACTCTTGAACAAGACCCCGAGATACTTAACTCCTCCACTTGAGGCAGTATGTCTTCCTTGACCTGAAGAGGGCAATCCACCTGTTTCCGGCTCAGAACAATGGTCTCAGACTTGGAGGTGCTAATCCTCAACCCCGCCGTCTCGCACTCGGCTGCGAACCGCCCCAGAGCACGCTGGAGATCTCCAGCAGATGAAGCCAACAGGACGACATTGTCTGCAAAAATCCTGAGGCCACCAAACTGGACACCCTCAACACCCTGACTGTTCCTAGAAACCCTGTCCATAAATATTATAAACAGGACCGATGACAAAGAGCAGCCCTGGCGGAACCCAACCCGCACTGGGAACACGTCCGACGTATTACCGGCAATGCGGACCAAGCTTCTGCTCCATTCATACAGGGACCAAATCGTCCACAACAGCACCCCCCACAGAGCACCTTGGGGAACCCGGTTGTATGCCTTTTCCAAATCCACAAATCACATGTAGACTGGATAGGCAAACTCCCAGGCCCCCTCCAGCACCCTAGCATGGGTATAAAGCTGGTCCAGTGTTCCACAGCCAGGACGAAAACTGCATTGTTCCTCCTGAATCCGAGATTCGACAATCGATTTCACCCTCCTCTCCAGTACCCCGGAATAGACTTGCATACTTGCAGCCAGGAAGACTCAGTCAGGAAGGCTGAGAAGTGTAATCCCCCTGTAGTTGGAACACACCCTCCGATCCCCCTTCTTAAATAGGGGGACCACCACCCCGGTCTGCCAATCCAGTGGCACTGTCCCTGACCTCCACGCACTGTTGAAAAGGCGTGTCAGCCACGACAGCCCCACAACATCCAGAGCCCTCAGGTACTCCGGGCAGATCTCGTCCACCCCCAGAGCCCGGCCATCGCACAGCTCACGAACTACCCTGGCCACCTCAGCCCCAGTGATGGGCAAGCCCCCCCCAGCATCCCGAGGCTCTGTGCCCTCAGATGTCTCAAAGGCAGTGTGCATAGATGTATCTGAGGCAGGGTTGAGGAGGCCCTCAAAGTATTCCTTCCACCTCCGGGTGATGTCCCCAGGTGAGGTCAACAGCACCCCCTCCCCACTATAAATAGTAGGCACTTGGAGCTGCTTCCCCCTCCTGATATTCCAGATGGTTTGCCAGAACCTTTTTGAGGCTGACCGAAAGTCACTTTCCATAGCCTCAACTCCTTCCACACCCCGGTTTTTGCTTCTGTGACCGCCTGAGCCGCGTTCTGCCTAGCCTGCCGGTACCCGTCAGCTGCCTCCTGTGACCCCAACATGTTGGTGAAGGTTCAGCATGACTTGTCTGAGGTTTGCTTTATTAAAATCCCCCACTACAATGAGCGCTGCGTCCGGGTGTTTGTTTTGAGTCACATTAAGCACATAATGTAGTTGAGACAAAGCCGTACCTGTGTCTGCTTGAGGTGGTATATACACTACCGTTGCAATGACCGAGCTGAACTCTCTGGGCAGGTAAAACGGACGACATTTAATGGTCAAGTATTCCAGATGAGGCGAGCAGGAGCACGATAGTATATATTCTAAATCCAGTCAGTGGTTACCATAAAAGTCTATGTATCAGAAGTTACACCAGCCTAATGAAAAGCATTAGTAAAGTGGAATCAGTCTGGCTATAAATCCCAAAAGGACTGATACAGACCCCCTTCTGAAAGCCTGCCAAATGGATGATCAGCCATTGGTCCAGGAGTCAAATTTCTGGCCATCCCTCTACATGAATGTTAGACCATAAAACACTGGCACCTCAGAACAAAGGGGGAGAAGAAAGACCATCAGCCCGGCGAGAAAGCCCATCAGCCCTGAGAAAAGACCATCAGCCCGAGGAGAGAGGTGAAAGCACATCAGCCCAAGAAAAGAGAAGCCCAGAAGAAGCCCTCCTGAAGCCTGGTCGGTGAAGGCCCAGCTGGACAGAAAGCTGCAACCCAGACAAAGCTTCCCAAGGAGAGAGAATAAAAGGGGCTCCACTCCAAAACTGCTCCAACGCCGCGCCTTCCTGAAGTGCTGACATCCCAGCAGCTCATCAGCCTCTGCAGCCAACTGCCAAAACTCCCCCCCACATTCTGCAACCAAGTAAACCAACTTCCTCTTATTCTAACAACCTAGAATAGAACAGTATTTCCCTTTTACAGTTACTCATTTAAATCCAGTCAATGCATTTTCATAATCACATTGTTTGTTACTATTCTGTCATTTCGTGTTGTGGTTCATGTTAGGTGTACTGTCTGTCGTATGTTAGTTATCGTGTTAGTTAATAAATGCATGTCTTTTACACAACTCCAGCCTCCATTTCATTGAGTGCTCACCTTAATCCCTGCCTCTGTGCGATCTAGCTGCTACACTCTGAAATCTCAAACTCACCTAAAATATAGCAAGACTCTCTCTCATCGGCCGTGAGGGGAGCTTTGCCACCAATTGTTTACATTACCTGGTGATGCGGCTCGGTGGACGAGCCTCCTAACCCAGGTTACTAAGCGATACTGGTAATTAGTGAATCCAATTTAAGTCTCACATTAACAGACTCACAGGGATATCGCACTTGAGTTTGGAGAAGCCGATCAATCGGCATAACAATTGGTTAATAATCAGCATTAGATAATAATTAATTAAATTTTAATTAATGTCAAAACATATTGGTGAAGATATTAAAATTACCTGAGCTAATAATTCCTTACACACGGCTTCCCATTGGACAGGGATGGACGTGCACCGACCCTGACAATACAGTCCACACTGCATACGGAAGGAGTGACAGTGATTTGGATTCCTGTCATACTTGTCGGAGGGAGCCACAGGTATGGGAGCAGCAGCGTGTGGTGGAGATCCTGGTAGGGTGGCTTGGTTAGCTTGTTCCTCTAGTAGCTGATGCACTGACGCAGTGAGTTGATTCACCTGATTCTGGAGCTGGTGCTGGGTCTCTGCAGGGTCCGTTTTAAGTAATTTAGGTCAGGGTCATGTTTCCAGGTAGGTCGAAAACTGGTGAAGTCAGACCAACAGCAACACAGAGCTTCTATTTCTTTAACTTAAACATTTACTGAGTTCTTTTTTAGGAGTTAATAAGAACAACGAATGATAACATAGCTTATTTGCTTCACTTAAACGTTTATGTAACATTTCATGACACAAAAGCATAAGTTAACTTTAAACATTTAATTTGAAGCACATCTATGTTTATATTAACATCACAAGTTAATTTTTCAAATCAAATTACTTTACATTGATTACACATCCACCCCATTAAAACTTTTTACACAGGGTATTGCTTTCAGTTGTATGTCATACAATAATAAACCCCATGGATTTTGGACTCCAGTTCCTGTTTCCGTGCTCCGTGTCTTCGTGACAGAAGCAATACATGTGAAACATGAATGTGTAGTTACAACACAATCACAAATGTCTATATACAAAAACTATGTGATTGCGCAATAGAGCATGTATTACAGAAAGGATACTGTCACGGCGGGAGACAAAGAACGAAGAAGATCCAGTAATGCGGGGTTAAAGCTTTTTACTGAGGGACCAGACAGGCAAGTGCAACGGAGGCCTTCCCCCTCCCATTTCACGAGATACTGCAGCTTCCCGAGTCGTCTTCGCGAGTCCAAAAGGGAATGGACACGTACCGAGGGTCCCTCGTCGGCCACTGGAGGCAACACCTCCTCGATCGTGCGGGAATCGGGGTGCAGGCGACTGTACTTCACGGGCTTAAGAAGAGGGATGTGAAACGTGGGACAAATCCAATAGATACTAGGCAGTTGGAGTTTCACTGTCACGGGTCCGACTCGTTTTAAAACCCTGAAGGGCCCTATATAACGAGCCGAGAGGTTACGGCACCCGGGAATCCTTAGATTCTTGGTTGACAGCCACACCTGTTGCCCCACTCGATAAGGGAATCCTACTCTCCGATGGCGGTCGGCTTGTACCTTGTGGCGATCCGCTTGCGCTTGGAGGGTTGTTCGAATCTGAGTCCAAGCGCGTCTGCAGTCCTGATACCAGGTTTCCACTCGAGGTAGGGCTCCTGCCGGCGAGTCCCAGGGGAACAGAGGGGGCTGGAATCCCAGCACGCATTGAAATGG
>JAABNX020000049.1:18538901-18557275 GCA_015163995.2 Mormyrus lacerda
CCAGTCACTTTCTGTAGCATTGGTCTGCTACTCAGTCCACCTCATAAATGACTGTCTGTTCAAGGCTGTTATTTATTTATTAATACCTCTTACAAGCTCTATTGCACTTTGTCTGATTTGCACTCTCAGCCACGTGCCCTTGTATATTGTATCTATATTTCTCTTGTATTTTTTAATCTTTATTTTTTTGTATTTATGTTTTACTGTTTAGGGTTTGCGAGAAAACACTTTCAATTCTCTGTGTGTTCTATACATATGGCAGAATTGACAATAAAGCTGACTTTGACTTTGAAAGTTTTTTCAAAGTAAGATGTACAGATGTTTTAAAATGTAACATGTTCGGGTGTTTTATTTTCCAGACGCGTTGTACAAAAACGTTTTGTTATGTGTATGCAGCCCAAGTGTGTTTGTACAAAGTTTTATGCATTCATTCCGCGCATCAGTTTTGAAATCAAATATGAACGTGGCTTTAATTTTTACAAAAGTAAAGTTGTAAAAATTGTGTAGGGTTTTTATCAAAGGTGATGTTTTTCAAATTTGTACAAAAAATGTTTGTGTACATTTATCAAATTAGTTAAAATGTAACATGACTGGGTGTTTTATTATTCAAAATAAAAGTCTTGTTATGTTTTGTTATATGTAAGCAGCACGATCGTATTTTTAAAATGTGCCAATTGTGGTGAGTGGTGGGAATAAACCGCATTTAAAGGGGTACCTCTGGTGGAATCTACCAATCTTTACCAGCTTTTGAACCCTGAACCACACCGGGACTGGGGCTTTTAACCGTGAGACTCGACACCTACGCATTAGATCCTTACTTCAGCAATGGTCCCCATGTACCCAGGGTCAGGTCCATCGCAAGAGAATGTCTCCGTTGTGAGATAACGACCCACCCGCATTTTGTGTATCAACAAATCTGTAACCATTCTTTCCATTCGTTATATTCTGAGTTTTCCAAAATTGTTTTTTAGCTGAAGCATAAAAAGCTGTAACTTCAAGGTCAGCTGGTTAATATCATTTTATTTATAACAGTGGGAGCTTGTAAACTGGAAAGGTTAGTTGAGCTAAATCTGTTCAGCTTCAAGCAACGGAGACTCCTCTCGTTTGTATAGTTCTTATGTTCTTAAATGACGCCATCGCCTTATTTGCATAATATGGAATTTGCATGTAATTAAAATGGACGCGTAGGAGAGGAATAATGTCTTGGGAGAGACAAAAAGTGGTTAAAAACACCATAAATACGTAAAGAACTACAAATGAACTTTCTTCTGTCGATTCTTGTGTTTTATATACAGTCGAGCACGGTTATTACGATTCGGCTTATAACGAAAACACGCTTGTAATGCTTCGATTCCAAATCCCCGATCTTCAGTAACGTTAAATTCCTTAAAGAAAACACGCATATAGCGATTCTTTATAGCGATGTCTACTGTCTTCCCCAAAGGAATATTTCAATGAATTGTTATTCGGTTATAACGATTTGCCTCAATCATTCCAGATTTAATAGTTTCATGGTCCATACTAAATGGTTGTTGAATTACAAAATACACGTTGCTCGATAGTAAAAAATATGTTTTATTTTGATCATTACATGAAACAAAGCTTCATAGACAGAACTTCTCCTGCTCTCACTGCAGCTGGGCGGGGAATTCTATGCCTGTGAGTGCTTTGGGACGGGAGAGGAGCCCACGGCAGCACCCGCTGCTCGGTGAGAAGAGTAAGAACGATGCGTGCTTTCACGTCAGTCTCCAGCAACACCAAAAAAGTCGCTTTTTTGAAAGCGGGTCGCTAGAGGGGCCTAAAAACTCTATAAATATAGCAATAAAATCGCTAGGTTGGCAACACTGAACTGAACTTTACTGTCCACCTGATGATCTCTTCGCCACTTCAGAGCTACAGTATTTTATTTGTTGTACCTGGGGCACGGTTTTCATTTGCAGTACAAAGTTATTCCGCTAATAAGCGGACTAGTTGTTTCTCTACATCAATTATAGACTGAATTCCGATAGTTTTGTCTAATACCGACGGTGCCAGTAATGCTGCACTATTTTGTAAGGCATGCACTGGCCAATCATATAGCACTTCTCTCATAAATATTAATGAGATATCTCATACCACCCTTCAAAAGGAAATTTGCTGCGCGCCACGCCCCGCCCCGCCCTCTCCCGTCCCTTCGTGCGCGAGGCAGGATGGCGCTGCTCTTGCCAGCAGAGCTTCGGAGCATCACGCGCCTTCCAAGGTTTGGGAATACTTCAGTCATCACACCTTTTCTGTACTTCTACTGTAGCTGACGTTAATGACACTGTTTCAGTTGTTTTATATTTTCTGTCTATTTTTTCTGTCATGTAAGAGTGAGACAAATTATCGTTTTCGATCACTTACACTGTTGCCTAAATCGTTCCTTGCTCACTGAAGTAAGCTTAACTATAAGCTACCGTTGCTAGTGTGTCTTAAACACATGTTTCTCTCGTTATGAAATCATTCCATGTTTTAGCATCTATTTCAACATTAAAGTCAAATTGAAATAAGTAAAAACTATTGCAGTGATTATTAACTTCAGTCTAACATAGAGATCTTATTGAATCTCTTAAGATTTGCCTTTCTTGTTAATAAAGCTCTAATGTTTAAGAAATGTTTTAATAAACTGAAATGGTAATGAGAATTTCAGATTTGTGTGTGTGGGGGGAGGGGGAGAATTGTATTAAATGAGTAACGTGAAAATAATTGCTTATCAAATTTATCAGATCAATCGAATAATTAATCGCTAGATTCATTTTTCATTTTGGACAGCACTAGAAAATATTAGAATTAAGAATTTATTTGTATACATCTCAAATATTTAGGTTCCCATAATTTCATTTGTGTTTAAAGGAATTTTGGTTCATTTTTTTCTTCTGTAAAAAATAAGCTGAATAAAGTTTTAATTCATTTATTTAATTTGAATAAAATCAATTCCTTTGTTACATCATCTTTTTCTGATGATCAGATAGGCATTTTGAGTAGAGCACATTCTGTCAGCAGCATCAGCACAGGGGTGATGTAGTGAGTGCCAGTGATCTGTCAAAATAAGTAAACAAACAAACATTAATAAATACATAAATAAACAATGAGCAGGCAGAAATTTAGTAGAAATAAACCAAATCTCTAGAACCAGATTTTGAGAGCTAAGGTTCTGAATGGTGTGAGGTTGTTTATAAAGAATTTTATGTAATGAATGACATTCATTCATTCATTCATTTTCCAACCCGCTTTATCCTATTGGGTCGCGGGGGGTCTGGAGCTTATCCCGGAACCAGTGGACACGAGGCAGGGAACAACCCTGGACAGGGGGCCAGCCCATTGCAGGGCACACTCACACACTGTTACCATAACTTTCCAAAATATCAGCACCATATGACACGTATCATGCTTGGTAAATTCTAATTAAGTCAAACTGCAATTTTTAAGCAATTACTTGCACGCTCAAATACTACACAAGGAAAAGTGATGCTACTGCAAACACATCAAATAATATCCAGGTCCCTCTATTTCCCAATTCTTCCTGATGCAGAACACCTTTTGCTATTATCAGAACAAATCATCGACAGATCAAAAACAAAACAAAAAAACCAAATGCAGTGATTTTTGGTAAGTTCAGTGTTAAAGATGGGGAACTAAGCTTTTAAATGAGTTGACATTTAAACCAACTGATTAATAACTAGATTTTTCCCCAGTCAGGTAGAGTCAGTATTTACTGACATAAATATTGCTGGACTGCTACTTCTGTTCACAGCTGGCCACCTTGATAGACAACACACAGATTCATTAAAAACCATTAATATTGTGAATTGTTAATGGTGACATGCCATTCAGCTGAACTGAGATTAGATTTGATGCATTTATAAAGCATTGCTATGGTTTTGGTACGTAACATGTTTAGAGAACCACTAACATCCAGAGGTTAGCAGCATAATTCTTTCAACCAAAATAATATTTCCTATCTTGGATTTCAGAAAATTATCCACAAATATTAAAATAGATAAAGACTGATTATATGCTGCAAAGTCTTATCAGTTTTTAATATTGGGAAGCAAAATATACTTTGAGGACATTAAGAATAAAGACTCATTGTTAAAGAATTATTTTGTTTCAAGACATTGTTCCTTGCTACCTCCCCAGCATTGTGCAAAATGTTTTTTGGGCAATTTAACATTTTCTTCAAAGAAATCTTTATACTGAAGGTTTTCCTTCCAAAAATGAAACTATACCCATGCCATTCTCGCTAGTGCTTTGTTCTTGTACAATTAGGAAGTTCATGGAGCACTGATCTGCATCAAGGACTGCATTCAGCTTTCTGTAATTTCACCTTATGTCTGAGAATACAAGACTCTTGCGTAGTCTAAAATTACATAGTTCAGACTCACCCTCTCTGGAACAGAACTAGTGATTTCTACTTTTCTAAATAGCATGTGCTGTCTAAATAAACATTCATTTTGCCTGTTAAAAACAGCACTGCCTACATTGTCCACACCCAAAGTGTGCAAGCACATTCATGTGAAATTGAAGAAGTATTTGTATGGGCATTGGATAAACTACCATTGACAAGCCATATTATTGTAGGCTAATACTCCCTTCCCAGGGATACACAAAACTCCCAGCTCATGCAAGCGCCATTAGATGTCCACATAGATAGATCCTTAACTACAGATTTGCCACAAAAATATGCATACATTTAAGACCTCAAATATTTAGTCAATGCTGAATGTAATTCACAAATAGGTGAAAATGTTTTGAAAATTTTTGGTTTGGTAATAATGAGGTAAATGCTAATTACACTGTATTCCACAAGATGAGAAGCACATGACAAATTTTAAATTCTCTAGTTTTAAAAGCCAAAATCTATATTGTTTATCCACTAATATACCTCGTTTTCAGAACACATTGAAACAAGTTCAAGAAACGGGTTTACCCACTGAATGAACACACACACACACACAGAAATCTGTAGTAAATGTGCGCTGAATTAATGGTTTATAGATTTCACTACCTAATGTCATCAATAGGCATTGTGTTCTCCATTGACTGATGATAGATAGATTAGACAGATAAACATAATTAATCCCCAGAGGGAAATTCAGTTGTCAATGGATTCTATGAAGTCGAAATCAGAATCATTCTTATTCAGTCTGTCTTATTGAGATGACCCCCTACATAGCACTGATACATTCTGCTAATTTTATTTTAAAAGGGTGTCTGTTTCATCATTCAGCTAGATTCTCTACGGACCCTGTATGCTATGAGAAGCTAATAGTCTAGATGACCAAATGCTCAATGAAAATACACTGCAGCTACAATACAACTTGGAATGCAAGAGCCAAAGCAAAATCAACATAAATGGACTTTGCATTACTGAAAGCAAATACTGTGGTATGGCTACGGTTAGGGGTAAACATGCCAATGGTAAACAATTTCCAGTAAAAATGGCATAATTAAAGGAATTATGCTTCAAGTGTTGCCCAAAGAAAGTTACAGTGTAGTATAAGACTGGTTCTATTTTATTACTAAAATGTAAATCCCTATAATAAAAAAGAAATGGAACATTTTGTTACTTAATATTATTAAACTGATCTTCTTATAGGCTTAAGTAGTATGTCTCAGTAGACAAAGAGTTAGATACATGGTAGTATTCTGCTGTATTTTTAGAGGGGAAAAAAGAAAGGTACCTTGATCGTTCCATCACAGTATGCAGAGCCCAGTGAAGTGCAAATTCTGGTTAACATTCCTGCAGATAGATACATCCTGAAGTGTCTGAAGAAATGTGACTCAAGTCCTTTCATGAAACACCTGACTTCCTCAATGCTAATGCTGTCTTCCATGCTATTGTTTTGCCGAATACTGCTCCACAGATTCCAGGCGTCTTGTGGGTGTACTGTGTATGAGATGTCCAGAGGAGGCAGTGTGGACAAGTTCCAGGCCAGCTTTAGGTATCTAATGTTGGATGCAGGATGGCACTCAGTCCAGAGGGCAGCAAGCCACTGAAGAATGCTGGAATTTAAGCTTAAAGGCCCAAAGTAGCAATCAAACATTCTTGTGAACCATGACTTAACAAGTGCAGTTATGGACTCTGGCCCATTGGTGCAGAAGAGGGGCAGAGAGACAAAATCAGATGGCAGGGATCTCATATATTCCAAGTTGCCGTTGACACAAGTAAACCATCCACTCCACACAACTTTGACAGCACTGCCCTCTTCAGCAAATGTAGGCTTGGAATAGATCTGGAAAGACAGGTCAAAAATATCTCAATTTGTAAACAGAAGTTTCTGAATATATAGTGCTTAGTTCATGCTTTTATATCAGACCATTCTTTAAAATAAGTGCAAATAAATAGGGTAATGTTTTATGTTTAAGTCTATGATAATGGAAACAATCTTTTAATATATATATATAAAGTTTAAAAATGCTGTGGATGTAACACTGCTCAAAAAAATTAAAGGAACACTTAGAAAACAAATCAAATCCCAATGGGAAAAATATAATGCTGGATGTCTAAACTGATATGGACTGGGTAATGAGTTTGATGGGAAATAAAATCATCAACCTACAGAGAGCTGAATTCAAAGATTCAAAAATAAAAATAAAAAGTGAAAAAATGATGCGGCAGGATTCATTGTCTAGCCTGTATTCATTGTCTCTGCATACCTTCATGGATATGCCTCCCCCAACCATCACTGACCCACCACCAAATCAGCCATGCTGAACAATGTTACAGGCACCATAACGTTCTCCATGTCTTCTTCAGACCCTTCCACGTCTATCTCAGTGTGAACCTGCTCTCATCTGTGAAAAGCACAGGGCGCCAATGATGGCCCTGACAATTCTGGCATTCTATGGCAAATACTAATCAAGCTCCACGATGCTCAGCAGTGAGCACAGGGCCCACTAGAGGACATTGGGCCCTCAGGTCACCCTCATGAAGTCTGTGTCTGATTGTTTGGTCAAAGTCATTAACACCAGTGGCCTGCTGGAGGTCATTTTGTAGGGCTCTGACAGTGCTCATCTTGTTCTTCCTTGCACAAAGGAGCAGATACCGGTCCTGCTGATGTTTTAAGGACCTTTACGACCCAGTCCAGCTCTCCTAGAGTAACTGCCAGTCTCCTGGAATCTCCTCCATGCCCTGGAGACTGTGCCGGGAGACACAGCAAACCTTTTGGCAATGATATGTATTGATGCAACATCCGGGAAGAGTTGGACTACCTATGCAACCTCTGTAGGGGCCAGGTATTACCTCATGCTACCAGAAGTGACACTGACCATTACCAAATGCAAAACTAGTGAAAAAACTGTCAGAAAAGATGAGAAGGAAAATTGTCAACAGCCTCCACCTGTTAAAGCATTCCTGTTTTGGGACTTTGTTGCCCCTCTAGTGCACTTGTTGTTAATTTTATTAAAACCAAAGTGAAACTGATTAACAAACCCCTCTGATACTTAACTGACCAGATCAATATCCCAGAAGTTTAACTGACTTACTATACTGTGATGAAAAAGTGTTCCTTTAATTTTTTCAGCAGTACATTAATCTCTATTTTCAAAAACAACAAATACAAAAACAATCATTAATGGCCTTGCTGATCAGGTGAAGCTGAGGTTTGGCCCTGTGCAGAAAATAATTGCCCATGCCTATTCTATACAAAAATACTTATTCAAGGAAGCACTGCAATTGTGGCTCCCATTAATCCATCTGAAAGCCCTTCTGAGCCCTCTAGAGGACACTTGAGGATTACCTTTATAAAAACGGTCTCTGCATCCTCATGGGTCTCTGTCATCCCAAGGACCACAGAGAACACCACCTTGAAGCCCATCTCTGGTCCAACTTCCACTGCAGTGCCTTTCTGTTTTTCTGCTACTATGAAAGCTGAAAGCTGCTTGGAGTACAACACAAGCTGGGTATGTCTGAACCGATACAAGGGTGTGACATAAGATAGTTTCCATTCGATATTGGCAATGTAAGCCATTTGTTCTGGGTCCTAGAAAAAAGGGGGGAAGGAATAAAATGAATTTCTGAAGTCAAACAGCTGATGGATGTGTAACATACAATGAAAAAATTACCACTTATTCTGGGGCCAGCTGTAAATCACTGGCTTATATTAAATTACTGATCTACACCATAAAATGTAATTCCATACACAACCATCCTGGGAGAGTTTAATACTTAAGGAACTATATATAATTAATGAAATTTAAATACACTATATGGATGATCAAACTGGTCGACTATAAAACATACGCTAGTCTGGTTATGGCAATCGGTTTCCTCTGGCTTGCCAAGCAGAGAAACAACTTGCAGGTAAGGCCATTAGAGTATCTGTTACTGGAATGTAACTGTTTTAAATGACTGAAATGTAAATCACACAGACTAAGGTTACGACCTATCCCACAGACATCTGCACTACCCGAAGGCTATGCTTTATTATTCGCAGACATGTAATGTGCTCCGCGGACTCTTTGTTTTTATCTTTTTATAGCCAACTTACATTTTTATAAAAAATTACATAATGCAAACCACTTTATGTAAATCGACTAAAAAGATTAAGAACATCCTCTATTCCACCAGACAATTTTTTTCGACGAGATGGATTGAATCCATATTACGTATGTAGCTTAGTCAGGATTGCTATGTCTAGAAGATATAAATTGACTAATCGCCTAACATTTAAGTTAACTAGTTAACAATCGAAAGACTTCCATAATTACAAGTGAATTTATGCATTTAAAGTTTACATATTTTTTTTCCCCACTTGAAATGCTTACTATGTCGTTACGTGTGCTCGGTTTTCTCCGACTTGTTGGGATTCTCAGGGCAGTTAGTTGACCCGGTGTGTATCGAAAATTAGTTTTCTCAAGTCCAAGACTTCTTCGGCCCGATGTGACGTTAGTCCGGGGGGTCATAGTAGCACTGAATAATGATAAATAGAACTTCAACAACACGAACAAAACAGCGCTTAAGCGTACGACAGAATACACTAAAAACACTAAAAACTCGATACTACATCACAATATAGTTATTCGCCACATACACCTACTTCTGAATAACTCGTTTGTTTATATATTTCTGCCACAACAAATAAAAATTCACAAACCTTTTCTGAGCCTCCATAACCCACAAAACAGAGAGAAACGGAAACAAATTTGAACATCGCGCCCTCCCATCCTCCAATTGTGATGAGCCAGGCCTGAGTAATCGACTTACACGCCCATCGTTTCTATATGAGGTTCTGAATCAGTCCGCTTTTAGATAACGAGTAATTCCTTTCCACTCGATTGTATACAAGCAGTTAACTATTTCGTAAGTTGCTAGTTATTTAACAAATGTCTGGATTTTACGACAGATCGATGCCATCTGAATTTGACTATGGTAGTTTAGTAATATTTAAACAGGATTTTTAGCCTCAATGTGAGGGTAGTCAAATGCGTTTCAAGAAAAGGGGAGTATATATTTTTTATTATTTTGTTAAGGTATTTTATGGGTATTCCGCTTATACGCGTGTTATAAAGTAAACTCGTTTTTTCAGACTTGTGGATATGAGTAACGTGTTTACTTGAACTAGAGGCTAATTTAATGTAGTTATTCTGACATAATGACATGCATTCAATCGTTTATGCTGTTCATCTGCAAATTCTGTTCGCTGTAAAAAGAGAATATCGGATATCAATATTAAAAGTATGTCGTTAAAAGCCTGGGATTTCATTCAGAAGACCTTGTATCACGCGACGTTGCAGGCATCAGTGAAACTATGCCTAAGGAGGACACATATTCCGAAGATCAGAAGTACTTCATGGACTTCTGTCCCATTTAGGTCGACTCACGATACCAATTCAGGTACTTGGCTAGCTAATAACGTTTCTAGTGGTTTTGGATTCGTGCATTCGTGTTCAAATCGTACCCGGAAGACAGAGTTAAACCGGTATGCTTTTAGAACAGAAACAGTTGCCGCCAGGCAATTGTGTTTGAAGCGTCGGGTACTTTACTTTGTATTTCCTGTTTTTTAGGTTCTAGCAGTTTCTCTATCAGGAGTCACACGTGTGGGGAGCTACGATCTACCCACGTTGGAGAAGTCGTCACACTGTGTGGATGGGTTCAGTATCAAAGGTGACCTTGCCCCACATCAGCCATTTTTGGTGCAGTTAGTCTGTTCCCCATGTAGCTTCATACTCGTGTATTTAGTCAAGAACAGCTTTGTACAGATTTGCTTTACAAACCGAAAAATCCTTTCACTACTTGGAAATGACTTACTAATAAATGTTGAAGGCATTCAGTATTTTTCTTTGAAATTACCCTATTGCTCATACCATGGAAACATCACACTAGGACAAAATGTTGATATGTTCCTTTTCTTCCTTAGACATGGCATGTTTGTTATCCTGAGAGATTACAGTGGCCTGACTCAAGTGCTTATTCCAGAAGATGAGGTATAAAAATTATTATTTTTAAAGGTTTAGTGTATGCAAGCTATGTTATTTATTGATTTAAGAGAGAGATATATCCACCTTCCATCCATCTCTCCATCATATGGATATGGGCTGGGTTTCCCCAAGTACACCAGGTTCCTACTGCAGTCCAAAAAACATGAAGTTTTGATTAATTTTCATCTCATAGTGTTCCATCCATTTTCTATACCCACTTGTCCTATTCATGGTTACAGGAGTCAATTTTAGATGAGGCTTCAGCTCATCACAGGGCAAACGCATACACTTACCTACAGGCAATGGGATATGTATTTGTATTGCGGGAGAAAACAGAGAAATAACCCATAACGACGTAGGTAGAACATGCTACCCGCAGTGTCAGGTTGAAGGCTGGCGCTGGTCCCATAGGTATGAGTCAACTTAACTAAGTACCGCACCACCACATCATGTCCACTCATGGGATTCCATTTGACAGCCTGGGGCGGAGTGGTGACTCTGAGGGTAGTGATTTGTGCTAGCAATTAGAAAGTTACTGGTTCAAATCTGATGAATGCTTGGAGTGATTCTATTTTGCTGGGCTCTTGAGCAAGGCCCTTCTGCAATTGCTTGGTCCTAGGTATGACATTAATCTACATCCAGCCCTATAAGGAGATCCTCCAGCTTACAGGGAAAAACTTGGGGTTTGGTGGCAGGATTGGCACTCCAGCCACCAGAAAAAAAAAACTCACAGTATTTCATTTGGACTATTGGTGCTGAGGTCTCTCCCGCCCCATGGCTGCACTCAGGTTTTCATCCCTGAGGTGGTTTGTCGTGTGGTGGGTGCAGCAATGGACTGTAATCAGTGCCTGCTCCCTACCTCTGACATCCTGTGCCATATACAAGATGAGGGAATTATGAAAGATGCATGTATCCTTCCTTGCTTTTGTTTAATTTATTTACTCTCATCCTGTTTTTTTTGCTTCATCTTACTATCAAAGTGACTTGTGGAAGTGACTTAATGGTAAAATACATGTACTCTTGTCTTTAGTCAAGAATCAAACTTAAGAAAACCTTTTGTGAGTTACCGTTGGAGTCTGTTGTCAAGGTGAAAGGGAAGGTCAAGTGTCGTCCAGTAGGCCAAGAGAACAAGGTTAGTCTGAATAGCCATTAGAAAGCATTAAGCTGTCTGTTATTAATCTGTACTGTACCGTGGACCTATGAAAAAAGATGTGAAAAGCATGTGAAAATTAGTGTGGTTCCTGTAGACATAAAGCAAGTTTTCTGCCATTGATAAACTTTTTTTTTTCCAAGCTGTAATGCGTTATTGCACATCTTCTAGGAAATGCCCACTGGTGAAATTGAGGTTTGTGCTGAGACTGTGGAGGTATTAAACAAAAGCAAAAAACTGCCTTTTGAAATGAAGGACTTCACAAAGGTGAGATGTAAGGCCTTTTAAAATATGTTTTAACCTAGTTTAAAAATCCAGTTATAGGTCTTGGCTGTTGTAGTATCTCCGATATAAGGGTCCATTTATATTAGGTGTATGTCATGATACCATAAATTTAGTAGTCAGTACTCGGTACCAATACCAGTAGTATTACATGATTCTCGATAATAGGGATTCTGCGGTACACAGTATCATAGTCACTACTGGTGTGATTGTCCGCCACAATATGGATTTGCACTACACTGGTAACACCACAAGAAGACTACAATCTAATTAGACATATACACACACACACACATGTAGCATCAAAAGCGTTGGGGTCAGAAGGCTATTTAGCAATTTTGGGAACCTGTTCCAAAAAGCAAGATTTCTTGCTTAGACAGATAACTTGTAGAATTTGATTTATCCCAGAAACTTATATCCCTCACTTATATTTAAACACATTTAGCCCAGACTACCTTAATTCAACAAGTTATCCATTTAAGCACGATACCCTGCTTTCTGGATCTGGCCCCAGTTTTAGCCCGTCATAATTATTAGCCATTGTTAGCAATATCAGTTGATACATTGCACATAAAAACACCATAGCAACATGTCTGCAGATAGCGGTTGGACAGTTATGTTTGTTTGACTGTTTTAATCAACCACAAACAAGACATAAGTGCAAATAAATGGTATAAAACTTCAGCTTTAACTTCTGTTGATAAAGGACACAGCCATCTTGAATTCTGAGGTTGGGGTTGTGTAGATTCCTTCGACTTGCTGAGCAGGAATTCTGACTTCTGAGGGTGTTCCTGTTTGTTTCTGACTAGGAACCCAGAATTTCCATGTGGTGTTTTTTCCTGGGCTTGTGGGTGTCCTCCTTCAGAATGTAAAGATAAACTAGAACACTAGAAAACTCGTAAGCATATATGCTGCCCCTCTACATACGCTGTGTACGATACATATGATACCCCAAAAAAATGAGTACTGTTGCATTTTAAGAATTTTGATTTTGAAAGGCATTGTAAATATCAGTTCTGATGGCATTCATATTTTATATAAATTCCTTATTTAATCCATGGTTTCCAAACTGACAAGTGGTGACCTAATGTGACTTTCTGTTACTGTTTTGTTTTTTATTATTTTAAACATTTACAAACTGCCCTTTCATCTGCAGAAGGCTGAGGCCCTTCGCATGCAGTACCGATACCTAGATCTCAGGTCTTCCCAAATGCAGTACAACTTAAGACTGCGCTCTCAAGTAGTAATGAAAATAAGGGAATACCTTACCAATATACACGGTATGTTTCTTTTTTCAGTTTGACTGTATAGTTTCCTCGTTTTTCTCCTCCATGACGCATGATTGATTATTTGCGTTTGAATTTTAGGATTTGTTGATGTTGAAACGCCCACTTTATTCAAACGGACGCCAGGGGTAGGTGATACCCATTTCAGTTACATACATAAATGTACTGTGGCTTGGTTTTTATGATTGCTGTGTGAATATTGTGTGCATAAATTTTGCACTGTTTTTATGAAGGTCTGTTTTTTTTCCCCTTGTCTGTGTTGAGCCTTTGTGTTTTACTGTACTTTTCAGGGTGCAAAGGAATTTCTGGTCCCTTCAAGAGAACCTGGCCGATTCTACTGCCTGCCTCAGAGCCCTCAACAATTCAAACAACTCCTTATGGTGGCTGGCATTGATAGGTAACAAAATGAAAACCACAAAGAACCATCTTTTCTTAGTTTCATTCTGTACACTTTATTTTTGTTTAAATAATCATTCATTTTGACTGGATTCCTTTGTTAGTTTGAGTCATGTAAAACTTGATAAATATAATTGACAGACATTTTAAGTACTGGGTTTTTTTAGTGTGGTGTTGCTTTTGTATTGTCAGGAATATGATTTGTAGTATTTCATATCTATCAGTAGGATCATCCTGATCCTCTCTTCACATATGGCTGGGACTTTTTTGGCTGTGTTTTATGTAGGGCCTATGATTTCTGTGATGTGGAATCACGAGACTGAAGGCAGCACTTTTAAGCTAATAATTGTGTGGAATTTGCAGATATTGTGTTGTCATTTTAATGGGAACCTACTATGCTTTTCTGGTTATCCCCCTTTCCTTTAGTGTGTTGATATATGTGTGTGTGTGTAAACGGACTGAAAAGTCTTAAAGCCCAAGGTACATGCCAAAGCGAGTACCTCTCACCACAGAAACCACTGTGCTCTTATCTGCCTGAAGTACCTTGTTGGAATTTCAGCCCTCACTTCCATGACAGGGTGCCATCATCTTGGAACAGAATCCTTATTGACCACCAAACTGCAAGGATCTGTCTGCAGACTGCAAGACAAGGGTAGAGCTTGTAGGGAAAACTGACCAATACTTATACTTGCTTCACTCATAGGAGGTGAGGCTTAAAGCTCTAACAATGTTTCAGACATTGAATAGAGATGTACAATATGAGAAATAAAGTGTTTTTGGAAAATTGAAGCTTGTAAATCTATTATAATAAATTAAATCATGAACAGTGAAAATGAGCATAATAGATCTCCTTTAAACCTATGAATGTTTTTACATTTTGAGATTGTTCCAATAGCATAAAATACCCTTGCATTAGGCATAACCAGAGATTATTTAAGAGCAAGGACTCTGCCATAGTCCAGTCTGGTCAAGTGACTGCAAGGATGTTGCCTAGTAATCATTAGGCTTGTTTGCAACTCAGGAACATGGGACAATTTCTAGTTTGCTTGAGTATTTACAGGAAGACCCCCCAATCAGTGTGATGCACTTTCACTTCTGTAAGGGTATCTGAACAATATTTGGCTTTAAGTTAGAGTTATTTTTGTTTGCACACACACCAGGATGTGCTGGAATGTGTTCAACTGCCAAGATATAATGTTGACCCCTAAAATGAAATCCATCCTTGTTCTGTACAAACTGCTCAGCAGATGCCTCGACCTTGATGAAAGAACTAACTTGCTGCGAAGCAAAGCAACAGGCATGTAGCAACTAATAATATAGTAACTGGCCAGTTGGTGCTAATGTATGTTGCTGATAATGTATTTATAAGGTATTATTGGTCAGTTATTTACTTTCATTACATTAAGACCTAAGTAATTCATTAATTTATTAGAAATTAGTTGCATGTTATTACATTATTGGTAACTATTACATTATTGGCTGCTGCAAGGCAGAAAAACGCAAGATTTAATGTTCTACAAAGTTTAGATAATAATGCACCAAGCCTGAGCTGAGCTGAGTCTGACCATAATTGTCCTGAGGAAGCGTTCATCTGTACTCACTGCTTCAGCATCTGCGTGTGTCCGTCCTTGTGTGCACGCGTGTGCGCACATTCCCTGCTTGAATATACAGCGTTTCCCCTACCATTGCATTAGGGAGGTGCCCCAACCCCAACGGCACCTCCCCTCCTCCCTTTAAAGTCCAAGTTAGTTTTATTTAATTTAATTTTTTTTTTAGCGCCAGATCACAACAGAAGTCAAATTACTTTGTCGTTAAGTTCTTGTGTGGCAGAATGCAATTTTTTTTGGAATTTTTTCCCTTGAAGCAGACATCTGTTTACCTAATTTTCCTGTCTGTCAAAGAAAATATTTTATTAAATTGATTGATTTTTATCTGAATTTTTCAGGTACTTTCAGGTGGCTCGCTGCTACAGAGATGAAGGTTCCAAACCAGACCGGCAACCTGAATTCACACAGGTAGGAAAATTCAGTTTATTCAGTTTATTTTTATATAGCGCCCTTCACAACAGAGTTGCCCCAGGGCGCTTTACATGGGTGTGTTAGAACACATTGATGAGATACATAAGACAAAAGAAAGACTAAGAATAGAAAAAGAAAAAAAAAACAATTGACAACGGAGGAGAGGAACCAAAAACTCCCATGCAGGGAGAAAATAAACCTCTGGGGGTCTAAGGTCAATTGACTGCCCAACCCCCCTGGGAAAATGGCTTTGTAAAGGAAGGATGCAGTGAACTGATAGCTGTAAGGTATTGCCGTCTTGCCAGTGTAACTCTGCCTAGTCTGACTGTCACAAACATGTCTATGCAGAAGACTGAGCTTTAACTTCTCCTTGTCGGTTTCTGTCCTTTTTGTAGGTTGACATTGAGATGTCCTTTGTGAACCAAACTGGCATACAAGCCCTAATTGAAGGTCTGATCCAGCACTTCTGGCCAAAAGAATTGGGGTCAATTTTCATTCCATTTCCTATTATGACTTATGAGGAAGCTATGAGAGTCTTTGGGGTGGACAAACCAGACGTCCGATTTGGAATGCAGGTTAATTAAAAAATTACTTGTTAATGATTCATGCAAGAAAATTTGTATCAGGGCTAGGAAATTTTAACATGTAATATAAATTTTAAGATAACTATTTAATTATTGCTTTGATCGCATTATATTAGGTGCTATTAATCAGAAATTTGTTTTTATATATAAAAGAGTCAAAACCCTAGTAATTAATGATCGTTCATTTATTATGTTTCTTGTTCTCCTTTAAAAATAGTTGGTGAATATCAGTGAGGTGTTTTCCAGCATAGAAGTGGAGTTTCTGAGAGACATTGTCCACCGGCCAGGGGGGTGTGTCCAGGCCATCCGTGTCCCAGGTGGAACAGTATGTACAGGAAGGGACAGGGTCTAAGTGAAAGCGGTGAATTATGTCAGTGAGAAGGTTGTTTGTGCAAGCTAACATATTTCTATTGTCAGAGGCATTTGAAGAACAAGGATTTGGAATCCCTAAAACAACTGGCCAGCATTCACTTCAACCAGGTTTGTGTTTGTAAAATACAGTTTTGGGATGACTTGTTTTTTTTTCTCTCTTCTTGGATTAATTGTTGCAAATGCTACATATCTAATGCAGGAGTGGAGTACCACTGAGCAAGTAGAGCTACACAGCAAGTGGGAGGATATATATTAGAAGGGTTTAACCATCACAAAACATTTCAAGTGATCATTTAGAGAATAAATCATTTTGAATAATTATTACAACCAAAAATTCAGCACAGCAATGCCATAAAGGTGTTAATTTTTTTCCCCACAGACGGTGAATCTGGTGGTGCTGAAGGAGGATGGTACATGGAGATCTTCTATAGCAAAACTCTTACCTGCTTCTGCCAAGCAACATCTCCTCCAGTTGACTGCAGCAAAACCTGGAGACATGTTAATATTAGCTTCTGGATTGTTGCAAGATGTGGTGAGTGACATTTGGTCGAGCCTTTATTTCAGGAAAGATTTGCAGTTCAGGGGGTGGCATGGTGGTGCAGTGGCTAGCACTGTTGCCTCACACCGTATGCAGATTTTGTGTGTCCTCCCTGTGTTGGAGATTAAAAACATGCCGTGTGTGTGTGTGTGTGTGTGTGTGTGTTAGGGTTGTAACGGTACACGGTATATTATCAAAGCATTTGGTACTCCCCCAATCGTTCAATATGCATACGTGAATGTCATTTTCCTATATAAGGAAATTAGGGCTGCATAATATCACATTGCAATGTACTTGTGATTATATGGCGCATTTGCAATAATCACCAAGGCTTTAGATGATGGACAAAATATTTGGCTGGTCACCAGCTTTTCAGTACAATACGGATGTGGTTCAGGTTTAAACCTTAACTATGGAACCGTAGTAAAGTTAGCTTTATTATTCAGTTTTCCGGCTGTGGTATCTTTCAACAAAAGCAAGCAACACCCCTTGTTTTTCCAGATTTATTTTTGGGCAATTTTTAATTATTTCAGTGTTGGTGTGTGTACTTCACCTTCAGTAGCTCAGCTGTCTTGTTTATGATCATTGATGGTGAATGGGTACAGTGAAATTATTAATAAATACATTTAAAAACACATATGACAATGTGCATTGTCCCCTGTAGTTTAATGCTTAAAGCACACTTAACTGGACATGTCTGTCTTGTTTAAGTCATGGGTTGGCCGATATCCACAAAGGGCCGGTGTGTATGCAGGTTTTTAGGATAACATATAGGTCAGCTGTTCAAACCCAGGTGTCAGGACTCTTCAGCCAGTCAGTCCTCTAATTAGTAATCTACTTGGGGAATTGCAGCGAAAACCCGCATACACACTGGCCCTTTGTGGATAAGATTGGCCATCCCTGGTTTAGGTTTATATTTATTTGTCCATTAACTCAGTGTTTTGTAATTTAAATGGACACAGTACAGTAACGAAACAGTATTGTGAGTGTAGGAGCCAAATGTCTCCTAGGAGTTTATGTATTTAGGTATAATATTTAGTTATGTTTTATTTTTTTATTCTCAGTACTTTGTTTTTTGTTTAATAATGTGTCTAAAGGGTGTCTGCCACTTTAAGAACATGATGTAGTCACTACATTATGGGGCATAAGGGATGGGAGTTTGGGATATTGTTTAGGAATTTTGTGAGGGAGGGGCCATAGGGGTCGGGTGCGAAGTAAGCTGGGCGGTGGCCAAGGGCGGGGACACTGGCGGTCCGATCCTCGGCTACAGAAGCTAGCTATTGGGACATGGAATGTCACCTCTCTGAA
>JAABNX020000049.1:18565576-18586733 GCA_015163995.2 Mormyrus lacerda
ACTCTGGCTGCTGCATTCTGTACCAGCTGAAGTTTATGTAAGGATCCAGACAGGCAGCCAGAAAGGAGGGCATTACAACAGTCCAGTATGGAAGTTACAAAGGCATGTATTAATTTTTCTGCATCACAAAGTGAGAGCATCTTACGAAGCTTGGCTATGTACCGCACATGATAAAATACAGTTATAGTAATACATCTTATGTAAGCATCAAAATATAGATCTGAATCAACTAGAAGACCAAGATTTCTAACCACTGTGTTGGGTTGTGTAGGGAGGCCGCTAATGCTATGGTGAAACTTATTTCTTGCAGCCTTGGGACCAATTACTGTACCAGTACTTCTGTTTTTTCTGTGTTTAACATTAGCTAATTTTTTGCCATCCAGCACCGGATATCTAATAGATAGTCTTCTAACCGAGATATGAGTGATGTATCATCAGGGTTAAGAGATATATATACAACTGTGTATCATCTGCATAACAATGAAACCCAACACCATGATTTCTAATAATGCTACCAAGAGGTAGCATGTATTGGGTAAACAGTAGCGGGCCCAGTACAGATCCCTATGGGACACCATATTTATATTTGGTGGCTTTGGATGATTCATCGTTTACATGGGCATACTTGTAGTGATCAGTTAAATATGAGTGGAACCAAGAGAGAGCTGTCCCCTTAATGCCAACTACACCTTCTAACCGGTCCAAGATGATATTATGGTCCACCGTATCGAATGCTGTAGTTAAATCTAGTAATACAAACAGAGATATACAGCCACGGTCAGAAGCCATAAGTAAATCATTCATTACTTTGACTAGATCAATTTCTGTGCTATGGTTTGCCAGACTGATGGATTTCATTAGTATTTTTTGTAGGAAAGAAGACAACAGAGGAACTACAACCTTTTCCATGATCTTTGCGATAAAAGGAAGATTTGAGATAGGTCTATAGTTTCCTAAAACACTAGGTTCAAGATTTGGTTTTTTTAGGACGGGTCTAGTAACAGCCATTTTAAAAGGTTTTGGGACATTTAACAGGGTATTGCTAATCTACGGTGCAATTTCCTTTAAGAATTTTGTAGGACTTGGGTCTACAAGGCTAGTAGAGGATTTACAGGAGGAAATTAAGCTCAAGAGTTCTGGGTGTTTTATAGGAACAAAGGATTCAAAGGTCTCATTATTGGCAGGCATAAGACTAGCAGTAGGCTGGCAGCCGTAGGTAGCTAAGGACATGCACTGGATGGTCCGTCTAATCTTAGTTATTCACCCATAAAAAATGTAATAAAGTCATCACTCTTAAGAGTTTGCGGGACTTGCGAGTTTAATGAATTTTGTGTTAATCTAGCCACAGATTCGACTAGGAACAATTGGGTTTGTTCACGTCTAATCACTAGTGCTTGTCTGTATTTAGACAGGCTCTCTTTCCATGCAGATTTGAAAACTTCTAGTTTAGCTGACCGCCATTTGTGCTCTAGCTTGCATGATGCCTGTTTGAGTTCACATGTATGATCAGAGTACCAGGGGGCAGGTTTCTTATCTCTATGCTTTATCTTCTTAAATGGAGCTACAACTACGAACTCGCACACTACGAAGGGATTTTTCCATGTATGCAGTTGCCTGTTTAAGTTTCAGCCCTGCACCACAGCTGCTTTCTAGTAACGGTTTCATTGTAATTTTTATTTAGTATGACACACACTATTGCGGAATAGGCTTCCATGATTAAAAATGCGGGGAACAGACACAGTCTCAATAAAATGTGACCCTAGGTGACAACTCTAAGGGACTAGCAGGCGGTCGGTTATGCCGGTTTGTCTGCCACCAGTTAGTCTCCACGAGGAGACTAGGCGTAATAGACTACTGCAACATTCAAAATAACATTCTCACTGGATGTAGAAAAGGCTTTTGACAGGGTCAACTGGAAATTTCTAATGGATACCTTATTAAAATTTGGATTTAGCAAAAATTTTGTAACCTGGATTAAAATTTTATACAGTTCACCTAAAGCCTGTGTAAAAACGAATAACCAAATCTCCCCAAGCTTCATTCTGATAAGGGGTACTAGGGAAGGTTGTCCACTTTCTCAAATCTTGGCAGCAGCAATTCGGAAAAATAATAATATTAAAGGTATCCAAACAGCAATTATAACCCATAAAATTAGTCTTTGTGCGGATGATGTATTACTTTTTCTTCAAAATACACAGGGTTCTCTCACAGAGACGATAAAACTCATAGATAAGTTCTCCTCCATATCAGATTACTCTATTAATTGAAACAAGTCGACTATTCTTCCAATATCTTATGACTTCCAGTTCAATCCAACTATCACACTTCAATCTGGGAATATTAGATACCTGGGTATTAACATTTCTGCCAAGCCGTCAGATCTGACGCAAATAAATCACAGTCCTCTACTTAAAAAGATAGAAGATGACCTTGTACGGTGGAATAATCTGCCCACATCACCTCTGGGAAGAGTAGCAACAATCAAAATGATATTGCCAAAAACTACATGTTCTCAATGGTTCAAATCACTGGACTCCTTAATTTCAAAATATCTATGGAAATCCAAACCACCACGAATAAGTTTAAAAACTTTATAGAAATCCAAAAACGGTGGGGGTTTGGAACATCCTAATTTGTATAACTACTTTTTTGCCAATAGATTGATATATGTCCTAAAATGGACTACGCAAAGCAACTTAGACCTTAACTGGCTGGATATTGAGCAAACTTTCTGTAATGATATTCAAGTCCAGGACCTGCCATTTATCAATCATATACTTAAATGACATTGCTGTTCTTAAGAGTATTAACATCAGCACATCGCTGACAGCCTGGTGGGAATTTCTTAAAATGAACCAAACTTCACTGGTCCCATGGAAACTGACACCCATCTGGCATAAATTAAATAAATAAAGAATAATAAACTAAATAAAGAAATACAGATAGATAAACTTCCTTGCATGGCATAATAAAGAAATCAAGCGCCTCGAACATATAATCTAAGACAATTGCATATCATTTGACAAAACAGCAGAAACTTATGGCATTGAGAAAACCAAATACTTAGAATATCTTCCCTTTTAAATCAATAATACATAATAGTTGGTGCGCAATTAGATGGTAGGCAATTTGATCTGGAGCTTTCACCTAAAATAGCAAACTTCTTAATAACTCCAACTAAAAAACTACTATCTAGGATTTACGTGCATCTAGCAGAATCTGATACAGCACTCTCACTCCTTACCCACAAATGGGAAAGGGATTTACTCATCAACCCAGACACTAACTTCTGGAGACAAATTTGCTTGAATGCCTTTCGAATGACTCTGAACTCCAACCTGCAGCTATTACAGTACAAAATTTTACACAGAACGCACTACATAGGGCAAAGGATGTTGCAGATGGGTATCGGAAATACTGACATATGGGTAACTTGTAGAAAGAACGCACCAGATAATTACCTGCATGCTTTCTGGTACTGCACACCGGTCAATGAATTCTGGCAAAGGATTTGTGAAGACTTATCGACACACCTAGGGCATCCCATCCCACCATCCCCCTCACTCTGCCTGCTTGGGGACTTCACTAACATTAATATAGACACGAATAAATCTTGCATGCTTCTCACAGTACTAACCATTGCCAAGAAAACAATCCTTCTGAACTGGAAGTCAAAAGAGAATTCAGTTCAAAAATCTACTCTTGGATTATGTTTCCATGGAGAGGATGTCTGCCTGTAAGAAAAATCAATTGATTGAGTTTGAAGATAGTTGGACTCCAATAAATTTTTTAATGTAATGTTGTCGGGGGTGGTGGGGCCTTGCCCTCCCTGGCCCGGGATGGGGGTTGGGTGGTTGGGGTCCTCTGGTGTTCCTCTTGAGGTCACGTGGGTGGTGTCTCTGGGTGGCCACTGGTCCGATCTGTGGGGGGTGGTGTCAGGGCTCTGTCGGGTGGGGCCGCTGCTCTGGCTCCTGGGCAGGTAGTCACCTGCGGGGGGGTTGGGGGGCTGGTCTGCCCAGACCCATGTCTGACTCCAGTGATTCCGGTGACGGGCCTTGGAGTGCTGGTAGTTGGGGTCTCATCGGGTGTGGTGGGGCGGGACCCTTCCGGTCTGCGCCTGGGGGGGGGGGGGTTCCTTGCTGCCGGGCTGCCAGTGACACCAGAGCACCCTGGTTGGCTGCTCCTGCCAGCTGTGCGGGGTTGGAATGGGGACTAATCAAAGCCAGTCAGGGATCTGGCCCCAATGCTAGAGGGGGGCCACCCCTGAGCCTGACACCACATTTCACACAACACTAGGGCTTTCTTTCCTATTTTTACTTGCATGTTAGACACCACATGACACTAGGGCTGAGGTGGTGGGTTGAGGCAGGTGGAGCCCTCATGCTCCAACTGCACCCACTAATTTTAATGCATTGTAGAAACACACAACCCTCTCACACATATACAGTATATACACACCTTACAGTAACATGGGACGGGCAGGCGATGGGGGCTGAGGGGCTCCCCCTAACTCTCTGTCTCTGGCCCTGCGCTGGTGGGGTGGCCCGCCGGTGTGGGCGGCCTCCTCTCGTGGGCTGCGGGCTGGGTGGTCCGTGGCTCTGCTACACCATTGTGGGGTTCGGTTTGGGCTGGGCGGGGGAGTCTGCCGCTCCCCGGTCGCCGCGGGTCCGCTCCCGGGTGGGGAGGGGGGGCTCTTTGTCTCTATGGACCCCCCATAGATCATCCTACAGTGTCGGGGGGGGGAACATACCAGGTCGCTGGGGTGGGCAGTAATCTGTCCTGCCGGGAGACGGGCTGGGGGGACCGGGGCCTCTCCGGTGTGTGGGGGGCGGTGGTCCTGGTTGATGGGGCCCTTTGGCCCTGGACCCGCTTTCCTTGGTTGGGAGGTTGCGGGTGGCACTGAGGAGCTCGCCAGCCGTCCCCCCTCTGTGGGCCTCCCTGCACGGGGACCCCTTTAGTCCCTCACAGGCTCCCTCTCGTGGTGGTCGAGTGGTTGCCCGTGGGCCCTTGTGCCATGGCAGGGGCTTTGGTTGCCTGGTTCCCCCTTACCTTTGCCCTGGGGCACTGTCGCATCCCTTGACAGCATCAAATGCCAGCACATCCAATGACAAATCAGTTAACACCAACACATGCACATGCAGGATGAGGTGCATATGAGGTTGAGCGATCAGTACCATTATTATTATTTCTTTTTAGCGTATGTTATAGATATCGGAATTGAAATATAAATACCTATTTGTAACTATTATTATTATTATTATTATTATTGTTGTAGATATTATTTTTGTTGTTTGAGTGTTGTTTCTTATGGTTGTTTGTACTCTGTATTCCCCAACACTTAATTTTCTCCATCCCACCTTCATTATTTTTTCTGTATATCATTGCTCTCCCCCCCATGATGATTAATGTCTGTTATTGTTTCAATTGTTGTTTCTGTGCTCCCCCTCCTTTCCCTTTTTTTTTTTAAATCATGGTACTAGGACGGGCGAGACTGGAGCGGCCACACTCTTTACTCTGTACTTTTAATTAAATGTAAAATAAAGTTGTCCCCCGAAGAGGGGTGCTGGTGGGCAATGGGGAAAAAAAATATATATTTTACATGGGTGTTCACAGCAGAGAACATGAGTAGCTTACCACCATTTAGGAGTGGTGGCTCAATGGTTAGGGAAGTGCACTTATGATTGAAAGATTGCAAGATCAAATCCCTGAACAGCAAGGCACTACTGAGGTACCCTGAGCAACGTACTACTCCCCGGGCGCTGAATTAGCTGTGCCCTGCTATGTTACAACGTCACATATGGGTTAAATGCAGAGGACACATTTCATTGCTGTGCACTGTGTGCTGTGGTGTCATGTGTCAACAATGACCACTGATCACTAAAAAAAAACAGTTTTGTCCAATATATGTATAACTGAGGCTGATGTGGGACAAACCTAGCTAAGCGCAAAAGAAAAATAAATTGCAGGACCTTGATGGCATGTTACGTATAGTGTCAAAATTGATGAGGGATATTATTAGCCAACTTTACTATTCCAGAATTTCTTATCTGCTTGTGTGGTACCTTATGATGGGAAGCATACTAATATAACACCCATATTCAAAAAAGGGGATAGAAGTAATCCAGTAGGCCAATCAGTTTAACCTGCATAACTGGAAAAGTAATGAAAGCTATAATCCAAATGAAAATGGTAGATTTCCTAGATTCAAACAATATTCTGAAGGATAGCCAACATGAATTTTGGAGAGGTAGGTCCTGTTTAACTCATCTGCTTGAGTTGTTTGAGGAAGCTACAAGAGAAATTGATCACAAAAAGGCATAGGATGCGATCTATTTAGATTTCCAGAAGGCCTTTGATGTTGTCCCCCACAAAGAACTCTTGCTTAAGCTCAAAATTGAATGGATTTTAGGAACTGTAGCAGCTTGGATTGAAAACTGGTTAACAGACAGGAAGCAATGGGTAGTTATTAGAAGGACAATGTCACAATGGGCCTGCGTTCATAGTGGGGTACTGCAGGGTGCAATTTTAGGACCACTACTGTTCCTAATTTACATTAATGAAATCGACACTCAACACATAATCTGGTTAAATTTGCAGATGACACCAAGGTCGGTGGTGTAGCAAATACTGAACTAGAAGCACAGAGGCTACAATGATATCTTGATTTAACAGGAAGACATTCTTGTGTCTGGGGTTGTTCATCCATTATGCGTCATTCTCTCCGGCGCTGGTGAATCTGGGTATCAACTCTAATTGTCAGGCTGACTAGCTCATCGAATGAATCTGAGTTTGCGTGTGGTTAGTTCATCGTTTATGCCCTTGCCCTGACCATTGTAATATCAAACTGAGCTTGACGGTCCCACCCACTTGACATAGCCAGAGTACAAAACCGGATGGTACACTCAGATATTGACCGGCCTTCCTGTCAGAGCTGTAATAACTCCCAAGCAGCCTCTCGTCCCTGCTTGGACCGGTCGAAAACTCTTCTCATCTCAGCCGTGAAATGTGGAGCAAAAGGCAGCACCAGAATCCCAGGCTGCAGTCAACCACTCCCGAGCAGGACCTGCGCAAAGGGTAATGACATAGGCTACATGGGATCGTTGGGTAGGAAAAGCAGAAGGCTGAAGCTCAAAAACCATGGAGCACTGGGAAAGAAACGATCTGCAGGATCCCGGATCCCCGTTGTATTGGTTCGCTTGCTGGGGGAGAAACGAATCAGGACTTGGCAATACAGGAAAGTCTTGTGGAGAACTCAAGCTAGAGAGTCAGTCCCGTATTAAATGACTCAAGGGATTCTCCATTATGTGATAATATTGTTTTTTACAATTTCTCAGCATGTCTGAAATAGGTTTTTGAAAAGTATATGTGTAAAGTTGATTTTAACAAAAAATAGAAATTCATTCTAAGTGGTCTCAGATTATTGCTGCTGAGCTTGTGCTGAATAAAAGCACATGTAACACGGGGTAAATGTTTTTTAGAAAGGTGAAATATTTTAAAATGTCAAGGCATGCCAGATTACCCCAAAACTGGCTGAGAGGCCTCAGACTCATGAGGGTTAATGTGATAATAGCACCTCAATGGGAATTCATTATAACGTGACATTTTTTTGATTCCATTAACACATGATTAACACGTAAATGTTGAATGTTGAATAAATTCACGATTTCATTTGGGATTAATTTGAGATTAATCACGCAACTGTCCATAGTTAATCACGATCAAATATTTTAATCTATTGACAGCCCTAGTTTAAATACTAGAACTCATGGCCATAGATTAAAATTCTTCCGCTAATTTCCAAAGAGATTTTAAAATGGATTTGAGAAAGCACTTCTTTACGCAGTGTGTCATTAGAGTATAGAATAGTGTTCCTGCTAGTGCAGCTCAAGCTAAAACCCTGGGTTCTTTTAAATCAGAGATGTTAAAATCTCCCCAAACAAGCTTGTTTGGCCAAATATCCGCACCTCATTTGTAAATTTATGTCAAATTCCAGCGGAAAAATGCAAAAATGCGAAAAAGGTCTACTTCTGATGCTTCAGATACTCAACTAGTCCGAAGAAGGCCAGTTTTATTGCTTCTTTAATCAGCACAACAATTTTCATCTGTGCTAACATTATTAGAAAACCCATTTCGAATTATCAATTAACCTTGTAAAATGATAAACTTGCATTAGAAAACACAACATTCCACTGCAACACAGCACTAATTGTTGCAGATAATGAGCCTCTGAACACCTATATAGATTTTCCATTAAAAAAACAGCTGTTTCCAGCTATGATTATTTACAACATTAACAACGCCTACACAGTATTTATGATCAATGTTATTTTAAAAGACAAACTTGTTTTTAAACGAAATTTATGTGTCTTTCAAACGGTAGTGTACATACTATACAAATGCATTGTTTGTAGAACTAGTTATATGGGAAACAAGATTCTGTACCTAATGATTTAAAGTGGATAAGAATCTATACTAACAATAAGTAAATATGGATAATGGATATTTTTGCAAAGAATATTTCCATGTTTTATTAAATCATATATATGCTATCAATTTTATATGGAACAGTAAGCCTGCATGGAAGGCCAAGTTTGAAACTATGACAATATTTAAATATGTATAAAGTAGCCATGTGAACAAAATATTCAGAATCAAGCTGATAAAACAATACTTCCAAACAGAGCACAAACACAGTGTGGCCATGAACAACAAATTCCAAAACAAATTCTCTTTCTAGGTAACTTGTACAAAATTTCCCCAAAGAATTTAACTGACAGCACAGCAAAGAGTTTTACACAGAGGAAAAAAAATTCCACATCTGTAAAGTAAAAAAAAAAAAAAAAAAAACAAAAACAGAATATTGCCTGTTTGTGACAAATGTGAAATGTTATGCTTCTACCTCAGCACTCATGGTTCCTTTGTGAGAAAAGTGAGACAAACTTCCCAATAAACACATGTATATGAAAATGAAAAGGTGTTTCAACTTGTATAAAAACAAAAATCCTTTAAAAATAGTTTAATTGTTTTGAACTACCTTAACATATGTTGTATATATGTATAATTTACCAGCAACTAACAGAGGAGAGAAAGTTTTGTACTTGTGAAACTTCCTCAAATTGTTCACCTTCTCTTCATCGGCCATAGCCATGGCCCCCACTTCCACCATAGCCACTACCACCTCTGAATCCTCCCCAAGACCCCCTGTACGCTCCTCTACCTCCACCCTGTCTGTACCCACCGCCTCCATAGCCTCTCTGGTACCTGGGGGCATAACCAGCTTGGAATCCTCCTTGGTATCCACCCTGATAACCTCCCTGACACCCCCGCTGGTATCCTGCTTGGTATCCTCCATGAAATCCTCGACCACCCCTGTCAAAACGGGGCATCTTAGAAGGCCGAGGACCATCTCCAAATCTGATAATATAGATATATATAAAAAAAAAAAAGAAAACTTGAATGAATCAGTTGCTTAAGTGGTTCTTTGATTAATTCAACCGATTGATTAAACAGGCAAAGTGACAGTGCAGCAGGAGTGACGTCTACTGTACAGTGATCATTTAACTTTACTAACCACAGAGAAGGAAACCAATGATCTAACTGATCTTTGGCATTGAGTACTGCTTTTGTACATGCAACAACGGAACAAATGTAACAAAATGACATTTTTTTCATTGGAGATACAAGTCCAGTAAGAAACCCACATATAGGTTAATCACAAGCCTTTTTTTTTTTTTTTTTAACTATACTTTCAACAATATTTTTAGAATTGTGCTACAATCCTAGGTTTGTGTGTGTCATCCAAACATTTACCATAATCACACTGACCCAGAAGCCGATACCATAAAGCACAGATAAAAGTATAATTTTTTTCTTTATTTATTTATTTTTTAAAAACCCTTTATAACTATGTAATCACTTACCGTGAGTTGGAAACCATAAGGTTCAGTCCAGCTGCAGAAGGTTTAGAAATCAGCCGTATGAGATTCAGCATTTTCTCGCTGACAGGGTTCATCTGCCGGATATACTCCGGATCTTTCGTGACATCTACAAGAAGGGCTTCCATGCCTGCTCTAATAGCTGCTATGGAGCCAGCTGTAGTATGAGGTATTTTAAGCTTGATCCTATAAAAGAAAATACTTACTTCAGTACAGATGTGGCACATGAAAACACAGCAATCAATTACATTGCAAAATATTACAAATAGGGTCCACAGTATGGGGGTTGGGAACCCCTACTCTGAAAGACCGTGGACATCAAAAGTCTGGGAATATTTTCAGAAAAAAAATGTTCCATGAAAGAATGTACATACCAGTCATCGAGTACAACAATGTCACCTTGGGACAAAATTTTTTTTGATGCAAATAAGATTAGCTGTATTGGGCTGACAAGAGTCATTCCTTTGGCAGAAATGGCACGTGTCCGAATCTGTTCAGAAATTTAAGAAAAGCACAATAAAACTTGTCATAACTAAATCAAACCCTTTATTAGACCCTTTATTTTGCTATAAAAGTGACAGCTATAAATTTAAATACAGCTTCCCAGTAACTGCTTTAAACTCACTTTTTCTCCAAAAACAAAAAATGGTCCAGGGTACTTCATGTCTTGATTGCTGAAGGGGCAGTTTACTGAAGACTTGTGGATGAGGGCATTACGTCCCTCAGTGGTGAGGATCTTCCTTTTCTCTTTGTGGTAGCAGACGTTGGGGTACAAGCCAAAGCTCAGAAGGGAAACCACCACATCCAGATTGTTGTCTGGGTCAACACTGCTAAACACCTGCACCATCAAGCATTCTGTGTTGAAAAAGAAGTATTTTTACAGACCAAATGATCATAACTCCTGGTTTCTTGATTCACTCATTTGACAAATGGCTTCATACGGATGCATCACTACATTCGTAAAAGTGATAGGTGTAAGCATTAAATCTGGTTTATCACATTCGTTCTCTCTCTCTCTCACACGTCACCGAACAAGAATACCTATGTTACACTCTAACCACCATTCCAAAAAAATTATGATTACATTCTCCCACAATAAATTCGGAAAAGCTTAAAGTATATGTAAAGCAAAATGTCTGCAGTTGGTGGCCAGCACTAAAACCAAATGTATTTCCTGGAGTCCGGGCAATACGATAAATGCTGTGGTTCAATCAATTACTTTTTTCTCTTTTAATGTAGCAGAGGGATTAACCATTTAAATGTGAGCTCTTGTGTTGAAATCCCAGAGAGCACACAAATTGTAGTGCTTCCCTCTTCTTTAATTTTGAATAAAAGCATCAGTTCAGTGCAAATGAGTTAAGCTATAAGTTCAACCAATTCTAAGGAGGAAATTAGGGGTTATGGTCATCTAATTCTTAATATTGAGCACAGTAATAAACAATATATGAATACATCTCAGAGGCCATGTCTTTATAATAATGCATATTCTCCCATTCCAAATATATTCTCCTGTCCTTTATGGACAAAGAATACATTTTCTTTAGGAAAGAACAGAACCAAAACTTGACTATGACTTGATTACACTCAAAGGGAGAGCAGTATGCACACATTGTAAGCAAGTTAAATTGTGCACACGATTAAATTGTATCTATGGTAAACCAGGGCTCTGCAGGCATAAATAAGTAACTAGAATATAATGTTATACTGACACCTACAGGACCTATGCATACAAATGTAAAAAAAAAAAAAAAAAAATCTGACAAAAAATTACAATGATACATTCCCTAGACACCCCTGTCATCCCCTCTCCACTCTCTAATCATTACTCCTCCCACACCCCTCAACCTCAATCTAACTTCTCATATCAGTCATACAGACTGGGGAGGAGCTTTCAGCCACTGTATATTACACTGAATGAAAATGCCGAAATGCCAATTACCATAATACTTCCCAAACTCACCCCACACATTTTCAAAAAAACAATTAAAACACAACTTTAATTAAATTCCCCCATGATGATTTTCATCAAATTTCATTGACCAGCTACCAGACTGAACTATAAAATTTGCAGAGCAGGTGAGCTGATGGAGAAAAAAAATTGAAAACTATTTCAGAATATTCAGAAAACCGTCTTGTACATCACAAGCTTGAGAATCACCAGTCTTATTGACAATGTTCTTGGAAAATTTAAAGAGATATTTTCAGATTTCATATAAGTGTTCACTAGATGGTGTCTGCAAACAACCGTTTCTGCCTTCTGCTGCCATCCATCAGAGCTATTTGAATGTTTGGGAAATTTGTCTCAGGGATTCCAGGTGTAGATTTGCAAGAATAGAACTTCATCCACATAATTTGGTAATGAGATCCATCATACATCAAACAGAGTGAATAGAATATTAATATGAAATTCAAGGGGTGGAGAGGCTTGGTTAAGTCCCTGTGCCTTTGATGAAAAGCTCACCAGTTTGAGCCCTGGCCTCGACAGAATAGTCATATGTCTGGTAGCCCTTCAGGCTGGACACCAAGGACACCACACACTGGCTAACCCTGTGATGTCACGCCCAATCAGGTTCAGATCTTTACCCATACAATCTACCCACACACAAGTCATGACAAATAAGTTATCCTGCTGACAAGATCAAGTGTCTGAGGTTTCCCTTCTCTTTGTCTTCACTACGTGGTGCTGCTTCAATTTTGGTGTGATTTGTCAGTCTTAAAATTTGACCACTTTGTTTCTCACCCCTAAAATATGTCTGCAAAGTTTAACAAAGATTGATAAAATACTTTTAGAGTTACTTGCTGTTTTTTGAAGCAGCAATAAGATCCATCAAATACTTTTTGAATTATCACATTCACAAGGTCAAATGTCTTTTGACCATTCCCTTTGCTGCCAATAAACAATCACTTCAGTTTTTTTTTGGGGGGGGGGATTTGTTTCAAAATGGAATTAGTTCCTCACATATGCAAACAGTTTCTGAATTAACATTTTAACAAGCAAAGCTTTTGCGGGAGCAGGCTGGTGCTAAAACCATATGTATTGCCCAAAGTCCAGGAAACACGGTATAATCAGAAAATCATTTCCATTATAAACATCAAAATTTAGAAAGGCACAAAATAATGAACCACCTTACCTTCAGGAAACCCAGAATTGATCAGAATATCCTTCAACTGAACTTTGGCTTCCCATGTCATCCTCAGAGTGGACATGTTCAGCCGTTTGTGTTCACAGAACCTGATTTCTGCATCTTCCCCACCCATTCTAAAACCAAGGACATAACAAAAAAACCACAGCTTGATTTCTTAAAATTATAATATTGTATATTATTTTTTTGATATTTTGGGGGGGGGGGGGGCTCTACAGTAATTTATTTTAAATGTAACCAACCGAGCATCATCCCAGGCCTGAAAGGCTGAAAGAAGAGCCACGTGGTCTGAGAAGCGATAGCCGGCAAAATTCCTGTGAACAAAACCCAGCCGCTTGCCCTCACTGATGAATGGCTCGGGGAAACAGGTGGCTGCTGAGATGGTGCACATTGCATCACCAACACTGAAGAGAAGAAGTGGAAAGCAACAATTGTGATGGCAAAGTAAACTACTAGCATGACTAATTAAGATGTTATTCCTTGTAAGCATTTCCCTTCATTACTTACTGTCCCAAAGACAATGGTGGCCATAAAAAATACTTAAACACACAATTTGTTAAAAGGTATTTGGAATTATACAAATAAGTTTATTTTAAATCCTATTTCCTTTGTATTATACACCAGAAAATCTCTCAAAATTCCTCAGCTATAGAAAATATAGTAGATCAAAGCCCAACAAACATAATTTGAACTTGCAGTCCTCTTCGTTCGTATGTCTCAAAGTTCGCAAGTTTGTAATTAGAGAAGTAAGTATGTCTGTACTGGCATATGAGTTTATTTTAGAAATTAAATACCTTTAGTTTCAGAAATTTGAATATTTTCTGGACACTTTAGGACTTTTTAAAAGGGTGCATAGTACTACGATTGTGTTTTGCCAGAGTTTACAGGCTGTACCATGTTTGAACATGTAGAGACAAGGTCCTGATATGGAAAAATGCAAGTGGAATCCCAGTATGCTGGATGACTTCTGCTGGACAATTAAGATGTTTCTGAAGCCAAATACAGCAAAAAAATCATACACTACTACCTTTTACATGAGTCACTTGCAACATACACATATACTGCAATTATATGTGTACCACAAGGTGTAATTGTGTCACTCTTGCATTATAGGCTAATTGTTTAGATACCTGAATTCAGCACAATGCATCTATTTTGATTTGTGAAACATTTTTGTGAAAAAAAAATGTTGACTAATGTTATCGTAATCTACCAATAGAGAACAGAGCTTTTGCTCATTAAATTAATTTTTAATGGAGAAAATAGAAGCCGATTTAAACAGACTAAACCAATTAGCTGTAGCACTATGACTATTTCAAGAACCATATTAACAGCAGTTATCTCATTTAGAACTCACTGGAACAGGCATCCCATAATCATCATCTTTCCCAGTCGGGGTTCAATAGGCAGCTTTGCTAGGATTCTGCCCAGAGGGGTCAATTCATCATTTAGATCTAATGCATCCAGCTCTGCATAGAATAAAGCATAAAACACAAAATCTTCAACAGAAAAATTAATAATAAATTATTAATTTATTTATTAAATTAGGGTTAAAAACCACATATGCAGTATCTATAATTATTTAAAAAAATATCACTAGCTAAAATCATTGTTAGTTCCCTTATGGTGAGCATGTATAATACATATAATGGATACAAAAGTTTTCACCTACAAACTGTGCCTTTCAGACTGCTAAGCCTCAATAACAGCATAAAATGATGGAAGGTTAGGGTTTGGGTTCACCATGATCCAACAAGAAATTTTACCTCTCAGTGTGTGCTCAGCCTCAATAACAGCATCCAGAGGAGGAGGCTCAATGGCCTTTGAGAGAAACTGTCCAATACCGCCTAGTCTCAGCAGCTTTATACTTAGGGCTACTTCATGGAGAGGTGTCCGAAAGATTTCAGCTGTCATGTGGGTTTCCAGTCTATGACAGGGAAACAGCAGAAGGTGATTCAGCATAACACTATGAGGAAGCATTTTCAAATTAATGCTTTTTAAGTGTCTTTCATTGCATTATCGATCTCTAGAGTTCTGGTTAAAAGAAAAAAATGACTAAATCTCAACCATGGTAATCTAACATGATCAAAGACAAAAGAATGATTTCAGCACTTTACATTTAAGTTTTTAAGAGTTGGAATTCAGAGTGAGAATTTTTATGTTTAGTCAATATTAATATTTAATTTCAAAATCATTTAATATAATAAAGCACTATAAGATGTAATGCTTGGACAAAAAAAAACAATCTACAAAATGTAGGGTGACATACAACATGCTGACATGACTAAATCCTATTTGCATGTTTCACTTTTATTTGTGTACAACTTTCACTGATCACCTTTTAGAAGATCAACAAATATTTATGTATATTTGAAAATGTAAAACATTCTGTTATGCTTTTACTAGTTATACAGTGCAATTAGGAAAAATTTGCTACACTCCACCTTTGAAAACCAGTTTGGTTTCCTACCTCTCAAACCGGGCCTGGCTACAGAGGTGGAAGCAGAAGCCAGGCCGCACTCTGCCTGCTCTGCCCTTCCTCTGCTCCAAGTTTGTCTTGGATGCCCAAACTGTGGCATAGTTTGTCATATTGTTGTGAGACGTAAACAGCTTCACTTTCTGCCTTTAAAAAGAAATTTAAATGCTTAAAACTAAAGAAATAGGGGTAAAAAAATTCTATTTGAGAAAATTATTTGCTTACTCAAAGCATGCAAAACAGCTTTAAACAAAACCTTAGAGCAGATACCTACTTGCAAGAGTCAATGACATAGACGACATCATTGATGGTAATGCTAGTCTCTGCTATATTTGTTGACAAAATCACCTAAAAAAGAATATTAAAAAATAGCTGACAAACAAAACACTGGAAGCTAAATTTGCATTTTATAGCATTACTGGAATGACTGGAGGCTTGTTATGTTCCAGTTTTCTGTAAGTTAAGGGATCTGTGCCCCTGTCTGAGAAGGGGGTGAATAATGATCACATTCGGGCTCTTGAGCAAAGCCTGTTACAATGCATTATGTAATAACGCGATGAAATGTAACATTTGCATCACATTATGGGCTGTCACATGCCATGAAACAATGTACAATGAAATAGCAGCAAATTATGTAAAAACAGTTTAACAAATTTGTAGATTACATTATAATTTTATATCGTAACATTACCCTATTATTACCATCATAATCATCCTTCAATTTGTTACATTCTGTTGAATCATCATATAATCTGGTAATATTAAATAATGTATTGTTTGTTACAAGGCCCTTATCCCTAACTGCTCCAGAGATGCTGGATGCTTCCTGATGCTGCTCTATGAGCTTCCTCTCTTTAAATAAATTTGCAAATGTAATTATAGATAGGTTGAGAAAAGTCCTATTACATTTGTCAGAACTCAAGCACTGAGCCATGATTAATTATTTCCCAACTCAAGCCTGGTATTGTCATATTCCATTGAACACAAAATACCTTAAACAACGTAACAATGCAAAACTAACATAAACTGAAACTAACCTTTGTTACATTTTCAGGTACAGAGTCAAACACCCTTCGTTGCTCCTCTCTAGGTATCTGGGAATGGAGAGGAAAAATCCTGTACCGGTGGCTCCCTAAAGTTTGAAAGACAAAAAAAAAAAGAAAAAAAATTATACACACAGCTGGATAGTCGGCCTCACTTCGACGCATGGCTTTGGCTCTGGAACCAGTCTCCTTTGGGGAAATGGGGGGGGGGGGAAGAGACCCTCTTCCACTCTGGAGTTGCGCGCTGGGAGACCAGAACCAAGAATGGGCATACTTATTGCTCCCAGGTTGGGTGCCTGTACATTGGGGTTTACCGTGGTGGACGAGAGGGTAGCCTCCCTTCACCTTTTTGGAGTCCTTGGAAGGGGTGTTGGAGAGCATTCCCCCTGGGGACATCTCTTGCTCTGCTGGGGGATTTCAATACTCACGTGAGTAATGACAGTGAGACCTAGAGCGGCGTGACTGGGAGGAATGCCCCCCCCAGTCTGAACCCAAACGATGTTCTGCTATTGGACTTCTGTGCTCTTCATGGATTGTCCATAATGAACATCATGTTCAAGCATAAGGGGGTCCATATGTGCACTTGGCACCAGGGCATTCTAGGCCGCAGTTCGATGATCGACTTTGTGGTCGTGTCATCGGACTTGCGGCTATATGTATTGGATACATGGGTGAAGAGAGGGGCGGAGCTGTCAACCGATCACCACCTGGTGGTGGGTTGGCTCCGCTGGTGAGGGAGGATGATGCGGGCGCTGCATCGGTCTGTCATAGTGAAGTAGGAGCAGAGCTAAAAGGCAAAGCTCTTGATTTACCAATTAATCTACGTTCCTACCCTCTCCTATAGTCATGAGCTGTGGGTAGTGGCTGAAAGAACGAGAACGCAAAATGAGTTTTCAGGATGGCTGGGCTCTCCCTTAGAGATAGAGTGAGGAGCTCCATCTTTCGGGAGAGACTCAGAGTAGAGCTTCTGCCATTTGATGAGGTGGCTAGGGCATCTGCTCAGGATGCCTCCTGGACACCTCCCTGGTGAGGTGTTTCGGGCATGTCCCACAGGGAGGAAGCCCCGTGAAAGACTCAGGACATGCTGGAGATACTGCTTCTCTCGGCTGGCCTGGGAATGCCTTGGGATTCCCACGAAGGAGCTGGATGAAGTGGCCAGGGAGAGGGAAGTCTAGGTTCCCCTGTTTAGACTGCTGCCCCCCGCGACCCGACAAAAAGAGACGCATATAATATTTATTCATTCGTTTTGTGTTTGTTCAAGTAACAAGGCAAAGGAGTAAGCCGCTTCAGTCGAAAACTGCTTTTTACTTCTCATTTCAAATCAGGGTTCAAGGTTACCAATTTTGGTCAGATGCATGGAGTGAGATTTTCTGTTCTCTGTTCTGCACACACATTTACATGTATGAAAAAGTTTTGTTACCTTGTAAATAGTCTGTAGGGTTGCCCTAATATTTTTGATGCAAGTTCAGAATGAAATAATATCAATATGCCCTAAGATTTCTTGTGTGAGTCTGCAACCCTGAACACATACAATTTTTTAATTTTACCTGAATTGATTTGTATAGAAAATAACTGTACACAGTTATTAAAAAGCGACTTTGACCAAAATGAAATCACCAATAAACAACTTCTATTTATTCAAGATTTTTATAAAATGTATACTACGTAAAAAATTTCCAGCCTTAGGGTTTCAGGACAGAACGGTCATTCTGTTATGAACATTATGGCTTTTTGGTTGAGAGTGTTAGATTCGCTGCTGTTATGAACACAAATAACACATTAACGCAAACAAAAGGGCTGCATACACCAAAGCAGTTCTTGCTTGTTCACTGGCATGGGAAAAGGCAGTTCTATTGTTATTAGGGGGTAATCAGCATTACCTGCAAGATTGTTAGTTTTTCTTTTTGCTGCAATTGTTTTCATTATTACTTTATTTAACTTAACATGCCACATCTTTAAATTCTCTTCCTTGCATTAGAATAGCAGTTAATATTTTGATGGCATCTCATGTGGTAATGCTGCGTCATATTTTAAATTTACTACACACCTAATATTGAACTGAAGCTTGACATAAATTATATCGCAAATCAAATTGTAATTGCAATGTCGGTCAGAAAAATCGCAATTAGATATTTTCCCCAAATCGTTCAGCAATAATATGATCCATTTAAACTGGGGTACATCTGACAAGTTACCCGGCTAAGCAAAAAATCTAGTGTTGTGAAAAATTTTTCACTGTTGTTCACTTACTCTAAAAAGCAATCCGTTTCTTTGCTTGTCATTTTAAGTGTTCACTCTCTTCATATACTTCCAATTTTTGGATCAACACTGAGCATTTAACGATGAATTTTGAATCAGTTAAAGATCGATGTAAATGTATGCCGATTTAAACCGGCTAATGTACAAAATGAATCGCTACTTTGAGTACCTTCATGGTACTTAACAGAAAAACTGGTGTAATATTACATTCACGACATCAGTTTACGGCATATCCATGTCAATGACGTGTTCGTTTTTTGGTTTTGACTGAACACGAGATGGCAGTATGGTTGTGCAGTGGTTAGCACTGTTACCTCACAGCAAGGAGGTCTCGGGTTTGATACCCAGGGTCACTCAGTGTGCCTTTCTGTGTGGAGTTTGCAAGTTCTCTCTGTGCATGCGTGGGTTTGCTCCGGTTTCCTCCCACAGTTCAAAGACATGCAGATTAGGTTGACTGGCTACTCTAAATTGTCCATAAATGCAAATGCGAGTGTGTTTGTCTGTGTTGGCCCTGTGATGGACTGGCGGAATCGTATCAATATGTGAGTTGAGTGTATCGTTACATCGCTAGTCAACAATATTACCTAAATATTCCATTTCTGAAATAATAGTTTATTTCCATCAGTTGAAATTGCTGCCATCCAATGACATGGTATTTTGGGATACTTATAGCTTGGGTTCACTCTGCACTTTTAGAAACTTGTAAAAACTTTTAGCATGTTAATGAATCCCGGCTTTTCCACAGTATGTATGGGGACCATGTCTTTTGCAATATATATCGCAACAGCATTTATCGCCTTCCACCGTGCCCCATTCTTATCATATGGCACACAATTGCTTGCTTAACTTTGGATGTTGTGCTGGTGCTGAGGCTATATTCATTTCGTTGGGAGCTGCACTTCTCCCACTCCGCTGCATGCCTCTGCTTTCGGTGCTGGAATAAATTTGTCATGCTGCTTCCTTTGGTTGCAACAGCTTTTAAACAGACTTTGCAAAGAGGACTTGTTTGGTCTGTGTCCGACAGTGCAAAACCAAACCAATTCCATATTACAGGTGTAGCAATACCTTTCTTGGGCACAAGCTCCAGCCCCTGTCATTGTCATGCTGTTTGTGAATCTGCTACAATGTTTGGGTGCGCACACTAATTTACCCGTGAAGAACAGTGCATCGCCTTAGTTGTGCTTTTGGCGCTCGCGTGTAAAATAAGTAATAAAATCGATTTTCATAAAAACACATTAAAAATTGATGTATCGCTCACCTAGTTTATGTGCATTCACACCATTATGACAAGATATCACAGCCAAAAAATCACTCATGAGCAGATGTGCCAGGGATGAACAGCTGGTGGTAAGCATGTTCAGAAGCACAACAAGATGATGTCATTAAATAAGCGGCAGTAAAACTTGTCAATGAAAAAATACTAATAGAAATATAAGTTTGTCTCATCTAGCTATTTTTATATAGATGAATTTAATGATTATGCAAAAAATAATTGTATTTAGTTCAAATAATTGCGATCAGGTGATTATATAATTATTGTGACAGGCCTAACCGTAAATTGTTGGCTTCCCTCGTTGTGCCCCTGTATTGCACTAATAGTAGCTGTTAATAAGGATAGTAAAATTTAATTGAAAAGAAAATATCATTTAGTAATTCTCACAATAGGGTTTTTTACCCTCTTGGAGTGGGTCTGCTGCATCGAAAACATTCTGCACCCTCAATATTCAGGTCAATATGGAAATAATTCAGAAAACCGCCAATTCATTTGGAAAATAACTGAGTAGTCATATAAATGTAATGATACATATGCAAAGTATATATATCACAATTGGCTCCATTCACAAGGTGTGCGCATGTGCACTCACTCACTCATACATGCAATCAATTTAGGCACTCCAATTCACTTCAAATCACAGACTGAATATTTCTGTACGCCCATCACCCAGTCAGTGGTTCATGATATTTCCCTGTTTGGAGCATGGCTGACCGTGAGCATCCCATAAGCCTTGCTGTCTCAGAGATACTCTGACCCAAATTCTCTAGCCATAATGATTTAACCCTTGTTAAAGTCACTCAAATCTTAACCCAGTCCATTTTAACTGCATTCAACATGATGATTATGAGTACTAAATGTTAGGAGGGGTGGGAATCACCAATGACCTCCCGATACAATATAATCATGACACCTAAGTGCTGATTCAATATGTATTGTGATTCTGTAAATATCCCAAAGGCAGCATTTAAGCAATGCAAAACAACTTTAAATACAACAGTATATATTTTAAATTTAGAAGTTAGCAA
>JAABNX020000049.1:18618195-18625695 GCA_015163995.2 Mormyrus lacerda
GCCTCCATAACTTTACCAGTTATACAAGTTAGACTGATTGGCCTATAGTTTGACAAATTACTTCTATCCCCTTTTTTTAAAAATGGGCATATGTTGGCATGCTTCCAATCAGAAGGTACCACACCTTCAGATAAGGTTTTTTGAAACAGTAAAGTTAAGGGTCGGCAAATAATATCCCTCATCTCTCTTAATTTTAATAATAATTTTACACCAAAAACTACATACACTACAGGTATATGGACTATAGCCTATAGAGACACACTTCTCAGGTGTTTTCATTCAGGCCCATTTCTACAGATGTATAAAATCAAACACCTAGCTATCCAGTAAGGTTTGTGAAAGAATGGGTCATTCTGAAGGGTTTGGTGAATTCAAGCAGGGCATTGTCATAGGATGCCACCTTCTCAATAAGTTTTGTTCAAAATTTCTTCCCTGCTTGGTATTCCAGGGTGAATTGTAAGTAGTATTATTACAAAGTGGAAATGCTTAGGAACAAGTGAAACTCAACCACAAAGTGGCAGGCCATGTAAAGTAACAGAATAGGGTCACCAAGTATTGAGACACATAGGATGTAAAAGTCGACAATGTTCTGTTGGCTCAGAAAATTTTCCAGAATACCGAACTTCCTCTGCTATTAACTCCAGCACAAAACTGTGGAGCTTCATGGAATGGGCTTGCATGGCGGAGAAGCTGCATGCAAGCCTCACATCACGAAGTACAATATCAAACATTGAATGGAATAGTGTAAAGCACACTGTCACTGGACTCTGGGGCAGTGGACTTGTTCTGTGGAGTGATGAATCCCACTTCTCTGGCTCTGGCTGTCTGATGGACGAGTCTGGGTTTGGTGGGTGCCAGGAGAATATTACCTCCTACCTGACTGCATTGTGCCAACTGTAAAGTTTGGTGTAGGAAGGACAGTGGTAGAGATTGTTTTTCAGGGGTTGGGCTTGGTCCTTTAATTCCAGTGAGGAGAACTCAATGTTTTAGTATACCAAAACATTTTAGACAATTTTTTTAACAGCACGATATCCAATGTCTTCATTCCTTTCGCAAGGCATTGCAGTATTTCATCTGCAGAAAGATCCTTCTTTTTCCCCATACTACATGAAAACTTTAACTTGCTTAATAATGTGGAACAACCTCCTTAAGTAATTTACAAACAAAATAAGTAATGGCCTAACATTGCTATGTAGCACACCAAATGTAAACAGAGAACACATAACTTTAAAGTATATTAGCAAAATAAGACTCGCATTGAGTCTGTTGCTGGGACTGCTTTCCAACTTCATTCTTCTCTTAATTGATCCTCGATGGCTTTACTGCTTAAAAAGGGTAAAGACCCTACTGTCTGTTCTAGCTACCACCTGTTGCCCCTGATGAACACTGATATCAAGCTGCTTGTGAAGGTGCTTGCTCATTGGCTGCAGTCAGTGATTTGTAAATTAATTCACCTGGACCAAACTGGCTATATTGCGTCCCATCATGCTGCTGACAACATGCATGGCCTCCTACACGTACAGTGAGTATAAAAAGTGTACACAACCCTGTTAAAATGGCAGGTTTTTGTGATGTAAAAAAATGAGACCATGATAATTTATTTCAAAAGTTTTCCCACCTTTAGTGTGACCTGTACAGTTCAATTGGAAAAACAAATAAACAATGTATTATAAGTGTGCTCTCCTTTAAAGTAATACTTTGATGTACTTTTCTGTTTAATTCATATAAAAACTTAAAATCCAAAGCAAAATTGATCCAGAAAATGGAATATATATGAATCTTTACTTTCACTTCCACCTATGTTCATTTTTGACACCAGTGGAAACACTGACAGGTTCTCAGACGGCTCCAAGAAAGAATCAGCCCCGCACCAGCTCTGTGTTGGTGGAAATGAGGCATATGTAACAGTTTGTAGATTCACCTGTAAAGCGGAATGATAACTGATATGAAATGTCTGAGTGTGGTTATACTCTGATAACTCAAATGCCTCTTGTCCAATCAGATTTCTTTGTTGGAACTAACTTGTATAAAATGAAATGAGTAAGATTTCATTAATTTAAAAAACCTGACATGGGAGGGAGGCTATTTATAGAACTAAATTTGTTGAATATTTGCATTGCTTTTATTGCATGATAATAAAGTGCTTTTGAAAGTACTCTATGCTGGAAGAAAAATTTATACTGGTTTCTTTCAAGTAGTCAGATTAACAAAGAAAGGTGCAAAGTCTCTGCTGTGACTTCCTCTTCCTCTTAGCAGATAGGCTGACTGCTGGTGCTATGGCTAATCAACATTGCACTCATCTTTCCATTGCTGCAGGAAACTGGAACCATCTTTAGCCCTCATCATTGTTTTTGTAGTAAAGGTCCCAAAGGTTCAATGAGTCAGTTCCTTTGTGGAAACAATTTAGCTGCCGGGTTGAAACTGCTTCATGGTTTCAGACTATAAAATCTGTTTAAAATCTATACTGTTCTGCAAACAAATACCAAAGGGACATTTTAAATGTTTGCATGTTCCTTTTTGATGTCGAGCTTCATCAAAAGGAATATTTCCAAAATTCCACAACTTAACTAACCATGGAAAGCTTCCTGAAATTTTCCGCCCCTTTGCAACCCTAGGTGTCAGCAAGACACACTTACTATAATCAATTTAGAGTCCCTGATTCATCAGTTTGTACTGCAGGAGGAAACCTGTGCAACATAGGAGAAGCATGCATGCAAACTTCACTCTCACCCAGTGTGGGAATGGGACTCCACCCTCTCTACTGTTCAGTTTTGGTGGGGTGTAAAATTGATTAAAATTAGACTGACCACATATTGCATAGTATGGTTACATTTCTTTGATACCTTTTTTTTCTGTGGCAAAATTCTACTACCAGGATGCCGCCGAAGAAAGTTCACAAACCTGATCCTTCGCAACAGAAACTTTCTATAATCCACCGGCCAGTCAATTGCCAGGAACATTAACAACGGATTTAAACAATAATGAAAAACAAAGAAAATCCACGAGTTTAATTGCAAATGGCTATCCATGTACAGCTTTGCTACGTAGAAGCAAGCAACAAAAGGTCAGACTTCATGTTCTGTTCGGTATTGAAGAAAGCAAGAAAAGAAAAAAAGAAAAAGAAAGTAAAAAAAGAAAATAGCGTACGGTGTGGAATGAGCAAAGTTGCCCAAATCAGAAACTTTTGTGTTCAGTGCCAATTGACCATGAGGCAATTATTGGTCTATGGAAGGCAGAGAAAGACCGACGTTTTTATGAACTTAAATGAACTATTTTAGGTGTAGTGAACTTCTCATTACGGCTCAGGTGCTATCACTGTTAATCCGAATGACAGATATTCTTCATGTCCAAAAATGTGTTTGATTTTTGTTTTTAAAAGGTGCTGCATTTACACTGAAAATAAAGGTTGTATAGGCCTATGTTTTGTTTTATATTTGTAGATTTTTTCCATATTTTACAACTTGGGACTCATTGTTTTATAACTTGTGAGTCTTTGGACTCATAGTCTTAGATTAATCTCTGTTATCCTGAGGTCGTCATGTGATAAGGCATAACAATTGATGTTAACCTTTATCTACTGCAGTTTATCTGATCCTGGGTTATTAGGATTTCAGACAGATCAAGTTAACACCCATCTGCTATTTTACAGTTTTAAAAAGGGACTGTTTTTTTTCTCTTCTCTTATTGATGTGAATATTGCGAATCTTCCATAGTAATTTTACTGTACAGGCATGTGAATAAGTGAATTTTAATTGGCAAGACCTAAAAACCAATAAGGTTTAGGTGGCATGAGCTATGGACCCAGATGTGTGTAGAGCCCAGCTAATGCATTCTGCAGCGGCATGGAAGGGACAGCTTGCAGGGGAAGGGTGGTGCTGGTGTTGTCTGCAGCCATTTATAGAATATGGGAAGTATTGTGTATCAGCCTTGACGAACAACATCTTAAAATAAACCTGGTTTCCATTGTTTCTACCTTTCCTTCCTATAGGAAATGCAGAGCTCTCTTTCAGGATGAGCTTTAATGTAGTGGGTCTGCATTTAATGGACTATGAAAATTGGCCTTTTCATATACAAGTTGTGAATGAAAGGTAGTCAGTCAGTTATTTCTATTTATGTATAAATACTTATGGCAGGTTGTGTGTTCTGCATTTTACTGTGCATTATTATTTAAATACTGTACTGTGCAAAACTCTTAGGCAGCCAAAGAATATCATCTAAATGATCTTCATGTTGGTGTAAAACTGCAGTTTTTCCTATTAGTTTTATTTTAGCCATTTCAAAACATCTGCTAAAATCACCCCAGTATTTGAAGCAACCATCTAGTAAATGCATGTATTTTTTGAATCGACCACCTACACACTTCATATAACTAATGGATATCTCATTGTTATTTTAACTAATTAAATTAAGTAAGCTGGTGGTGAAATTTAATAAATACTTGGAATGGCTGAGGTGCCCCTGAAGAGAGGTTTGGGAACTGGAATAGTGTTCATCTAGCAATCCAAATAGATATCAGTAACTTTTTGCAGAACAGAAATTCTTTCTAGTTTTAATTGTTACTCTCAATTTGCGTACGATCTATTGCTAAATTGTGTGCTTTTTGTTCTGAGCAAAAGTACACTCACTACCCAAATAAATAGCTTTTAAACATTTAATTTGACTGACTCTTGCACAATACCATATATTTAAAAAGTTGTACCATGATTTACACCTCAAAAATGGTCCTTCCTGAAAACACAGGAAGTCTCTTCCTGTTTTGTGCCATTATCATTATGCCTTTTAAAGAATTGTCTTCAAATACAATGAGCCTTAAAAACAGCAGAATCAAGTGATTGCATCCTGCATGATAATTGTATTCCCGGGACTTTGGTGAATACATATGGTTTTCGCACCAGTCTGTCGCCGCCTCAGATTCTTTGGTATGCAGGGCAATAAATAACTCAATTATATAACAGATCTTTTTTTACACAATTATATGTGTGAGGAGCTAAAACGGATTCAATTTTGAGACTGATCCCCCCAAAATTGAAGCACTGCTGCATAGTGATGGGCTTTTTTTGCACTTTGGCACATGGAATGCTCTAAGGTTGCCAGAAAAATGGCTTTAAATACATTCTTATTTAAACATTCCTGTTTAAATAAATTTGCTTGTAGTAATCAAGCTTACAGTGTTCATCTTGGGTCTTTATATACATAATGCATAGAAAAAAATTAAAATTAAATTAAATTTAAAAAAAAAAAAAAATTAAAACTACGGTACGTCTTCGTGAAAGTACTCTCCTATAATTGGTCTTGTATTATAATATATTATAATAGGCAGGGTGATAACTAAGGGCGCTTTTTCACAGAACCAAGTATGGCAAATTTGGTACTTTTCATACTTTGGCTTTTCTATTGACTCCTGGTCTTTTGGTACTTTGGGGTGGGACTTCATACAAGCACAATACAAACACCACCTTCAAAGCAGTTGTGAACTCAGAAAACAACAATAAACAAAGAAAAAAAAAATCTAGTCAGAAGAATAGATACAACAAAATATCAAGAAATTTAAAAAGTATTTTGCTTATTATACTAGGATTTTGTGTAATATACTTGGACAACACACATATAGCGTGATTTTGTTGTAAATATAGCGATGCGATTTTGTTGTAATAAATATTGGGGTATTTATAAGTAAATTATTTTTTACAAAAAAATTCTCACAAACATCTTCAAGTGATTTAAACAGCAAGGCTGAAAATGATTATGATAGTGCTGGAGAACATACAAAGCTCATTCAAAAGCAGTGGAGGTAAACTTTAAAGTGATGTTTAAACATCTATTACACAATCAATGAAAGGAATGTGACAGAGTAACGGAGTAAAAATAATTTAGTGGCTTTAATGCCCAGCGCTATAATATCCATATACAGAATTGAAAGTAAGAAAAAGCCTCATCTTACTAGCGATGCAAGAACTGTTTGGGCATAACAATGTCGGTATTAATATTGGTACAGCCCTATAATATGTTGCAGCCATTTTTTGAATTCAATACAAAATACCCTGCCTCGAGTTGTGTTGTCATTTGGCGCCGGTACTAGTTTTTAGACAACAAAACTTGCAGTCACTTTTTAAGAAAGACCTCAGTGTTTTGGTAAATGCAATTTCAGTTTGGTCCTTTTGTCCTTCATTAGATGCTGTTTTTCATTATCCAGGTGTGAAGGGTCCTCCCACCCACCGGCTCTCTTGTGGCCAGTCCCCCAGTTCATTGACCAGAATATGGAAGGAGAAGCTCTGCCTTCTCACTGACAGCCAGTTTATCCTGGTGAGCATGGAAGAAGAGGTAAGATGCTGAGCTAGCTAGTTATTATCCCAGTTCTGTTACCTGGTGGCTGCTGAAAAATCCATTTACCAGTTTACATACTGTTGCTATGAAGGTTAACACTGCTGCAGTTGATTATCAGTGATGTCTTGTGGCACTCAAAGATATGGCTCCTTGATTAAAGTGGAGCAGTGTTTTCCATAAAAACACAGCTCACGTGCCAGTCCATTAGTTTGCATCAATCAAAGCCACGTGTTTTCCCCAAACCCTAAACCTCACGCCTAAACTCTAAACTTGTGGCTTGATTGGCGTCAAGTACTAATGTTTTCAGGTTTTATTGTCATGCGTTCTGAGGAAAACAGTGAAATTCTTATGCTGCAATTGCACAGCTCAGCATTAGGGGACAGGACAGACAGTAGTGCAATATAATATAAGACCAGTCAAGACCACTCAATCAAAATGCCTCTATTTATCACATCCATCTGTTTGTTAACCCTTTGAACCAGACAAACGCAAAATGTGTTAATTTTCGCAGCCAATAATGTCAGGCTCGTACATTTGGATCGGTATAACGCATAGACATAATTTACATATCTTTGTAATTGAGAAGACTTAATTGATTTGACTTAATGATTTGTATTAGGTTATAGAGAATTCCAGTGCAAAATGAGGCAGGCATATATTTTAAATATTTTCCATGAAATAGCACCCCTAATAATTCATAAATCATCAATATTATTCACATTAGATGGAAAACAGAGCACATATTTGCTTTCGTAATGATCCATGCACTACCTGTCACGTTGTGTCATGATGTGGACGAATAGGCGAGTGGGCAGGCAGGCGGGCAAGTAAGCCCAAAAAGCAGGCAGGCAGCACAGCAGGACGGGGAAACGAGTCTTTAATGAAGACGGGACAAGTACACGAGACATTCAATGACAAGTCTTGGGAAGACTGACTCTGACAAGGTCATAAATACACTAGACAGGTTAAACTAAACAAGCAACGGGTGATCACAATCGGGTAGGAACACGAGGTAACGAGGTGGGCGTGACACACAAGAGGATCGAACGGGGCTGGGCGTGACATAACCCCCCCCCCCAAAAGGGGAGGCAACGGACGAGACGAACCGGAAGAACAGGACCTGGAAAATGAAACAAGACCATCAACAAGAGATCGGGAACAGAACAGACACAAGGG
>JAABNX020000049.1:18630695-18632583 GCA_015163995.2 Mormyrus lacerda
CTGCGGTTTCCATTACTGTAACGTGTCTGTCCCTCATCGCCACCATCACCACTTGTCTCCACATCGCCTGCATGTCTGCTACTTTTTAGTACTTTAGTGATTGCATTTAAAAGAAGAAACCTTAAGTTGAGAGCTGCTGAAGTGCTTTCCAAAAATCTGTTTTAAGAGTTGCATGGTCTGTTTTCAAGTTAAAATATGAGATTTCTTATTGGATGATGTAATATGCATGACCATCTGGTTTTCTAACTACTCAATTTATAACATATTTAAGTTGGCTCACGATCTAGGTCAAGTTCTGTATCCTGTGAGACACTGTTTTTATAAACCAAAAAAGGCATATACCGTATATCCATGACTGCAACAGCAGAGTGACTTTTATATATATATATATTATAAAAAATGCAATAATAACTTGGAACAAAGATACTGTAAATTATTTTCACAGATAAAATATTTTATGGCAAAGCAACTATGAAATATCAGCAAACGATGTTTCTGTCTTTTACGGAAAATAAAACTTATCTGGCGAGGTTGTCTTAAATGCTATGTATACAACTTGTGATTAATCACAGCACATCTTGCTAATGGTCTCAGGAGGATTAATTTCACATCCCAAAAGATTGCACATCCAGCTGGGCATATCTAAGAGCATTTGGTCACCCTTCATATAGTTCTGAGTTTGTTTACAGTGGCTCGGCCAGAGCAGACAGTTGGCATTGCCAGTTGTAAATGTGCTGGCCGGGGGACACAACTGGCAGCCCAGTCGTCTTTCACATGTTTGTGCAAGGAAAAGGTGAAGTCAGAACTACAAGCTACTTGCTTATCTACGTCAGTAGTGACCTGGGACTGACGGGTTTAAGGAAATGTGTCTCATTCGGGTCATGAGTGGCGAAGGAGTGTGAGAAGAAGCATTTTAGATGAAATGTAGGCCATTTTGTTGTTGGCAGCTGTTAGCTTAATGTATTTGTGTCAGTTCCTCCAGGCACCGGCTGACTGAAAAGCACGTGCCAAATAAATAAGTGTGAATTGCCTATAATGTATGTGCCCTGTGATGTGCTTGGGGTAGATTTCACCCCCCCCCCCATCCAAGATAAGTGATCATAAGATACCTGGTATTCCTGTGGAGATCCTGGGTTATCATTGCTTTTGAGAAAGATACTTGTACATAATTATGTCACCAATTGTCTTTGCAACTTTTCCTTGGCTATGAGTGCGCGGTATTCATTTTTCTCTTCCGAGTATTGGTTTAAATCTCGATCCACGTGTAGATGCTAGCTAACCTTGATTGTACCACTATTCCCTCGCTAGACTTACCGTCTGTTGCCTGCTGATGACATTGTTTCTCCGTTAGTTTCTGTATTTCAGAGGAATTCGATCTGTAAGTTTAGGCAGGTAACTGGGAAAAGAGCCGTGTGAAGAATGAGAATACATTTTATGTTGTATATATGCATGTATGTATACTATGTTAAAATGATCCCATGGCCAAAGGTCTTGATACTTTACAACCCAATAAAGTGCATCATGCTTCATATTCAGTTAAGCTGCCTGTTTCTACAGAATTTTCTCATTGTGTTTTTTTTTGTACTGTTACTTTTAGTTAGATTTATATCTTTATAGGTTTACTGAGAACAATTAAAATATTTGAAACGTTTTATATGTTTTGTATCTCTGTCCTTTTGAATGAAAGGGGCTAAATAAAAAACAAAGTAATAATCCTCATACATGTGTCTATAGCAGTGGTTCTCAACCTTTTTTTGCAGTGGACCGCACTATGTCCAAGTTCAAGTCTCACGGGCCGCATATTATTTACATATGACGTCATCAGCGCTCAATAACCAGATATTATGCATCTTAAATTATTACAATTAGATGTATTATTATCATTAGA
>JAABNX020000049.1:18646280-18661675 GCA_015163995.2 Mormyrus lacerda
ATAATATGTCGTATTATTTTAATTTGATTACATTTGCATCTCCTGAAAATTATCGTTTTTCCTCTAGCACGTTGTAATCCTTTTAATGGTCCACAACCTTCAGTACTTGCAGTTAAAAATTTGAAAAAATATGCTTTTTGAAAATGGTATGAACAGTGCTGCTGAAATGTACAGCTTTATACCCATTTAATATGTGTACATCATTTTTTTTTCCTCACTGGCACCTTGGCATTACATATTATGAATGTTAGATTTTTAAGACTTTTAGCTGTTGTATTTACTGTATTTTTTATAGATTAATGATTCTGAGCATTATGGAATCAAAATATCATTTTTATTTTTACGTCTGTAACTATTGCTTGGAGAGCTTAAAGTCTCTAGCTAAGAGGGCAACTTGAAAACCTTTGTTCTTATTCATAAATTGCTGGGCTGGTTGGAGCTTACACATTGTAGCTGTATAATGTCTTTTCTGGTGTATGTTGTAGGGTTTTTTCAGCAAACGCTTGAAAGGATCCATCAAGAGGACAGAGAGTCAGTCCAAACTGGACAGGACCTCTAGCATTCGGCTTCCCTCTTTGAGAATCATTGATAATGACAAGTAAGACATTGTGTTTTGTTTTCTGTTACTTGAAGAGCTTGCCAATCGTGCTCTGAGAAGGGAACGCATGTTTGAAGATAATTTAGATTTATTTGACACTCAGTGTTCACAGAGAAGGTGATATCTTTCCATGTATCAGCTTTCTTGGGGGCTTTATATCCACTGGTTACGCTACTAAATAACATGAGTCTATTTGCATTTACCTCCTGTACAGTAAAATTCAGTTATAATGGACTTCAACGGACCTGGAAAAACAGTCCATTATATCCAAAGTGCGTTATATCCAGAGTTACTATTTGCCCAGAACACAACGACAGAACACAATTTACTCATGCCACACCCCAGCAGACACACGTGTGGTATAAATTATTATATTGTACATGTAGTAATCCAATTTTACTTCAGCAGATGCATGACTATTAATAATCCCTATTAATAAGCTACGTATCTGCGCTGGATATCACTAGCTCGCCAAGCGCCTTGTCGGCGGAGCCTGTATGTCCGTTATAGCCAAACTACAGCTAAAAGCAGCCCTCCCCCCCCTCTGTTAATCATTTTCATTCACAGAGTACAAGACTACAGTGAAAATTTGGTGCATGTATTCCTCCTCATTGTGGTTCTGTTTTGCTTTTGGCACTGGTGCAGTTAACATAAGAACATAAATTTACAAACGAGAAGAGGCCATTGAGCCCATCAAGCTCAATTTGGGAGAACTTCGCTAATAGCTCAGAGTTGTTGATTTAAAGGAACCCAGGGTTTTAGCTTGCACTACACTAGCATGAAATCTATTCCATACTCTAACTACACGCTGTGTCAAGACGTGCTTCCTCAAATTTGTTTTAAAATGTTCTCTCGCTAATTTCCGTTTATGGCCACGAGTTCTAGTATTTAAACTGATATTGAAATAGCCATTTGGCAGAACAGCATCCAGACCTGTTAGAATGTTATATACCTGGGTCATGTCTTAGTCTCCTTTGCTCAAGGCTAAACAGATTCAGCTCAGCCAACCTCTCCTCATAAGAAATTCCTCTAAGACCAGGAATCATTCTCGTAGCCCTCCGTTGCACCTTTTCTAAGGCAGCAATGTCCTTCTTAAGGTATGGTGACCAAACCTGCACACAATATTCTACGTGGGGTCTTAACCAAAGAATTATATAATTGTAGCATCCCTTGACTTATATCTCTAGGCTTGTGGAGTTTAACTCAACATTCTATTGGTCTTTTTTATTGCTTCCCCACACTTGCGAGAGTGGGACATGGAAGAATCAACTACCTTTATTTCAGTGGAACTCATAAATTATATGTACTTCATATTTCTGCTCCCTGCATGAATTACCTTGCATTTATCTATGTTAAATTTCATCTGCCAGGTATCAGCTCAGTCGCTAATTAAATCCAGATCCCGTTATAGCCTCTCTGCTGCTAGACCTTGGTGTCATCTGCAAATTGAACCAGTACCGTATGTATTGGTGTCAATATCATTAATGTAAATTAGGAACAATAGTGGTCCTAAAATTGAACTCTGCGGTACCCCACTATGAACACAGGCCCACTGTGACATTGTGCCTTTATTAACTACCCGTTGCTTCCTGTCAGTTAACCAGTTTTCGATTCCAGCTGCTACAGTCCCTAAAATCCCTGCAGCTTTGAGCTTAAGCAAGAGCCGTTTGTTAACTTTAATTTATGTGTTGCCCTAGGACCCGAGGCCTGTCGAAACTGAATGATTCACACCATGACTCGTTCATTAATCCAGAAAGTGCAGTTGAGATTTTGGACCTGGCCAGAGAGGAGGATGTCATGATTAAGCCATTGCACAGCAGCATTCTGGGTGAAGAGTTTTGCTTTGAGGTAACTGACACTACACTGCTTTAAACTAGCAATAAAACACTGCATGACACTCACAAAATGATAACCAGTTATCATAAGCCTTCTTCACTAGTGCTTTGAAGTTCAAGTTCCATTGTGAACTCTACTATTGTACTAGTGGCTAATGTCAATCTCTTGTTATAGTTCTTTTCATGGCAGTGAGTATGATATTTGCCTTAAGGAGTCCATTTTGGAATTTGAACACAAAGGTTAAAATGTAGCCGTCAGACAGGTCAGTACTCTCTAAAGTCTGAAGCTGACCAAAGCCTTGGTTTTTACTATTTTGTTGTGAATTTTATCGTTAAGAATTCTTTAAATATATGTAGTTTACTTTTTCTTGACATAGTTAAGTATTCAATTCAATTTATTTTTTATATAGCACCTTTCACAACAATCCCCACAACCTACATCATTAATTCAGAGCAATCCAAAAACAGAGAAATACAAAGAAAGGGAAAACAAATCAAATAAAGAAATAAATCCAGGTGACAACAGAGGAGAGTGAGCTTGCTTGCTAAAAGGGCAAAGCCAAAGTACATCAGTGTGTCAGTTCTTCACATCAGCCTGTGTACGGTGAGATACTGAAGGCTGTACCTGCAATATTATGGTTTGTAAATTGCACCCACAATGTCACTCTTCCATGAGACTAAACCAGCACTTCAGCTCAGATGGTACCCCCCGGCAAACATTAGTGTATTGTATAACAATCTAAGGCTGGGATGCACCAACATGGATTGAATTAATCCTGGTGTAGATGCAATCTAGGGTTAAATCTAGATTTAAAATGGTGTTTAAATAATCAGAGATGCATTGCGCATCTTAATTTAACCATGATTAAAATAGGATTAATTTTGATTCGGTGTCCGCCATGTTGGATTAATTAGTAATTTGTTAGTTATTGAAAGATCGATCGCAGTCAAAACAGGAGACAGCCTGTTATTTATATTTTAGTTATATGACCTGCACCGTATTCATGATTCTTATTAAATTTGGCCAGCAGATCAATCTTTCATTTTCCACAGAATAAAAAATGGTGTAATGTTATCCTGGGAATAAGCTCTTACAAGCACTTTTCACTGATGGCACCAGCAATATGAGATTAAAGTATATTAGTTATCGATTGAATTTTCCAATGCAGTAATAGGGAGATGCAAGCAAAAATGTATTCATTGATGCAATAAATGTAACTGGGGTACAATGATATTTCTGTCTACCAGGAAAACTCAGTATTGCTTTAAAGAATTCAGTTAGGTTTAACTTGTCTTGAATTTTCCTACATGGGACTCTTTCCTCTGATCCCACCTAGCAAAGAAATGTAGCCATGTTGTCAATAAATCTGAATCAGACCTAACATAACTGCTAATCCAGCTTTATTCTAGGTTCAAATTCACTTGTGCAACAGACTTGAATTTACTCTAGGTTTAAGTGGAAAGGTTTAGATTTAACCAGGATTAATTGTAAATTATGTATATTCAAACTAGGTTTAAAGTTTGGTGCAACTTGATAAGCAGGTAACAATGTAGAAATTGTAGCATATTGGTGCAACCCAGCCTAAGTGGGATACATTGTACAGTAAAGCTGGATCCAATAGTATACCTCCACACGTGCGGGTGGTGCCCAGTGAACTTGAGTGCTGTTTTACTCCCTTGGTGGTGTGATTACATGGGTATGGCCTGCAGCCTGTTGGGATTTGCATTGAGAATTGCATCACTAATGGACTTTGACCGCATTTTGCACCTAACAATTATAAAAGCATGATTCTTAGCATGCCTTGGGAAGGAGACAGTTCCTGTGTATTTTTTTCACGACAATTTTATTGTTTTATTATTCTTATGTTTTTTTTTCTATTTAGGTGACTTACTCTGGTGGGAACAAATGTTTCAGCTGCCCGTCAGCAGCTGAGCGGGACAGATGGATAGAAGACTTAAAGCGAACAGTGCAACCTAACAAGGTGCATCCTGTCATTATTCAAAACTACTTTAAATATGGTGGAATCCATAGGAGTTTAATGAAATGTGGTTAGGAGCTGACTGCTCACTGCCAGCTTCTACCTTTCCTTCCTAATACAAACTGACTGTTACCTATTGGTGTGGTTTTCTCTTTCAAAATATACATATTACTTTGGTATATTTCATAATCGTACAGAGACATAAAAATATAATGGAGATTGACTGCATCCCTCCATTTCCTACTACAGGACAACTGCAGACGAATTGAGAATTTGCTTCAGCTTTGGATTATTGAGGCCAAGGATTTCCCAGCCAAAAAAAAATACTTTTGCGAGGTGTGCTTGGATGATGTGCTTTATGCCCGCACTACCAGCAAGGCAAAATCTGGAAACCTTTTTTGGGGGGAGTATTTTGAGTTTTCTAGCCTTCCAAATGTTTCCAGTCTTACTGTCCACATCTACAAGGATATTGATAAAAAGAAGGATAAAAATAACTATGTGGGCCTGGTTAATATTCCAACTGGGTGCATTAAAGGTAGACCTTTCACAGAGAAGTGGTACCCTGTCAGTACTCCTACAGCCAGCAAGGGGAAGGTGGGAGGTCCTACAATTCGCATCAGGTTGCACTTTCAGGGTGTCCCCATCTTGCCAATGGAGCAGTACAAGCAGTTTGCAGAGTTCATCACCAGTAATTACAGTTTGCTCTGCTCTGTACTGGAGCCTGTAATTAGCGTGAGAAGCAAGGAAGAAATGGCCTGTGCCCTGGTCCACATCCTTCAGAGCACAGGGAGAGCTAAGGTAAGATAAGGCTTAATTTCAAACATATCTCAGCTGTCCTGACTCTGCCCATACAGATGTAGCATTTAAAAGGTCAGATTGTGTGGTAGCATTAGATCAGAAATAGGGATATCTGCTGAAACTATACAATAGCTCCTGTGTAAAGTCTTGTATGAACAAATCAGTTTAAATGCCTGTACTGTAGGCAGGCTCAAGGTGAGAGTTTTCAAGGAGTTTAGAAAGTAGATTTTAGTTACTATGCATGGACTATTGATAGCTGTTTTCTTAATGATCTTCTACTTGCTGCTGTTTTCACAAGTGTAACTGTCTGTAGCATATACATATCTACTCATATTTACTGCCACCCGCATGTATCAACAGAAAATATAGCAAAATGTTCCGGAAGCATTATTTTGGCCATCACTATTGTTTGGCACATGTTTGTTAAGTTTTGAAGATAAAGTATAGTTTATAACTACAATTAACCATCTGGTTTCTTTGACTTTAACTCGGGATTAAAAACCATCCTTTAAACTGGAGAGAAATGATGATCTGACATTAATCAGGATCAGGGGCGTAGCACCAAATTCTGTGCCCTATGCACAAACAGTGCCCATGGGCCCCACCCCCAAAAAATAAAATTCCAGATTCCTTAGGGGCCCTCCCCCCACATGAGGCCCTGGTAACTCAGTCCCCTTTTTCCCCCCAATACGACGCCCCTGATCAGGATAATTATCGATATCAACCGATATGAATTTTTTTAATGACATTTTTGCCATATTGCCCAGCTCTATTGAAGAATTACTATTATTTTGTACAGTGGGGTGTACAGTATATCAGCCTGCGGAGCCTCAGCATGTGAAGCTAAGCTGCTAGGGTAGCATTATTTCCCCCTGTGCAAACTTGCTTACTCTAGTTTATCTTATTTTCATTAGGACTTTCTCACTGAGCTGATTATGTCTGAGGCAGCCACCTGGGTGCACCATGATGTGCTCATCTTCAGAGAGAACACACTGGCTACCAAAGCTGTTGAGCAGTACTTGAAGTTGGTAGGCCAGAAGTACCTACACAATGCCCTAGGTGAGCCTGCAAATGCCACCATTTCAGGAGACAGCCCAGATTGCCTAATGTACAGGTGTTGTCATTCATTGCCTGGACCACTCCCTGTGTTTCAGGGGAATTTATAAAAGCATTGTATGAGTCTGATGAGAACTGTGAAGTGGACCCTAGCAAATCCACAAGCTCTGACCTCCGGGACCACCAAAGCAATCTAAAGATGTGCTGTGAGCTAGTCTTCTGCAAGGTCATAAGCTCATATTGGTGAGAGCAGTCTGCCCTTCTGCCTTTCTCATTTGTTTACTCATAATCCTAGATAACAGGGAATGTTCCTAGAACTTTAGCTAACATTATTTAAAGGTTTTCTCAAAGCTGGCAGAGAACATTATTACTGTGATGTTAATAGAATATTATTTCAACATTTTAGTTTTTAACTGTTTTTGTTAATGCATGGTAGTATTATTACCTGAACTTCCTTTTAACATAAAACAATATTGTTCAATAATAATTTTTTTAATAATATTCTTTTATAATATTATTCTGTTTATTATCTCATTGTAACCATATTTACAATTACTTTTTTGTGTTTTATTGCTACCTCATTGCACAACCAAACTGCACCTTATCCATATTGGGTTTAATGTGCTGTTTGTACTCGTTGGTGTCAGTTGTCCTCTCTTTTTGCACTGTTTGTACTGTTTTGCACACTATGCAATCTACATTGTTAGGCTGTTATGCATTAGCCTTGTGTTAATTTATGTAGCACCTTGATCCGAGAGAAACACTGTTTTGTTTTTAACTGTACTGCACTCAGTTGTTCATGGTTAAAACTTGTAAATAGTGTTATCCACTGTTGTACACTGTATTTGTTTTCTACATTAGTATTCTTAGTGGTAGTTTAAATAAAGAGAGAATGTTCTGGGAAATCAGGAAAACTGGACATTTTGAATATTTTCCATACCTTCAATCGTAACATTTGGCAAATGTTTTTAGAACAAAAAATTGTTAGCTGGGATGTGTGTGTGGTTGTTCAAGAGTGTGCCTCAACTTGTGCCATGGCCTCCATCCTCAGTGTTTTTCCACGGGAGCTTAAGGAGGTCTTTTCGGCATGGAAGGAAGGCTGCTGTTCCCTTGGGAGACCGGATATCAGCAAGCACCTTATCAGCTCCTCGCTCTTCCTGCGATTCCTCTGCCCTGCTATCATGTCGCCATCACTCTTCAGCCTCACACAGGAGTATCCAGACAACCGTACCTCCAGAACACTCACCCTCATCGCAAAAGTCATTCAGAACCTGGCCAACTTCACTAAGTATGTTTTCAGATCTAACCATAAAATGTAACAGAAAAAAGGCCATTATTAGTAAAGGTAATGAAGGAGTAGAACCTGGAAGATTTCAGTATCTTAGCTGCCTAACTGCTATGGATATTTAAAAATTGTCCCTGAATTTAATCTTCTGTATGAACATTCCCACATTCATTTTGCCGCCCCATGCAGATTTGGCAACAAGGAGGAGTATATGACTTTCATGAATGACTTTTTGGAGAAGGAATGGGCCACCATGAATCGCTTCCTGAATGAGATCTCCAACCCAGACAACATCTCCAGCACAGCAAGCTTTGAAAGCTACATTGATCTGGGCCGTGAGCTTTCAGCCTTGCATTCTCTCCTTTGGGAGGTAGTGCCGCAGTTAGACAAGGTATCAAAGCCGTAGTCACTCACCCAGGAGAGTTCAGTTGATGATGAGTGGATGTGTTTAATGTTGCTTATTCCACTACTAAATTAAGCGATTACACAAATAGAAGTGACACAAATATTGGTACAAGTATAGAAATAGTGTCTCAGTAAGGATCAAACTCATCTTGCTTATTTATAGTTCTAGTGGACAGCAGTTTGCCTTCAATCGTAGGTTATCATGTTAATTTACAATTGGATAACACCTAAGTTTTAACATCTTTTGGAGTAGATAGTATGTTAAATAAATATGTTATGTTAAGTGAGTTTAAGTAATGTTAAGCTCTGTGTTTGGAGGGGATATATCTGAGAGATTCCATCATGAACCACGGTGATGTTTCCCTTCCTGCAGAAGACGCTGGCCAAGCTTGGTCCATTGCCCCATATACTGAGTGACATCAGCCAATGTGTGTCCAGCCCCACGCCAGTCTCACTGCAACTGCACCATACCCAGAACCACAGCTCCTCCGTAAACATCAACAGCAGTATTTCCCTCAGCCTGCAGAAGATAGATGAAGATCCTACCAGCAGGTAGGACCTATGTATCCCATTTACAGAAGGGCTGTCAATCCATTTAAAGAGAGAATTAATTGTACAGTTTTCATGAATTTAATCTGGATTAATTGAACCTAACATTAAAACTTATGATCATAAATATTTGCACATCAAACCCACAAATTAATGTAGAATCAATACAAAGGAAGTATATTTTAATATTTAACAATGTAACATAAATTTGTCATACAGATATTCACTTCCAACAAAAATATTACTTGCAAACAAGTACAAGCTGAACTTCAATGCTTTCAAAAAGGCTTGATGAACATACGGAATAAGAAAGGAGAGGGCATTGTAGTGTAAGGCTGTCGAAGGACTCATTCCAATAAATCGCAGCTAATCATAGACCTTGCTAATAAATTACATAGACAGTCATGTTGCAGTACTATCCAAAAATGATGATATAGTTCTAAATGAATGTTTATGATCACAAAAAACTATGTCAACCTAAAACCTATTTACAAATGGTACTAAAACTAAAAGCCTGACAACTACTGGAAGTGGTTCCCACCTTCCCCCTCCATTTGTTTCCTGTGAGATACTAACTGAATGTATTGATTTCAGCTGTGAATTCAGGGGTTCTCTAGCATTTTTTTCACCAGGAAGGAATATTATTGGTCTCTAAAAATCTATCTTCTATCAATATCCTTAAGCCATTTCCCCTATGAAGTCATAATAATTAATAGCTTTGTTTATATTGCACTTTTTGTATCTGAATGCAGCTCAAAGTGCTTTACAGAGTGTGCAAATAAAGTCTAACTTATTCCGACAAGTCTGGCTCATTTAAGTGGGAGTTCTATTCCATCAACTTGTCTTAATTGAATCCTCGCTGAGCTACATTGGTAACATAGGCGAGTGAACAAGTCTGCTCCAGACCAGGTTAACTGTCTCGCTGAGTTAAGTGTTGTCCCAGGGTTAGAACCACTGACCACTGTTCTTGGAAAACTTGTAAACATACTTACTTTGATATGTATTGCAATCACAAGATGGCTTTCTGTCCTTTGCTGTCACCTAACACTACTGCTTCAATTTGACATTTTAAACCCAGACAATGTATCTGCAAAGATTGAAAATACTATTTGAGTTATAGTGCTATTGAGAATGTGTCTGCGGTGGCAGACCAGTCTGAAATCCACAAGTATTTCCCTTCTGGAAATACAGTAATTAAAATTTAATTGCATACTTTCACTCAGCAGTCCTTTAATCATGCATGAGAGATTCTATAGTAACTTCTTTACAAAAATAAAATCTAAATTAATTGAAGAAAACTATAGAGTACATATTTGGCCTGAGTCTTGTTGAATTGCTTGCCTCTGGTGTTTTCGGTTGCATGATGCTTTTCATCCAGAAAGATTTGTAGATCGATAAAAATAAAAGATAAAAAATTATAATAAATAAAAAATAAAGGATAGAAAGATAGAAAGTTACAACTATGAGTATATTAAGCTTCTCAAAATGAGTTGGTCTGAACATAGTTATTTATTTTGATAATACTTTCCATGCAGTTGTGTACTTTTTTATTTTAAACATTAATCCCATATACCCATAGAACTGTACAATAATTAGAATTTGCTAAAGCATTTTTAGCATATCATATTTAGTTTTCCAGATTTGTGACACACAAAAGTATAGTACTATTTGTACAATATATCATAACAGTAACTGTTACCCTCACTAAGAAAACAGACTGAATTGACATGTTCTGTATTATTCTTAGTGAGATGCCTGTGCAGTATACAGTCCAGAAGAATGTAGACAGCATCTTCCCAATGAAGAGTCTCACCACTGGCCAGCAGTCTACAGAAAGCATGAGAGTTCTTGAAAAAGAGGATCAGGAAAATCCTTTTCCCAGTAGCCGTAGCATTTCTCTGATGGACCTGCAGGACCTCCAGCTGAGTCATGGTGAGGGAACGCCACAGCGTGAGCTCTCTGTCAGGCTCAGCTGCATGGGCTCCCAGATGCCTGTCGGCATCCCGCGACTCCCCCATGCTTCTCTTCACTCTTTAAATCTGGGACCCTCAACACTGAGCGACCTGCCCCAAAGTGTCCCACAGATGCGGAAGCCCCTCAACCCCTCAGTCAAACAGCAGAGCAACACGCGGCCTCTGTGCTTCCAGAATCCTGTTTACCAGCTGGTAAATCTGCCTGCTCAGTCAGGAAAAATTTTCCATCCAGGCTCAAGCTCGGAGAGTCTCAACATGGAGAGCTTGCGTGGCCTTAGCTGCTTTAAGGAATTCTTCCAGAGCAACATGAGCATTGCATCCAACAGCAGCATAGAAGAATTTGATCATGGAAGTACATTAAGCAAGGAGTGCTTTACTCCATGTCAGCTTGGGCAACCAGAGCCTGATATCCTGCCCCAGCCTGCTGGGTTGTCTCCACAGAGTCACTTGAACACCCATCTCATTGTCATGGGTGCACAAGTATGCTCTAGTGATGGGCTCCAGGCTCCATACTCCCTTCCTCACAGCTCCCCCTTGCAGAGCAACAAAAGCACCAGCAAAGGGGCCCTCCATAATGACTGTTCCTGTCAGCATTCTGCCTCTTCCAGGGACAACCCAATACCCCTTGCTAGGGAGCCAAACAAGCAGGTACTGTGTCCACAGACATAATAAGGTATACGTGCGTACAGACATAGACAAACCTCTACAAAAAATGGTTGACCCAAATTTTTTTTTTACTAGGAGTGGCGTCTGCTATAAGTTACAGGCTCTCGGCTTACTTGTGTTGGCTGCAGGTGGCTGTACCTATCGAATCGGTTGACGTGTCTCCAGTGGACAGGACAGCTGCTTGGGTGCTGAATAATGGGCAGTATGAAGATGATGAGGTGGAAAAGCATTGCCCAAGTCAGGATGGAAGCAAATGTATAAAAAAGGTAAAGATTTTTTTTAGTGTAGCATTGAGAGGATTTATATGCATGAGTGGAGTGATTGAAGAAGACAAGCTTGATGTATATTAAAAATTGGTAATGCTTTACATTAACTTCATATTCATAATGCATTTCTTATTCATTCATAGAACATTCATAAGCAGCATATAAATATACCTTACCATCCTAACATACCTTGACAGTTTTAATGTACATTAATAGAAAATATTATATTATATGATATGATAATAACAAACATTATAATCCTATGTGTGTTGTTAATGTATATTAAAGCTGTTAAGGTATGTTAGGATGTTAAGGTATATTTATTATGAAGGTGTAGTTAATAATAGTTAACTACCTACCACATAACAGTTGTAACATTTGACACAACAGATGACACACAATAACAGAAATATTTTTTTAGCAGAGAACAAACAGTGATCAACAAGGGGTGAGATAGTGACTTGCACAGGTGCAACTGTGTTGAGATTACAGACAAACAAATAATAAATATACAAACAGACCAGCACAATACAGTAGTCTTACACCATAGTTTTAAGATACTGCACGTTTCACCTGTTGCACTTGAAAATAGCAGAATTAAAATTAAGCAATGGTTCAACTTAGTTGTAAATATGACACTATTGTAATATAGGTGCACTAGATCAGATTGTCAGCTTAGTGGCATTTAGCATGGTGATTGCTGAAGGATAGAAACTTAATCTGTTAGTTTTAGTCTTTATGGATCTGAAATGTCTGCCTGAAGGCAGGCATTCAAACAGTACATGTCAAGGTCCTGAAGAATTTTCTTGATGTAGAGTATTGCCAAACATCTATGTGATTATGGTACAGTATACATCTTGTACTTTTGCTTAAGTTTAGATGTAAGTAGACTATTGTGGGTTACAACTGATCTCCAGTGGAAGTGGTTTCTTGCATGAAGTAACTTTGGCTGGGAGAGACACACTTTCACTTTTTGAACATGCAAATACAAAGCCATGCTTCCAACACTCAGTGTGCTCCATTTTTGAAGTCATGTCCCTTTGTGGGTGACTCTGTGGACCATTTCCACCAGTATGAACTTGAAATCTCCAAGCTGAAAGAGCGTCTGCAAGCATCCAACCACCGCCTGGGCGAGTACGAGCACCGCCTTCTGACTCAGGAACAGCAGATACAGAAGCTGCTGCTTGACTACAAAGTGCGTCTGCAGGATAGTGAGGAGAGATTGCGGCAGCAGCAAGAGGAGAAGGACATCCAGATGAAGAGCATCATCTTTCGGTATTTCATTGAAATAAGCAGAATCAATAATAGAAGTTACATTCTTTTCGTCCTACACCTGTTTTACCCTGTATCCCTTTTCTTGTAAATCAAATTTGTGATAAGTGCATGTTTTCCAATCCTTAAACTAACATATAATGCCAATGTGCTTTGAGGGGAAAAACCCTTCATTAAATTAGGTTCACTGCTTCAACATAGAGGTTGTTTTGTGATAATGTTCAATAAATAAACATGTTATTTAAATCATAATTTAAATTACAATTTGAATAAACATATGTGATTATTTAAATAATCCTTTAAATTGTTAATTGTTTAAATGACTATTGAAATGATTCTAGCAACCATAAAATTATCTGTCGAAGTCACCCATAAAAACTCAGTGGGCGGGCTCTAAACATGCTATACTTGTTTAAATTCCAAACGAAGTCACAACAGATCGATCTCATCCAGCCGACTGAATCCTTATTTATAACTGTATTTCATCTGTTACATCTTAGGGCCGCATTCCAGTAACTTTTTGGTAACACGAGTAACTAGGGTTAGGATTTTACTAGTAGTCCCCCCATATTCACGGGTGATATGTTTGAGATCTGCCACGGATACCTGAAACAATCCACAGACCACATACACTATATTGCCAAAAGTATTGGGACACCTCCCTTTGCACACTCACTTTAATGACATCCCATTCTACCCCAATACATACAGTAGGCTTTAATATGGAGTTTGCCCACCCTATGTAGCTATAACAGCTTCAACTCTTCTAGGCTGTCCACAAAGTCTAGGATTGTGTTTATGGGAATTTTTGACCATTCTTTCAGGAGAGCATTTGTGAGGTCAGGCACTGATGTTGGACGAGAAGGTCTGGCTCACAGTCTCCACTCGAAACCTTAGAGTATTCTAGTCAAGAATCAGGTCAGGGCTCTGTGCAGGCTAGTCAAGTTCCTCCACATCAGACTCTCTCTGATGTGACGTCCTTATGTACCTTGTTTTGTGCACTGGTGTGCAGTCATGTTGGAACAGGAAAGGGCCATCCCCAATCTGTTCCCACAAAATTGGGAGCATGAAATTGTCCAAAATGGCTTATAATGCAGCAGAATTAAGAGTTCCTTTCATGGGAACTAAGAGGCCAAGCCCAGCCACTGAAAAACAACCCCACACCATAATCCCCCCTCCACCAAACTTTATACTTTGCACCATGCAGTCAGGCAAGTACCGATCTCCTGGCAACCAAAAACCCAGACTCGTCCACTGGATTGCCAGACAGAGAACCATGATTTGTCACTCCAGAGAATGCGTTTCCACTGCTCTAGATTCCAGTGGCAGCGTGCTTTACACCACTGCATCCAATGCTTTGCATTGCACTTGGTGATGTAAGGCTTCGGTGCAGCTGCTCAGCCATGGAAACCCATTCCATGAAGTTCTCTACATACTATTGAGCTAATCTGAGGGCTACATAAAGTTTGGAGGTCTGTAGCTATTGATCAGACAGTTGGTGACTTTTGCACACTGTGCACCTCAGCATGCGTTGTCCCCACTCTGTGATTTTACGTGGCCTTTTAGTTAGTTGCTGTTCTTTACAATTGCTTCCACTTCGTTATAATATCACTAACAGTTGACAGTGGAATGTTTAGTGGTGAGGAAATTTCACAAATAGGATGCCACCTGTGCAATACATCTATCACAGGTCCACACTTGAATTCACTGAGCTCCTGAGAGCGACCCATTCCCAGTGTGCATGCCAAAGTGCTTGATTTTCTACACTTGTGGCTATGGAAGTGATTGGAACACCTGAATTGATTTGGAGGGATGTCCCCCTCCCTCCAAACTTTAGTTTTGCAACTAGATGAGTTTTGCAATATAGTGTATATAACATGATTTTCGTTTACATGCATATAGTAAAGTTTAATTTATACATTACATACAATAATACATTACCAACATTAAACTAACAGTAAAATACATTGTACATAATTGTACAGCACTGTACTCTCTCGAATTAAAGGGTTTCTGACATTTTAGCCTAATCCCCAAGAGATGATGGAGCAAATCATGCATTTATATACCCATCAAAGGATGAGGGAATTATGAAAAAAAGTTACACTTTTAACATTTTGTTTTCTGACAGAAATAGACCGCAGATAATTAAAACTGCGGATATAAGGAACTTCTGTAATTCATTCCCAAGATATTATAATGTGGCCATGATATACACCATCATCATGCCATGGGCAAGGTGCCATATATTTCGTTGGTTGTGTAAAAGCAATAAAAAAGCAGCCATACGGATTAAATAAATTTAGCTATAGCTAACACTGTGTGGTGGCCAGTGAAAGACAGGACAGCTTATCCTAAAGTTAGGAGAGCTTATTTAGGACTTTGGGAAGTTAGGGTGTATACAGGCCCAGGAGGGAACAGATAAATTGGGGTTATAAATCAAGAGACTTCAATAAACTAGGCTAGATCAATCTGTTGTGACTTAGTTTGCAATGTAACAATTTTGATGTAATTGTTTAAATAATCATGTAAATGACATATTTATAAAGTAATTTAAATGACCACTTAAATTATGATTTAAATAGGGCAGTGGTGGCTTGATGGTTAGAGAAGCGCACTTGTAATCGAAAGATTGTAGGATCGAATCCCCCACCAGCCAGTCACCACTGAGGTACCCTGAGCAAGGTACCGTCCCCAAGCACTGCTCCCCGGG